>BSBM01000434.1:11850000-12450000 GCA_027924585.1 Larix kaempferi
AGGTCAAAAAAGGGCCTCAAAACAAAGAAAATGTACTATAAAATACAACCAATCACATTCTAGTAGATGACATCATCCCCCTTGGTGAGGTGGCATTGCATGAGTTAAGAATGATTATTTGTCAAATTTTCTATGGTGGATGAAAACACATAGTTAACCAAGGTAGTGGTGTAAGTACTTTTAAGTCATAAAGTAAAGTACTCATAATGATAGTCTTTTCATAAAATAATACTATTGTCATTTTCAAGTAAAGTACTCATAATGAATATCTTTTCACACTTTCACATAAAATAATATTATTGTCATTTTCAAGTGAAGTACTCTTAATTCATAAAGAAAGTCCTTTCACATTTTTTTATAAAATAATATATTATCATTTTTATGTTTTTAATTTTAAATTATATATTCACTCCATTCTATTTAATAACATAATGTCAAACTAATAAAGAATAATAATAGATTTAATAAATAATAATAATAATAATAATGATGCAATGTGGATTATAATAATATTATTGACATTTTACATGTAAATAAATTCTCAATTAAATTACATTATTAAATTCATGAGAAAAGTACTAAATATAAAAAGTCAACATAAAATTAAAAAAAAAACTCTTAAAAATGTTTTTTATTATTTAATTTCATTTGCAAGTTCAAGACAAATAAATGTTAAAGGACAATACATTTTTGTGAATTTACAATGAATCTTAGTCACATCAATGTAGTCTTATTTTATTAATTTTATTTCTAGTGAATTTTGAAAAGTAACTCAACCATGGTTATTTATATTGTGCATAGAAAATAGTGTGGGAGGTGACTTGTCATATATACCTACTCCATAAAACCCCCAATTCATAATATTTTAATATATCTCATATTTTTGTAGTACATCTCTTAGGAGGCCCTTTTTTGACCTCAAAATCTCTCTAATGATAATATGAACAATAAATAATACAATGGAGAGGATTCGAATGCCAAGGTGGAAATTCGAATTATCATGCATGAGCATGGCTTATCTGCACTAGGAGTCCTAATCATCAGATCAATAGTGGTGTCTTTAGATCACAAGTGGCTGTCCATGTGTCAAACTGAGCTAATTGAATGTAACTGAGTCTAACCGAATGTAGTAGGTGTAACTGATGCATGAAGCACTAATGGAGGGCGAATGAGGATCTAACTATAGTCAAAATAGTCAACCAAGTCTCTCTGGATGTCCAATGGAGTGTTTCAGTTAGTTAACTAGTCAATTAGTCCTTAAACCAAGGAAAGATCCACAAATCAAGCAACTAGTTGAAGTGTCACTGGTGGTAGGTGAGAGAGGGTGCACTTCACATGTGGTAGGTGAAAGGAGGGCGCATCACTGAGTAGGCGTGCTGGAACTGAGTGGAAACAGGCTCCTGGGGCTAAGAAACCAAGCACTGGGTGTTGGGAGACACCATACCGATGACTGGGATGCATGCAAAACTGTTGCATGTAGAACTGACATAATGCAAAAAAAGATGGTAGGACTAGGATGGAGTATAGGAAATCCTAACACCCCTCCTTAATCCATCCTGCGCCCTGGTAATTGAGACCAAAGGTCACCCAATACAATGAATAAAGAACAGTCCATGAAACAAGGAAATGGGGAAAAGCCTCATGGGAAAAATACCCGCCCTTAAAAGAGATTGTAAGGCACACCAAAAAATAAATGCTCCAAACTCAAGAAGGTGTGAATCTTGGTCATATGTCTAGTGGTATCTTCTTCTTGTGAAGAAGTGGTTCATGCTCCAAAAGCATGTGTTTGTACTTTCTCTTCAGACTGAATGTGATGAGAACAAATCCAAAGGTATGAGGATGATCCTAGAACCTATGATTCAAATCAACTGAGGTAGGATCAAATCCATGAATGTGTGGATAGTCTTTTGTTATCTCCTTTGAACCATCATAGGTGAGATCATGCCCAAAAGAACCATCCCATGATAGTGGTTGCTTGGACTTCAAATAAGCTCCAAGACTTAATGAATGGTTTCTTTAGATCTCCTTTGAACCAGTAGGGGTGAGATCAAAACCAAATAAACCATGATATGCATTAGAAATGATCCCAAGCGAATGGTAATGCCCTACATATTTAGTGAACTTCTGACAACATGTACAAATGATCATATAGTAGTACATAAAAGGTAAGTGATCAAGGAGAGAAAATGCATCACCTCCTATTGCTGATTTAATCTCTGAAACATGCAGTAGATCATCATTATGAAAACCAATAGACTCTTGTGCAAGAGAGGATTTAAGAACCTCTTCAGTTTCTAGAGTGTGAGTTGGCTCAGAATTCGAAATAGAAGACATTGAGAACATGAGTGTTGAATCTACAAGTTCTTCTTCTTTTTGGACAACTTCATTATGAGATATGTTTGGTATTGAATCATGATTAGAGAGACCATCAAGGAGGGCAAATGCATCACTGGACTTGCTCTCCAAATAGTTTGCACCAATCCCTTCATTTTGTTTTCCAAATATTTCATCCAAATGGGCCCATAGCTCTTTTGGAGATTCAGCAGAATCAATGAAGTGGGGTAACATACAACGAGACATGGCAAACAACATTGCTCCATAGGCTCTATCACCTTCATTTAACCAATCATCCTCCTCTTCAGAGGATTCAAACTCTCTTTCAAGACAATAATAGAAAATACCATGTCTCTTCAAATATGCTATCATATTTGGTTCCCACTCATCATAGTTGAATGGAGAGATAGGAGGAATTCCTTCCAGATTCATGGAAGCTGTTGCAGAAGACCTGCAAAAACAAATAGAGAGTATCTGCAACTGCTACTACTGCTGCACTCGAAATCTTGGTAATAACTTGCAAAAAAAATCTCAAGAATGGAGATAGACTATACTCTCAACATGCTTTGATACCATGTGAAAATCCTCATAGTAGATCTAAGAGCTGATGTATACCTCACAAGAAAGATTAAGCAGGAAAATAGAAGAAGAGTGCAGAATGGAGTAGCAGAACATAGATGCAATAGAACTCAGATAGAAGCAGAATAACATCTCACTAATTCATTAATCATAATATGAACAATAAATAATACAATGGAGAGGATTCGAATGACAAGGTGGCAATTCGAATTAGCATGCATGAGCATGGATTATATGCACTAGGAGTCTTAATCATCATATCGGTAGTGGTGTCATCAGATCACAAGTGGCTGTCCATGTGTCAAACTGAGCTAACTGAATGTAATCGAGTCTAACTGAATGTAGTAGGTGTAACTGATGCATGAAGCACTAATGGAGGGTGCATGAGGAGCTAACTATAGTCAGAATAGTCAATCAAGTCTCTCTGGGTGTCCAACAGAGTGTTTCAGTTAGTTAACTAGTCAATCAATCCTTAAATCAAGGAAAGATTCACAAATCAAGCAACTAACTGAAGTGTCACTGGTGGTAGGTGAGAGAGGGCGCACTTCACATGTGGTAGGTTAAAGGAGGGTGCATCAATGACTAGGAGGGATGGAACTGAGTGGAAATAGGCTCCCAGGGCTAGTAAACCAAGCACTAGGTGCTGGGAGACACCATACTGATGACTGGGATGCATGCATTTGCATGCAAAACTGACATAATGCAAAAAAAGCTGGTAGGACTAGGATGGAGTATAGGAATATCCTAACACTATGTAGTCGGAATATTAACTTAGTTGTGAGAGAACTTGTCTTGGATTCAAGTGAACTTGATCTCCGAATAAAAAAATGGTCCTCCCAAAACCGCCTTCATTTTTATTCGGGGTTAAAATTACATCTTGTTTGAAATATTGGCCTTAATAATTGTTGTCGTTTCAATAAAAACCCTAAAATGGTGCTCTAGGTTTCATCCAAAATCGCCATGACATACATTTGAATACAAATCATTATACGGATATATAGAACAAAACTCGAACAAAACTATATATAAATCCATGAGATAAAACTATAGTGGAACAAAACTCGAACAAATATATAAATTTTCAGGAAAATAGTGGAACATGGTTCCCAATGTACATATGCTGGCAACTCATGCCATATACAAAATCCGACAACTCGTGTTGTAGATCCAAAATACATGGCAATTAGTGCCCTATACAAAATACGACAACTCGTGCCGTAGATCCAAAATACATGGCAACCCGTGCCGTAGATACAAAGTACATGACAACTGGTTCCCAAAGGTGCCACATCGTGGCTAATGTAGATAACATGGCGTGTCAAGTATTGTGACCACCCCGGTCACTCCTTGGTGCATCTCCAAAATCGATATTTCTCTTCTTGGATCTACTGCTACCTCGGGTCTTCTCCCGTCTAGGAGTAGACTGTCTCTCCACGCTCTAAAACAAATGATATAAGGTACCATTAGTTTCAAGCATTCATAAAATTTACCACATTTATAAAATGAATGTACAATTCAAATCTTAAATAACTCACCGCTGATGCGAGTGGGAGACAAGAAGCAGGTGTCCTGGATCTGCTGAGCCTCTCAACAATTCCACCCTACAACATTTACGACAATCATTTCATTGAAAAATAATAATTGCTTAAATTAATTTTGGTTAATGCATCAAAACATTTTCATAAAGTAACTTGATTCTCACCGTGAACACCTATGAAAATGGACATGGCTGAGATTCTGGACTAGCAGGTGGAGCAGTTGGCTGGACAACCTGCTCCGATGCAGTCATGGGGGGGGGGCATAGATGTAGATGGAGGAACTATCGGTGTGACCATAGTAGACACATGGGTAGATGATGGAATAGTAGTTTCCACAATAGTGGCGGGAACTGGAGATGATGTGGTGGAAGAGGAAATGGTGGTATGGGGTGGACAAGGACATCGTGGACGATAAATCCCTACCGGATGTACAATAGGGGGTATCGACCCAAAAGGGATAAGGGCGATGTTGAGGTATGGTGAATGGGAGGTTGGTCCTGGATAGAGGGAGGAGGATGGATATAAGGGAGATTGTGGATGAAGGGGAGAAGTTGGATGGAAGGGGGGCGTGGACGAATGGTGGAGGATGGATAAACGGGGGGGCGTGGATGAATGGGGGAGGATGTATAGATGGGGGAGCATGGACGAATGGGGGAGGATGGACAGAGGGAGGGGTCTGGATGGAGGCGAGGGGAGCGAATCATGGGAGAGGGTGGAAACATGGGACTAAAGAGGGATATAGTTGTTGGTGTCCCCTGCATACAAATTTATAATATCATAGTTTAGTAAATAAAAAACAAATTAAACCATAGTATGTCGTAACATTTCAAATTAAAAGCGTGCTTTTAACTACACATTGTACCTGTGTATATGGTGATCTCCCGACCCCTAGCGGAGATGGCTGGTCATCGTACTGAGTGCATACCTGTGGACCCCAAAATGCATACACGTTATAAACATATTAAACCACTAATTATTCAGTCAATCAAAATATTGTACAAACTATCATCATGTATGTCATAAATATAAATACATAAAAATAGAAATGCCATAAGTAATAACAATATTGTGTGGGGTACTGAAATACCTTTGTGTGAGGTGCCACAATCTCAATTGCAGGTGCCATTGTTGCATCCAGGTTGGGAGATGCCGCGTTCTCCCATGACGATGTGTCAAGTCTAAATAGCTGTACATTGAAATAATAGTTTAAGTCAAGCACACATACTTTACAAATTATCAAGTTATGATTGAAAACACATTAAAAAAAGTGCTGACCTGCTCCATATAGCAACCCTCGATTGGGCCAGGGCAAGTGTGCCCGCAATGGGGACCAAGATGTGGCATTGTCCCTGTGGAACTAGAAGGCCCAACATGGCTACCACCGGTGACAGGTCTATCCTGACTCTGTCATGAAGGAATTGCATCTGCGTCTCTATCAGGGTCATCTTATCTCTCCACTGTAGTAGTTTCTACAAAGGCATTGTGTCTAAGCAGTCCCCGTGCAACACTCCTCATCATGTCCTCAATTTGATCAAGTTTGTGGGGTAAATGAGGTGGCTGGGGAGAGGGGTTGGGCTCGCTCCTAGGAGCTGGTGGCCCTCTCAGTGGGTTCCTCCTAGCAGCAATTCGAGCTTCGGCAGAGCCACGCCCAACACCCTAGAACTCAGTTATGTCAAAATAGTTGACATGTAAACCGAGGGAAAACTCAACCCACAGTTGCCGAAGGAAGTACTGTGGAACCTCCCTTTTATTGCAGGGAGGTTTATCATAAACCATGAACCACTTATGCATCCAATTGTCCCTCCATGGTTGGAAATGACACCAATCCATGCAAACACATGGCTTTTTAATGTTCGGTGGTTGTTGTGTTCTTGGATCAGTGAACATACTGTACAATTGGGCCTTTGTAATATTCAAATCTTTTATTTCCTCCTTGGAAATGCCTGTGGAATAATACTCCCACATCCTAGCTCTATATTCAGTCATGTCAGTCAATTGGCGATGTGCATGGATGATGGACTCAATTGAGCTCTCAATTGAGGTGGAAAGGGACACTCAAGATGGTTCCCATGTGTTTCTTAGTTCTTGAGTGTGCACTTTCATCTCATTTAGAGAATGGTTCAAGTCATCTTGGTCAAAATTTTGTTGGGGGTTTTGATTTTCTTGGGCATTTGGATCTTGTTGAGGGTTTTCATTGGTTCCACCAAACTCCATGTTAACATTTTGTTCATTCATTTTGTGGGTTTACACTCTGCAGTTGAAAAATTCTTTATTCTTTTAATAATTTGGGGATTATTACAAATTTAATAAACAAACAAAAATGAATAAAATGACAAATACAATGAATAAAATGACAATAACAATGAATAAAACAATGGCATTTACCTATCCAATGCAATTGGTGGATGGATGAAGGTGGTTTTTTGAGTGGAAATGGTGCACTTGGGTTGTTGTAGCTCTGTGCATGTGGTGGTTCATCCACGTTTGGCCGGAATGGTAAGAATGGTAAGAAATTAGTTTTTTTTAAAACCTTAACAGGGGCACGTACGCATCTTTTTCCATGCACATGCCAGGAACGCACACGTGGCCTGGTTCGGTATCGAACCTAATGGCATGTGCACACTACCTTAGGTGCGTGCACGTTCTTGTTTTTTTCCCACTAGCGTAGCCTTGTTGCAACAGTTTTGGGGAGCATCTTTGTGCGCCCACCCTCATATTAAGTGTTTTATGCAAGCAGTCATTAGGGTCAACATTAAGAAATGAAAATTGACACAGAAATAACATATTATAAAAAAATCACAAAATTAGGGTGAAGGCCTACAATCATGCTGTTATATTTTGAAATAATAATACAAAATATTGCTTACAGGGGAAAATGATTCAATCACAATCTTGATGTATATCAAATAAATGAATAGGAATCATTCTCAACTCTTTGCGAACCTTAATGTTAAAGGCCTATTGTTTTCAATGATGTTCTTCCTCGTGAGTTGTTTCATGAGATTAAAGAAAAATCTATAAACTGGAATCAATCTCATTTAAAATAACCAACATGTTCATCTTCCAGGAAAAGAGATATGCAAATAGTAGTATTCCCACCATCCATGACTTTTAAAATGACAAGAAGTGAATTGATAGTAGATATATAGTACTCTATAACAAATTGATATATAACAATTGCAAGTTTCAACAAGCATTACTGAGAAGAGATTATTCCACATACATTAGAAGGTTTTAGCCAATTCAATTTCGGGACAAAGAACTACCCAATATATTTTTCCGAGGCTTGCATGAAAGCCTCAAGCTCTAAACTTTCCTTTTCACCAGATCTTAATTTTTCCAAGCTCTACATACTGCAACTTGGCCCTACAAACTTAGCCATTCTCTTTGGCTTCTTGCATGTTAATACAATGTGCATGTACTAGCATTGACAACAATATTTATTCAGTATTTATCTGTACTATTAAGTAAAATAAAAGTTCCACCTCATCCACCAATACACACAATGTCCTTTGATCACCCCTCCTGCATTCCTATGCCATGGCTTGTTGTTGTTATTGGAATAAAAAACTAATGGCATGGGAACCTTCCCAAATACCATGGTTTAGTCTTTTCATTTTGGTTAAGGAAACAAGTCTGTGGGTAAAAGGTTTTGAGTTTGATAATATTGTTTGTTAAATTTAGTTACACTTTGTAGTTGAAATTCTTCATAGTTTTGCATATGATACAAATATAAAAACATAGTCAATTAAGAAAATAACTTTGGTAAAGATCTTCACCCTTGTTTTTGGTCCACTGTGGTGCTTCCTTTCACCTCTTCTTCCTAACTTGGATTTTATTTTCTTCAACATGTACATGTGTAAATTCATCCACAAAAAAAGATAGCATGCCAGTAGAGCCTAGGATAGCCAATCACAAATATATGCATCAATCCAAGTATTTCAATTTTGAACAGATTGTGTTATGCTAACTTGCTGAGAAAACAAATTCAAAGTATTTGATTCACAAAATAATAATATCTAAATGGTAACTTATCGAAGAGGTTTCTATAGAGATGTTTCTTCTCTATGTAAAAAAGTGTGTGATACATTGTTAAGACTGCATGGATCAACACAATCTATCAGCCACACTAAAAATTAAATATTCAAATGAAACATATTACTATTTTCATACAACATTAGTCCAATACTTATAAAAAAATGGAGAAAAATACATTGACATTTAAATTGGATCGCTCACCTTCTCCAAGCATTGCTCCTATGGGGTACATGACAACAAAAGTAGAGCATCTGCCAAACAACATGTGTATCATCTCCATAGATAAATCAATGTCAGTGTTAGGTTGCTAGATCATAAAACTAATTTGAGGGAACATTCTTCTGAAGAACTAATACCTCATCCAAGTGAGCCAACCTAGGCAATGCCCTATAGTATGTAATGCATATTGTGGGTATCTAATGACCTGAGGCATGGAAAAAAGTAACTTTAAGAAATATGTAATATAATAAATCCAAATTCCTAGAACCCCCCAACAAGGAGAATATGACTGATTGTTTTATTGTGCAAGACATGGTTACTAATGAGATTTGATAATAAAAAAAATTAATACTTACAAAATCAAAAGTTGTCTATGTGTCTATAGTGTATAATACATAGTGTTGCACCCTTCTTGTGTGTGAGGATTTCATTATTGCCACCCATGGAATTTCAAACAACTTGTAGAAACAAGATGCCTGAATAAATCTTCTCTCCATATTAGACCCAAGGTTGGAATGTTAAAATCTCTATTGATTCTTCAAATATTTCTAGCCAATTTTTATTCTGCATTTTAGTTGAACATATATATTTACAATGGTACACTATACTGCCACAATTTCCATAATGAAGATTAAGGAGCAATGCATGCAGCTTAATATCTGATATGGTGCTTGGGTAGTGAAGGGCTATATCTAAAAATCACTACCAACCTAAGTATTAGACGAGTTTCCATCTTGTTTCTCTTCTTATGCCCTTTAATTTGACTTTGGATATACTTCCCTTGCATATTCTCACTTGTTCATGCCCTTGGTTTGTGCATTTTTTATGAATTGACCCAATGTTTTATTGTCATGGATTTGAAAGATGCCTATAGAACCCATATTAACTTGACAATTTTCGATTCTAGACTAACAAAATTTAATGTTTTATTGTTTTCATCCATGTGTACCTCACAATTTGCTTATGTATATAGTCAGTTCCAATACCCTTTAATACAGTTCAACCCGCCTCTTCACACCATACTTCTGTATGTACTCAGTTCCAAACTTCCAATACCCTTTTATATAGTTCAACCCACCCCTTCACACCATATGTACTATCAAATGATGAACATGCAAATATAATTATTATCTCCTTGCAAATTACTATCCCATAGCATGTTTCCCACTGCTTCGTGCCATTCTCTTTCCATTTTATATTACTCATGAACTCCGTAATATATATGTATATAATTGAAATAAATACCTCATCTAACCATTCCTATCTACAAATGATCATCTAGTTTTCCTTAAACTTTTGAGGGCCACCACTTTTGGATTATGTAGACATTTACCCGGAATTTTGAGCTAGGTTCTCCAAGATCACACATAATTCGTGTCATTCTTATTATAATGGCATTCTTCACTAA
Source organism: Larix kaempferi (assembly GCA_027924585.1). Classification (NCBI taxonomy): domain Eukaryota; kingdom Viridiplantae; phylum Streptophyta; class Pinopsida; order Pinales; family Pinaceae; genus Larix; species Larix kaempferi. The sequence goes on from BSBM01000434.1 coordinate 11,860,117, forward strand.
ATATCACAAGCATGATTTCATTTTTCATAAACCACTTCATTTTTTAATAAGCCTAGGTTATCATTGAATTTTATATAATAAAATTAAACCTACCTTTCCAAAGGTGTTCTTGCTCTTGCAAGATATGTGCAATGTAGTTTTCTACCCTTGGGAGGCAGGTCAAAGACCCAAGCAAACCCGTGTTTCCATTCTGGAGATGTGTTGTGACTTACCACCTATGCACATTCATAAACCTGATTAATACAATTGAATAAATAAAATGTCAAACTTATTCACTACTATAAACGTAATCGAAACTATGTGACTTTAGTCCACTCAACCAAATGTTTGACAAGGATTTGCAGATATATATTTTATTGGAAGACAAGTAAAAGAGATGTGAATATTTTGATCATTTTCACTTCTCCAAACCTGAATAAATCTATTCCTATCTCAAAACCAACAAATCTTCAATGAGAAATATCTACATATTCACATCAAAAAGCGCTAATATACATGCCAATAAGATCAAAAATAAAATAGGATTCTACAACTCACTTTTGCTAGCATTGGAGGACCATTTCCAAGTGTCTATTTACATAATGCATTGGTGCTTCCCATAGACTACTTCAAGTTATTTCCATGTTTTATTGTTACCGTCAAGCTTCTAGGTAAACATTATAACAAACTATCAACATTCTCCTGGAAATGAGGTGGACCAGTACGTATTAGTAGTTGTAATACAAGAATAGCTTTAGATGCAACCATCGCTTGTTCTTTGCTGGATTCAGTGGGAATAGATGGCCACGAATTCTTTAACAAGCATAATGCATCAAAAGCTGCCTCATGTGTTGGTTCTGTTCCAGCCTTTAGTGCACCAACTAGGTGTGTAATACAAAGAGTAGATGCTTCGGTTCCACTAAGATTTGAAAATTGCTGAAAAGTATGTTTAAATATTTCACAACCTCCTCATTGACGATAACAGTATCCCATAATTCCTTATCCATAGAAGCTACAATTGCAAACCATAATTAATTGTGTTTTATTTAACAGGATTAATTTTTTGAGACAGGAAGATTGGGTCCAGCATTGGGGCCATCGTGAATATTAACACTACACTTACTCTAAGGTCAAATAAATCATAAAAAGCACTAGATAACTTTTATTGAACCAACATCGATCCATCTTAAATATGGATCCATCAAACACATAGAGGGATCAAATTTCTTGAAATTTGGATCCCTCTAGTTACTTGACAAATTTAGGTTTAAGTTGGATCTATGTTAGTTTCGATTTTTTAATAATTGTGTAAAACTTAAATTTACACAACAAATGCAATAAATTTATTTTAATTTTTTTGGCACATACATACTTATGCTACAACATCTCCCCCATACTGTACTATAGAGTAACGAGTACTCTTGGTGCAAAATTGCTTAAATATATTCCATAAAACTAAATATAATACTCTAAAATATAGCACTAAAAGATTGATGGTCTTGCATACAGAAAGCCACGTGTGTAGGAAGTACATAAAGGAGTTGAACAAATAAAATCCATCTTGATTTCAGAACAGAATATTCACTATTTTAAGATCCTTTTATATCTCCCGACGTCGAGGGGCAATATTCCATAAGAGATTTTAGTGCTAGGTTTAGCCTCTAAAGTCAATCAAAACACTATTATCAGATGTAATCTTTGATGAGTTATTATATTTCACTTTGATTTTTATTAAGATTGCACTAAAAAAGGCATCGGAAAGACAACAATCAAGGATAGTGACCTGCAAAACACACAAAGAAATTAACATGGAAGGAAATCCCCACCAAAGGATATGGCAATTACCTCACAAGAAGAGAACAATAAAGAAGAATTAACCCATTAAGCTAGCACATTGTTTTCATGTCTGAGATTAGTTGAGACAAAGGCCTGGTCCAACTTTGTCTAGTTCCATGTTTTAGAAGCCTAATGCACATTTTTGGGATTATGTTGTATAGATGTGGTAATTTTCAACATGGTAGCATATGGAAACATTGAGTATAGATACAGTAATTTTAAACATGGTAGCATATTGGAAATATTCAAAGAGGAAACACACATAAGCATAAATGAATACCCATTTGGATACATGTGCACCTTCTCATAAGAATGCTGACTAAAGAAAGCACCATGAGCCATCAAGGGGCTTTGTATATCCTTCAACTCCTTATCCCCGAGAACACATTTAATGGGCTAGCACAATAACACGAGACTTGATTATCAGTTGGGTTGAGTGGTACTAATGATGTTTCATATTTCCAATATGTTTGCAAGGAACGTACTGGTGAATTACAGTAGAATATAGAAAATTCTACCCACACGGTTTTAGCATTCAATCAAGAAATGAAAAAATCTTAGCATATGAGAGCATAACAAAAATTATACACGGACTAATAAATAAGATATAGTAATTTAGGCAGTTTAGTAGAAGTCAAAGAAGATGCATAGTACATATTATTTGGAAGAAGGAAATGTCAGCAACAAATAAAGTGGATATTTTCCAGTGTGTGAAAGAGATCAAAACATTTGTCACAGTGAAATTTGCAGCCAATGCTAAACTTGGCATTGAAAAATTGAGGCAAAAAAAATTCGTCAACCTTATTCGAGGTGCAACAGTCTTATAGTACACTCAAAAACTGCCCCTTTCTTCTAATAAAATGCCATGAGATTTAATTAGGGTTTTCTTAATAGGTTTTCCATTGCACAAGGCTCTGCTTTGTGGAATTATTTTCTGTAACCTTCAAGAAAACCTATAGCTTTATGAAAGAGAACAAACTCTTCATGAAAAAATGGTACTTGGACAAGAATTCCATATGGATGTAGTCAGAGGAAGGAAGACAAGCAAGAGTTCCAATGGGATCCAAAAGCAGTTAAAAAAATGTGATTATTCTTTATTGTATAGAGATTTGTTCGAGAGGTTCCTACAATTTGTGGATGGCTATAATATGAAGTGTTAGGGAACATGTAGAGGAGCACATGCACATGAATTATTCAATGTAAATATCATCAGTGAGACATTGGGATCAACCTATATAAAAATTATTGACAACACGCTTACCTCGTTGCTAAGATACTTTCCTCTCTTGGAAATCCAGAAGGTCTGTGAAGCTGCCATCACAGAGGGGATAGAACGCAGTGGGGAGCAACAGTTTTTTTTTCAGTAGCCACTGCAACTTCCCAACGTCCCCCAACGACCATCCTTTGGTAGCATCCCATGCAACTTCCCTGCATCGCCCAATGACCAACCTTTGGAATCGTGGTAGAAGTCGACGTTTAATTCCTCAACACCCTTTTTTTGGAAAATCTACCTAAGCAGACTTAAAGACTAGTTTTTCCTAGTCTAACTAGATCTAGAACAAATAAATACAGAAATAGAATCAGCTTCCCTAGATCAATAGAATCGTAAAGCAATAAACAAGTGTCTTACCTGATATTTACAATCCTTTTTGCTCCTTGCTTGAGCCAATGCTCTAGAGCCTTTAGATATGCAGTTGCAAAACCCTGTTGAACAAGCAGACACAAACAAGTAGTAAAGACATATATTTCATATGATTGGTCTAAGCTAACAATTAAGGAAGTATTCTCTATACATTAACAACACGCTAACATATATGGGAAGATATTGTATTAACTGTAATGAAAGAGAGTACAATAGAGAAGAATGTTGCAACCTAAGCTTGAACATTGCAACGCTCCTTCCAACAGGCCAAGCCAAAGCCTCCAAGGATGAAGTAGGACTCCCAAGAATGTACAAGGATCACCTACTCCAATTCCACCAACATGAGAGTGCTATAGACCTTCCTCCCTTTGGAATGGGGAGGAGCTTCATATTTATAAGACCAAGTGGATAGAGTAGGTTGAGAAAGGATGGGAGAGGTGTAAGGGATATTCTCTAGAGGTTAGGGAACCAAATTCCAACTCACCTAGAAGTTAGGGATAGACATCCACCTCACTCTCCTTCAAGAATTCGCTCGAAGGTTCCATTCATCCAATTTAACCAACCCCAGTGCATGCTGCAAGAGGGAAATTTGCGCCAAGAAGGGGCAAGTGCAGGTTCCATGAAGGAAACCTGAGCAACCGGTGTAGTTTCATCGATGTCATTCTGTGCCAATATTATTCAGGCACATCTTACTGGAAAACAAGCTGCAACAACCTGTTGATGCCCCGGAGATCGAAGCATCAATCAGCAAGGGATTCTACCTAGTAAGCAAGCCCAATTAGATTGCTCACCGTTTGGTGTAGGGAATCCATCCGGTTAGTGGTTCCGGCTACCGTGAGATTTAAAGATTCTTATTCTCAGCACCGGTTGCGGCCCAATCCACCATTTATGTATTTTATTTTAAATATGATATGCAAGTGCCCTAAGTTAAATGCAGGTAACTAATATAAGCTAATTTAAGATTGTATAAACAAATCTAATCTATCCTTGCAAGGAGCAAACATTAAAGATGAGTAATAGACTGAAAAAACAAATCTAAAGATCAGACAGATAGCTATTTAATCCTAAAGATGCATCCACAGGAGAATATACAAGATATTAAAGATAGCTTTAATTCAATTAATGCATTCAATTACTCATTTGAGATAGACATCTTTGCACAGAAAATATAGAAATCATTCATTACAGAGAACTATCTCACAATAGTAAGGAAACATCTCACAGAAGTGTATGACTGATACAAGATTAATCCAGCACACATTCAACACATCTTTCAGGAAAAAATGTAGTGTCCCAGGCTTTCATTAGGCAAAATTGAATTCCTCATACATGCAGAGAAATAGTTCACGTACAGGACAAAAAAAGTCTTTCACCTGCCAAAAGTCCTTGTTCTATTCACTAACTATCTATTTATAAGTTTACAAACTGTCTCCAGGGCTACCACCTGTCTTCTCTTCTTTAACTCCTTTAATTTTCTTTTAAATGTTTTTTCTAAATTAAGTGAAACGTGGCACCTTTTGCATAACATAAACAAAAGAGGACAGTTGTCCCTTTGACTTCATGATTCAATAACAGGGAAGGAAAAATTCGATGCATCGTAGCTATCGAGCTAGCTTTGGGGTGGTGCCTCTGCTTCAGCTGGAGCAGTCATTTCAGAGGGTGATTCTGTCTTAGCTGGTGCCTCTACTGTAGATGATGTGCCTCTATCAATTAATGCCGCTACTGCTGCCTTCCTATCTTCTTCTTCAATATAGATGAACCAAACACCAATGTCTCTTATGACAACATTGGCAGGTGAAGGGAGCAAGATCTTCTTAGAGGTTACATGCTTGTCGAGCTCTGCCTCGATGTCTTGCATTTCTGCTATTACTGTCTGGTGGATTTCATGGAGCATTTGAGCATGTACTGAAGGAAGCACAATGCATTGATGAAGATCGCCTGTGGTTAACACATCAATTCTTCTCACATACTCCAATTGAATGCTCAGCTCATCTTTTAAATTGGAGAGGCACTGCTCTTTACTTGGAAATTCATCAAGGGTGTGGGGAAATACAACCTTGCACTTTGAATGCACTTCTTGAATCTTTTGATAAAGGCTATTACACTTTCCCATTGTAACCTGGATCACAGTAATTAGTTTAGCGCTGCAGTTCCTACAAAATTCCATGAAGGCTACATCTTCCTTAAAATCAACCACAGATTTGAACGGGAGGTGCTTGGGGAAATCCACCTTCCCTTCTCTCCACTCCATTTGGCTTAAAATATTTTCTTTTACCTGTGTATACTTATTCCTTAGCCTGACACCCTCAGAGTTGATTTCCTTCATTCTGTCCAGCATGGCCTTTACCCTGCAAACTTCTTCGGTAAGCAGTTCTTGCTTCTCATGCATCTGCTTAAGCACATCACAAGATTGCTCGTGAAACAGAGTCATATCCATTGTTCTGTTGTTTGCTTGTTCTAGCTTCTCAACCAACAACTGCTTATCTTCCTCTAACTGGACAACTTAGCTTCAGAGTCGTTCTTCTCTGCTTCAAGTACCATCATTTGTACTTCCAGGTGTTCCTTTTCCTCCCCCAGGTGTTGATATTTATCCAACAACTCCTTATGATCGGACAGGAGGTGATCATGTTTCTTTACTACGAGCTCCCTATAGGACTGCTCATTGGCCACAGTGTGCTCTAGCATACGAGCCCTTTTCTTGGTTGACTCGAACTTATTGACTATGCTGATTGCATTGTACTTGCTTGATTTGGCTGTTGCTACAACAGCAGATGCCATAGCCACGGGAGCATGCTTCATGTTTTGCATAATAGTAGTTTCACGATGGGTGACAATGTCCGACTCAAAAAGTCTCTTTAACCTTGCTTCTGAATTCAAAACAATAGATTTCCTATCTCTCTTATATACAAATCTGTTCCACTGGGACATAGTATGATCCTTTGATGGGGTGAAAGGGATTTGTGGGAGATTTTCTATGGGGACATTCTCTTCAGTGGGAAGGGTCTACACCAATTGGGATGAACCTATATCCATGTCCTGTGTATTAGAACCACCAACTCGTGCATCTTCATTTTCCTTGTTTTATTCTTCGGCCTTGTGCCGTCTTTCTTCTTCTTTAGCCTTTAGTCGCTTTTCCACTGCCTCCTTTTCTTCCTGCTCTTTGGCAACTTGCTGCAATATTGCCTCTTCTAATTCTTGATCCCAAATCCTTTGGGCTTCTTCTTCTTGTAGCCTAAGAGTTTCTGCCTCCTGAAGCTTAAGGGCTTGTTCTTGCTCCTTCCGCAACTGGTCAGCAATTTCTTTCTAGGTTCTATCTGCTTCTTCCTTTAGCCCCTGATCTTCATTAACTAGAGGTTCCGCTACTTCCTTTTCTTTTTGCAACTTGGCTTCTTTGGCACTTTGGACAGTGGTAGAGCTAGAACTTGCTCCACCTTTGTAGCGGCATATTTTCAACTCAATCATGTTGTTGATTCCTCTATATACTTCTTCATCCTCATCGTAATAATGGGCATAATCAAAGTGGGCATACAATTCTTTACAATGTTCTGCAACTTTGTTTTGTCTGTCATTTCTATGAAATATTGCTTCTCCGAAATGAAAACCTTTCAACTCTTGAATGAATTCCTCAGCAAATGCAACCCCTGGGAACTTATAGGCTCCCACATAGAATGGCAAAGAAGGGAAGGAAGCCTTTTTCAATTTATTCAAAAATCCTTCAACTCCATCAAGAAAAACTTGCCTAACTGCTTCTTTCAGGAATATATAGTCAGTAGCGTATCTGGGAAAGATATATGGCGGCTTGGAGCCTCCATACATTCTGATATAAGTACCATCTTCTAAAAAATAGAAATCACCATAATTTTCCAACATTGACATGGCATTCTCTAATAAGCAATTGGGTTCTTCACTAAACATTTGTTCATACAGAGGTATGATGAACTCCTCACAGATGAGTTTGTAATGCATCCTATAATTCTGAGCCCACAGTATCTTATAGGCAGTATAGACTGGGGTTTTGGACTGGTCCCAAACACATCCCAGCTTTGGGAAAGATAGCTTGGCCAAAATGCAATCAACAAGATATGAAGACATGAAGAATTCTGACTTCTTCAGAGTCATTCCTTCTTTGGCTGCGACTACGGTGGATGATAAACTATCCGAGAGGATAGTTTCCTAGTCAAAGAAAGTCCCTTTGAATGCTACGTAATGGATTATGGGGCCCCATTGTATCCTATAAATGGTCCCGTCAGCAATACCGAAAATTCTGCTCAACATAAGGGTGATCATCCGAAAAGGGGCCCTCAGATTTTGAACTTCATATTCATCATTGTCTCTTTTCTTGAGCTGCTTTCCTGTAATTAGTAGCTTCTTATCCATTTCAATATTGTCCATCTACCCCAGCCATTCATCATTCAGTGGCTGCTGCAATGTAGGCTGGGTGGAATGAGGCGAATGCCTCTCCTTTGCTATCATACAACACTCTTTTTTCTGGGTTTGCGTGCTCCAAGATCCATCCAATCAATTTTGAGCAAGGAAAGAGCTCAGGACGTGTAGAGGCTTTGGATATCCCAGAGGTTCTGATATTCTGATAGATGTGCTCTTCCTCCAAGAGTGCTCGTGGGATGTCTTGGTCTCTGAGCATACGATAAACATCTCCCCATTTGACCTCAGGAGGAACTCCTGTGGTGGACTTGGTATCCTCAAATAGAGTTTCAACTCTTGGCTCTACTAGTTCTGGCTCAGCCACCTTAGCTCTCTTTCTGCTACCCTTCGGCATTCTGGCTTAATCCTGTCAAGAAACTACGCATGAATAAACATAAGATTGCAAAACAGTACAGAACAATAGAGCGAGACGCAGGAATTTTAAAACAAAATATCGACATGATAATATGTAATACTGCCAAATGAAGATAAAAACAAAGATTTTGCTTCAGCACAACTACACTTTTCTCAACCAAGATAAGTAATTTCGGGGGGGGGGGGGGCGCTAACTGAGTTGTGTTGTGTTCTTTTTTTATTCATTTAGGATTTCTTCAGACGACAGTGCGAGTGGTGCGATGGGTAAAAGCCGGCTAGGAAGGTTGAAGCTCGTAGGTCAAGGTACTTAGGGGAAAGCTGAAAGGGCACATGGTTAGAAAATATAGGCATGGGACTGGCCAAAATAACAACACATGCAGACGTCTACCAGCCATGCATCTCACATGGGGTATCGTTACCGAGAAAAGATTTATACATTTAGTAGTAAAACGAAACAGTGGCAGAGCCACCTACTTGGAAAAAGATTATTGGTCTCGTGGAGGTTGGTTATGCTGCTGGTGAGCTGAGCTGGATCAGTCTAACAGCTTCGAAACGACGTTTTTCGATACAAATTCTAATAATAAAACAAAACAAAACTCCCCAAAACCTTATTTAAAGGTTGACACGTGCGAGAAATTAATAGGTTGGTGGAGGCTTTAAAACAACGTATAAAACGCATATGGCGGGGTCACCTCGACACGTTTGGTATTGAAGCATAACCGCCAAAAGCGGGAGGAAAGGGTGAGCTCACCCAACATTGCGGCGAAGACTCGTAAGTTTTATCCGCTACTTCAGCGAGAGTTGTTGAGTTTATCCGACATTGCGGTGGAAACTCATAAATTCCACCCGGAGTTGAAGGTTTTGCAACTTGAATAAAACGTCCGCCCATTGCGGCCAAAGATTGGGAGTCATTCCAACGTTACAGCAAAATTTCATGAGTTTTCCGTCATTGCAGGGAAACTTGCGAAGTTTGTCCGAAGTTTTCTTTGCACCTAGGTAAGAGAATGATGAGAACCTTCCACCGTTGCGGAGAGAATTCTTGAGTTGGTCCACTGTGGCGGGAGGACTCGTTGAGTTCACCTGAAGTTACGGATGGACTTGATGATTTTATCCGAAAAGTACAATGTAGAAAGACTTGATAAAACAGGCACCTGTTGCAACCGAACTTTATGTTTTCTTCCACCGTTGCGGGTGAAAATCTTGAGTTCTTTTGCCATTGCAGGTGAAAAGCTTGATTTCTTCTTCCTATGCGAGTGAAAAACTTGAGTTCCGACTTAGAAGAAAAAATATCAATAAACTCAAAAAGAAAGGTTTCTCCTCTAAAAACTAAGTATCAAAGAACTTCTAGGGAAAGTTTAACTCCTAAGTAACTTTATAAAAGAAGTAAACAGGAGTCCCCCCCAATATCTAAAAAAAAAAATTGGGGGGGATGTTGCAGCAACAACAATTGGCGATTCTCTGGTGAACACAGATCTCTGAAAAAACACTCTCCTTAGGGGTAGAAAACTTACAAACTGCTGATTTACCTGAGTGATAAAATGTCTTCATAGTTTAGCTTTCATGAATACAGTGATCACTCTCATCATCATGGTCACTTTGGGAGAGGGCAACTTAGAGTCATAGTTCTTTTCAACTCTCTCAGGGCCTGAGTATGGAGGTCATTTTAGAATTCTTCCTTTTAGAGATCAACTTAAAAAGACTCCATAGGATCGTAACAATATCTTATAGTCATATTCATTTGTTCCTCATTCCCATGCTATTTATAAGCTTTTGGATATTTCTTGATGACTTTTGTCATTTGAGTCTTCCATAAATGAGTTTCTTCAACTTGCATATTTGATTTCTCTGGTTCTTCAATCCATAATGTCCTTTTGTGTGAGTGATAAGTTTGTTTGATTATCATGCTTCATGGACGGAGAAGAACCTTATTGAGCTGATTTATTTGGACAGCTTTCTTGATTGGATATGCTTAGTGTCTCTATGTCGTACTTTGATTGAGGTGAGAATTTATGGAAATCAACTCTTTAATAAAAGTCCTTTTTGGCTTTCATTTGTAGCATGGGATCATTTTAAATGCCATATATCTGTGAGACATGCTTCCTTTCCATGGGTTTGATTATAGTGAAATCCTTGAGGAAGATAATTATATTAAATTGAATGGGGCCCCAAGATAGTAGGAAAGAAACGTTGAATCTTAGTTATTAAAACAGGGTTGCTTTGATCAATCAGCGAAAGGGCCTCTAATATTCCTGAAAATCAATCATTGAAGACAAAGTCACCAGAACAATTCTTCGTAAGTGGTTTTCACCCTCTCAGGATTGAGTTTAGCCCGAAGATCTATCTCCTACCTTACCAACAGCTGAGCTGGATTTTATTGAAGGATAAGAGAAAACATCTAAGTGTAGAAAAAAAAATATGACTTCAAAGAAAGATAAAAGACAAAACGAAAACAAAAAAAATGTACAAAGGAGACTTCACAGGACTACGAGAAATACTGTTTCAAAGCAAGGCCGTTTAGAGGCAGGGTTACCTCCTCTCCTTGTAAATCCTTCAGTTTGTAGGTATTTGGGCCAAGCTTTTCAGAAATTTGGTAAGGGCCTACCCATAAGTGCTGAAATTTTGTATGCATTCCTTTACCTTCATGGGTATGGTCCCATTTCAGAACTAGGTCACCTACTTCAAAACTTCTCTTGCCAGATTTTCTCTTATCGAACCACCTCTTGACTATGTTTTGGTGTTGGTGGAATCAGTCTTTAGCTTTCTCTCAGGATTCTTCAAATTTCAGCAAGGTGTCAATTCTAGATTGTAAAAGCTGGCTACTGGAACCTTGGGAGGCTTGGGCCAATTGCAAAGATGGGAGTAAGATGTTGGGAGGGAGGATAGCTTCTTTACCATAGACAAGGGTATACGGGGAAACCCCTAAAGCATGTTTTGGAGTAACCCTGTTTTCCCATAAAGCATTTGGGAGAGCTATGTGCTAGCTCCTTTGATTTTCAATCACGGTTTTCTTAATAATTTGAATGAGGTTTTTGTATGAAGATTCAGCTAATTCGTTTCCTTGAGGATAATAATTGGCTGAATAGTGTAACTTAATTCCTCTCTCTTAAATGAATTCATTTATCTTAAAAGATGAAAAATAAGTTGCATTATCAAAGAGTAGGGAAATTGGAACCCCAAACCTGGTTATGATATTTTCCTTTCAGAAGTTGATAACTGCATCCTCATTGATTTTGCGCAATGGGACAGCTTCTGTCCATCTTGTAAAATAGTCTATGGCCGTCAGGATATACCGATGTTGTAGAGAAGAATTTGATTTTAATTCTCCAATGACATCTATGCCCCATTGTTCAAAAGGCTCTGAGATAATCACGGGCTGCAATGGTCCCGCTGCCTTGGGTAGTTTCCTAGCACTCCTTTGACACACATCACAATTTCTTGCATAGGCATGGGCGTCTTTGAACAAGGTGGGACAATAGTATCCAACCCTCAATATTTTTTGAGCTGTCGTATCTCTGGAATAATGTCCCCCAGCAGGGCCATCGTGTAATTCCTTGACTACCTTACTTGCATCATCTTTCTCTAAGCATCTAAGAAAAATGCCATCATAATTTTTTCTGAAGAGTATTCCCTTAATGATTTGATAAGCTATTGATTTCAAACGAAGTTCCCTTCTTTGCTTAGAGCTCCAATTCTCTGGCAAGTATCCCTGTTGCAGATAGTGTACTAGATCTCTGTACAAAGATTCAAGAGTGGTGAAAATAGGGCATATCTGAATCATGTTTAGTTCAGCTTCATTTTCCCAACTCTGTTCTTCATCAATTGGATGTTCAGAGAGCAACCTACATAGGCCCTGACCTTTGATGATAGTAGCCGGTTTAAATTCTAAATCGTATTCTTGAAGAGCTGTGACCCAATTCCCTCTTCTTTCTCCTAATTCCTTTTGAACGAAAAGAGATCTGACAGCTGGATGAGGGACTACGACCTTAGTTCTACTCTTAAGAATATATCGCATGAACTATTTTACCGCTTTGAATACGGCATAAGCTTGCTTGTCAACAACAGGATAATTCAGTTCAGTGCCCTGCAAAATAGTGCTCATGAAGGAAATTGGGTATTCATCTCCTAATTCTACCTTTTGTGTAAGCACAGTCGCGAGAGAGTCATCTGAAGCAAAAGTATACAAAATAAAGTCTTTGTCAAAATATGGGCTCCTCAGAGAAGGAGCGTTAGCTATGGCTGCTTTGATATCTTTGAATGCATTCTTTTCCAAGTCTGTCCATTTGAACTGTACACTTTGCTTGACCATTTGTTGCAAAGGTTTAACAGTTTGTGCGAAATCGGGAACAAAACTTAGGACAAAATTGATAGTGCCCATAAACGATTGCATAGATTTTTTGTTGTGGGGCATGGGAATTTTATTGATCACATGCACTCTCTCTTGATCTATTGAAATTCCTCCTTTTGAAATGATGTGACCCAGGAGATTATCTTCAAGAACAACAAAAACACTTTTCTTGGGGTTTAAAGAGATGCCATATGTTCGGCAACGATCAAAAATCTGTTTTAAATGAGCAACATGGTCTTCTCTCTTCTTTGAGAAAATGGTCACATCATCTATATAGACCACGACACAATGACTGCCTAATCCCCGAAAAGCAATGTCCATCGCTCGTTGGAAAGTGGCTCCTGCGTTTATCAATCCGAATGGCATTCTTTGGTATGCGAACGTTCCCCACTTAGTGCAGAAAGTAGTCTTAAGACGGTCTCCTTCCACTACCAACACTTGATTGTAACTAGAGAAACCATCTAGTAGAGAAAACATTTTTGCTCCTGATACCATCTGCAAAATTTGTTCCATTGAAGGAACAGGATAATTATCTTTGTCAGATGCTCTGTTCAAGTTTCTAAAATCTACACATTATCTTATTTCTTTGGACTTCTTCCTTACAGGAACTAAATTAGTGACCCATTCTGAATGTCAGACTCTAAAGATGATCTTAGCATCTAATAACTTCTTTAATTCCTTCTGAATCAAAGGCCCGAGAGTAGGGTGCATTCTTCTTAGCTACTGCTGAAAAGGTTTAACACCTGCCTTCATAGGTATGACATGTTGAATGATGCAAATATCATATGTTTTTAGATCTTCATACGTCCAAGCAAACACATCTTTATATTGCCGAAAAAGTTTGATGAACCTGTCTCTTTCACCCGGCGAACAACATCTACCAAGATTGACATATTTTGGTTCGGCCTTTGTGACTAGATTTATCAATTCATGTTGCATAGTAGAACTATGAGTTTTAACATTTGCGGGTTTCTTGAACTTGCTCTGCAAATCGAACAAAATTTCAAGTGATCTCACTCCTTTAGGAATGAAATTTCCTTTGACTGCATCCTTATTTTGCAGATCAACATCATGTTTTTCTTCATCTATAACAGCTTCTTAAAACATGTCTTCATTTGTAAGGAAACTAATGATTTGGTTGTCATCATCAAACACCCTGAAATTTGTTATATTATCTGGAACGGAAGGCCTGAAAACCAATTCAATAGAACACTTATTATTAGTAGGCACCAACCTAGAAGCAGAGGTAGCTAACAAGTCAGCAGCTACATTCTGTAATCTAGGAACATATTTTATATTAAAAGCTTCAAAGTTGGTGATTAGATCCCATACCTCAGACTGGTAGCCTTTCAGATGTGGTGAAAGACAATGAATCGTGTCTCTTACCTATCTGACGACTATTTCCGAGTAGCCGAAGACTTTCAAATATTTAACATTCAAACCGATGGCTTTCTTCAATCCATGGACTAAAGCTTCATATTCAGCAGTATTATTAGTACAATCAAACTCTAATCTACAAGACAAGAAGTGCTTGTTCCTCTCAGGATCCATTAGAATACAACCGGCTCCAGATCCTTCCTGAATTTTGGAACCATCAAAGTACAAAACCCAAAAAACATTCTTTGATCTAACTAAGTTAGTATCTGAACCGTCTAAGTCAGTAACTAAGTTAACTATGTTACAGTCGATATCGTCAGTCCGAGAAAATTGAAGGAGATCGGATTGTTTGTCTGATTCATTGCTGATATCTTCTGACTGATAGTTTCTAGGCTTGATTTCTAAGAAACAATTCCCTAGGACGGAAGATGAGAAAGCTACGACTTCATTCTTTCCCTCTAGCTGAGTTACGTTATGTTTCATGTGCGGTTCTCTCAGCACTTTAATTTGGTTTTTCCTATTTTGATAGGGCAGCCATAAGTGGGACCAATCTGTGGCGAAATAACCAACTAGTTTAGTTGACCAATCTCTGCTTAGGATCAAACCATAAGCTTCAGGGATATCAACTACCATTATATCAATGAACTGACACACCCTAGAATCTACAGACAACCTAATAAGCACATCTTTCATTTCCCCAATTACCTTAACAACGATCCTGTCTAGCTGAATAATTTGGGCTAGGGATGGAGTTGGTTGCCCATTGATCCTTTTGCAAATAGACAATGGCATCACATTCAAGGATGCTCCAGAATATACTAAATAGTTATTCACATTGTGATTGAAAATTTCAAAAGTTAAAAGGAACGGCAATGTTTGGGATTTAGATTTCCCACCAATACTAGCTTCATTAATTTCAGGGTCTTCCTGAGTATATGCTAACGACGCACTAGATTGGGGTTCAAGAGCTTCAACAATTTATTTCGTTGTTGGGGCAAACTACACATATCGAATATTGAAACATTTGCTTTCACTTTCTTTATATCTTCAATTATGTCATATCCCATATCACATTCGTTTACAACTTTGGGTTGATTATCAGTTTTATTCAAAGTTACTTTTGGTGGCTGAATTGTTTCAATGTTTAGCTGTTTAGTAGGCATTTGGTTAGGTTTGGGCAATGGTGGAATGACTGTGATGTGCCTTTTCAGTATCTCTTTGGAGGTTTTAGGCTTGGGCATGGTTGAGCTTGGAACTGGATCAGTGACTGGACCTTTACTGCGAGTATTAATGTTAACAGTTGAGACTTGACTTTCCTCGGGATAATCTTCAACTAATTCAGTTAAAGGTACCCAATCCCATAACACCATAGTAGTGTCTGTGGCTGGTTCTTCAGGTTCAGGATTTTGATCCTCTGGAGGATTGTCTTGGTCTGGGATTTGTGAGTCTAGTATTTGGTTCATCACCAAGCTCATTGAATTTATCCATTGCGGACAGCTCTTTTCAAAGTGTGGTTCTTAATGAAAGGTGCAGAAATGTTCCATCCCTACTTCATTCAGATTCAAAATAGGAGATTTATTCATAGGTGGATGAGGATGATCATTTTCCTCTCTTTTCTTGTAGAAAGGTTTAAAAGGCTTCCTGGAAGTGCTAGCTTCCTTATCCTTTTCAAGATATACAATTTTATTGGACAATTTTTGCATCATTTTGACTACATTTTCCATATCTGTTGATGGTTCTTCCTTATTCCTCGTAAGAAAGAATGGTGTCTTAGTGGTTGTTGTTTTTGTTTCTGCATCAAGTGCATGCTTAGCAATGCTGTCTGCTTCTTCTTCTACTTTCCTAGCTTCTTTGAAATTTTCTATTAAGGTAGTTTTCTTAGTTCTTTTGACAAACATCGCTAAGGGGGGATAGAGTGCGGTTGTATAGTATTCCACTAAAGATTATTTTGCGGGTTTAGCTTCTTCGCTAAAATTATTTAATAGTGTGGTGAATCTTTGGTTGAATTCTTGTACCTTCTCTTTCTTTTCCATTCTCATGGACAAGAATTCTTTCATGACTGTAGCTACAGTTTTCTGATTTCTATACTTTTTTTAAAAACAATTTTCAAATTCCTCCCAATTCGATAGTGAACTAGCTTGTAAACTGAAATACCAGGAAGAAACTTTTGGTTCAAAAGTATATGGAAAAATCCTACAGACGACATCCTTGTGCTGCACATTTAAAAGGTTTAGAGCTAAATAAAAGCTCTTTAGGTGATCTTCAGCAGAGATGCCTTTACCAGGATCTTATTTAGGCAAAAATTTCTCAGGGTTCTTAGGTAGATTGTGAAAAGGTCTAGCCAAATTCAGAGCTCCTCTTGTTCTCCATGCCGGTACATCCATGGATCCTAGTGGAGAATTAGGTGGAGAATCATATGGATTATTAGGTGGAGAGTTCTTTGGAGTGAAAGGTTCTTCAAGATCTAGAGGATCTTCGAGTTTGATTTCTCCAAGGGGTTTTGTGATTTCCTCTAAAGATAAATCTACCAATTCTTCAAAGCTCTGAATAAGAACTGAATCACGTGTATATTGTCTTTCCCGTCTAGGAGCTCTTCTTCTAGGAAGAAAAGGAATTGCATTTAAATCGTCAAGCTTCTTAACATAAGCACACGTATGTCTCCTTAAATTTGCTACTTCAACAAAAGGTATAGCATATAACGTTTCTTGATTTTCAATTTCAGAATTTATATTTTCTTGATTTGTTACTTGAAGCTCAGGATTGTCTAGGATTGCTGTTCCAAGCGGGTTTCCAGTTGGATCTCCTCCTAAAGAAGAGTCTCCTTTATCAGCCATGCACTGGTGTCCCTCCTTCTAGCGCCAAAAACTATTGATGCCCCGGAAATCATAGCATCAATCAGCAAGGGATTCTCCCCGGTAAGCAAGCCCAATTAGATCGCTCACTGTTTGGTGTAGGGAATCCGTCTAGTTAGCGGTTCCGGCTACCGTGAGATTTAAAGATTCTTATTTTCAACACCGGTTCTGGTCCGATCCACCATTTATGTATTTTATTTTAAAGATGATATGCAAGTGCCCTAAGTTAAATGTAGGTAACTAATCTAATCTAATTTAAGATTGTATAAGCAAATCTAATCTATCCTTGCAAGGAACAAACATTAAAGATGAGTAATAGACTTAAAGAAACATCTAAAGATCAGACAGATAGCTATTTAATCCTAAATATGCATCCACAGGAGAATATACAAGATATTAAAGATAGCTTTAATTCAATTAATGCATTCAATTACTCATTTGAGACAGATATCTTTGCACAGAAAATATAGAAATCATTCATTACAGAGAACTAATTCACAATAGTAAGGAAAGATCTCACAGAAGTGTATGATTGATACAAGAGTAATCTAGCACACATTCAACACATCTTTTTGGAAAAAATGTAGTGTCCCAGGCTTTCATTAGGCAAAATCGAATTCCTTATACATGCAGAGAAATAGTTCACGTACAAGACATAAAAAGTCTTTCACCTGCCAAAAGTCCTTGTAATATTCACTAACTATCTATTTATAAGTTTACAAACTACCTCCAAGGCTGCCACCTATCTTCTCTTCTTTAACTCCTTTAATTTTCTTTTAAATTTTTTACAAAATTAAGTGACTCGTGGCACCTTTTGCATAACAGAAACAAAAGAGGACAGCTATCCCTTTGACTTCAAGATTCGATAACAGGGAAGGAAAAATTCGATGCATCATAGCTATGGAGATAGCTTTGGGGCGGTGCCTTTGCTTCAGCTGGAACAGTCATTTCGGAGGGTGCTTCTGTCTCAGCTGGTGCCTCTATTGTAGATGATGTGCCTCTATCGATTAATGTTGTTGCTGCTACCTTCCTATCTTCTTCTTCAATATAGCTGAACCAAACACTAGTGTCTCTTATGACAACATTGGCAGGTGAAGAGAGAAAGATCTTCTTAGAGGTTACATGCTTGTCGATCTATGCCTCGATGTCTTGCATTTCTGCTATTATTGTTTAGCAGATTTCATGGAGAATTTGAGCGTGTACTGAAGGAAGCACTATGCATTGATGAAGATCGTCTGTGGTTAACACATCAATTCTTCTCACATACTCCAATTGAATGCTCAGCTTGTCTTTTAAATCGGAGAGGCGCTGCTCTTTACTTGGAAATTCATCAAGGGTGTGGGGAAATACAACCTTGCACTTTGCATGCACTTCTTGAATCTTTTGATGAAGGCTATTACACTTTCCCATTGTAACCTGGATCACAGTAATTAGTTTAGCGCCGTAGTTCCTACAAAATTCCATGAAGGCTACATCTTCCTTAAAATCAACCACAGATTTGAACGGGAGGTGCTTGGGGAAATCCACCTTCCCTTCTCTCCACTCCATCTGGATTAAAATATTTACTTTTACCCGTGTATACTTATTCCTTATCCTAAAAGCCTCAGAGTTGATTTCCTTCATTCTACCCAGCATGGCCTTTAGCCTGCAAACTTCTTCGGTAAGCAATTCTTGCTTCTCATGCATCTTCTTAAGCACATCACAGGATTGCTCGTGAAATGGTGTCATATCCATTGTTCTGCTGTTTGCGTGTTCTAGCTGCTCAACCAACAACTGCTTATCTTCCTCTAACTGGACAACTTTAGCTTCGAAGTCATTCTTCTCTTCTTCAAGTACCATCATTTGTACTGCTAGGTGTTCCTTTTCCTCCCCCAAGTGTTTATATTTATCCAATAACTCCTTATGATCGGACATGAGGTGATCATGTTTCTTTACTACGAGCTCCCTATAGGACTGCTCATTGGCCACGGTGTGCTGCAGCATACAAGCCCTTTTCTTGGTTGACTCGAACTTATTGACTATGATAATTACATTGTCCTCGCTTGCTTTGGCTGCTGCTACAACAGTAGATGCCATAGCCACGGGAGCATGCTTCGTGTTTTGCATAACAGTAGTTTCATGATGGGTGACAATGTCCAACTCAAAAAGTATCTTTAACCTTGTCTCTGACTTCAAAACAATAGATTTCCTATCCCTGTTATATACAAATATGTTCCACTGGGACACAATATGATCCTTTGATGGGGTGAAAGGGATTAGTGGGAGATTTTCTATGGGGACATTCTCTTCAGCAGGCAGGGTCTGCACCAATTGGGATGAACCTATATCCATGTCCTGTGTATTAGAACCACCAATTCGTCCATCTTCATTTGCATTGTTTTCTTCTTCGGCCTTGTGCCATCTTTCTTCTTCTTCAGTCTTTAGCCGCTTTTCCACTGCCTCCCTTTCTTCTTTCTCTTTGGAAACCTGCTTCAATATTTCCTCTTCTAATTCTTGATTCCGAAGCCTTTGGGATTCTTCTTCTTGCAGCCTAAGAGTTTCTTCCTCCTGAAGCTTAAGGGCTTGTTCTTCCTCCCGCAATTGGTCAGCAATTTCTTTAGCCTCTATTCTTCTTTAGCTAGAGCTTCCTCTACTTCCTTTTCTTTCTGCAACTTGGATTCTTGGGCACTTTGGACAGTCATAGAGCTAGAACTTGCTCCACATTTGTAGCGGCATATTTGCAACTCAGTCATGTTGTTGATTCCTCTATATACTTCTTCATCCTCATAGTAATAATGGGCATAATCAAAGTGGGCGTACAATTCTTTACAGTGTTCTGCAACTTTGTTTCGTCTATCATTTCTATGAAATATTGCTTCTCCAAAATGAATACCTTTCAACTCTTGAATGAATTCTTCAGCGAATTCAACCCCTGAGAACTTATAGGCTCCCACATAGAATGGCAGAGAAGGGAAGGAAGCCTTTTTCAATTTATTGAAAAATCCTCTGACTCCATCAAGAAAAACTTACCTAACTGCTTCTTTCAGGACTATATAGTCAGTAACGTATCTGGGAAAGATATATGGCAGCTTGGAGCCTCCATACATTCTGATATAAGTATCGTCTTCTGAAAAATAGAAATCGCCATAATTTTCCAGCATTGCCATGGCATTCTCTGATAAGCAATTGGGTTCTTCACTAAACATTTGTTCATACAGAGGTATGATGAACTCCTCACAAATGAGTTTGTAATGCATCCTGTAATTCTAAGCCCACAGTAACTTATAGGCAGTATAGACTGGGGTGTTGGACTGGTCCCAAACACATCCCAGCTTTGGGAAAGAGAGCTTGGCTAAAATCCAATAAACAAGATATGAAGACATGAATAATTATGACTACTTCAGAGTCATTCCTTCTTTGGCTGCGGCTACGGTGGATGATAAACTGTCTAAGAGGATAATTTCCCAGTCAATGACAGTTCCTTTGAATGCTACGTAATGGATTATGGGGGCCCATTGTATCCTATAAATAGTCTCGTCAGCCATGCCGAAAATTCTGCTCAACATAAGGGAGATCATCCGAAAAGGGGCCCTCAGATTTTGAACTTCATATTCATCACTGTCTCTTTTCCTGAGTTGCTTTCCTATAATTAGCAACTTCTTAGCCATTTCGAGATTTTCCATTTTCCCAAGCCATTCATCATTCAGTGGCTGCTCAGAGCGCAGTAATTTGTAGGCTGTTGTAATATAGGCTGGGTGGAACGAGGTGAATTCCTCTCCTTTGCTATCATACAACACTCTTGTTTTCAGGTTTGCGTGCTCCAGGATCCATCCAATCACTTCTGAGCAAGGAAAGAGCTCAGGATGTGTGGAGGCTTTAGATATCCCAGAGGTTCTGATATTCTAATAGATCTGCTCTTCCTCCAATAGTGCTTCTGGGATGTCTTGGTCTCTGAGCATACAATAAACATCTCCCCATTTGACCTTAGGAGGGACTCCTGTGGTGGACTTGGTATCCTCAAACAGAGTTTCAACTCTTGGCTCTGTTGGTTCCGGCTCAGCCACCTTAGCTCTCTTTCTGCTACCCTTCAGCTTTCTGGCTTAATCCTATCAAGCAACTACGCATGAATAAACATAAGATTGCAAAATAGTACAGAACAATAGAGCAAGACCTAGGAATTTTAAAACAAAATATCGACATGATAATATGTAATACTTCCAAATGAAGATAAAAACAAAGATTTTGCTTCAGCACAACTACACTTTTCTCAACCAAGATAAGTAATTTCGGGGGGGGGGGGGGGGGGGGGGCTAACTGAGTTGTGTTCTTTTTTTTTTTATTCGTTCAGGATTTCTTCAGACAACAGTGCGAGTGGTGCGATGGGTAAAAGCCAGCCAAGAAGGTTGAAGCTCGTAGGTTCAAGGTACTTAGGGGAAAGCTGAAAGGGCACATGGTTAGAAAATATAGGCTTGGGAATGGCTAAAATAACAACACATGCAGACGTCTACCAGCCATGCAGCTCACATGGGGTATCGTTACCGAGAAAAGATTTATATATTTAGCGGTTAAAACGAAACAGTGGCAGAGCCACCTACCTGGAAAAAAATTGTTGGTCTCATGGAGGTTCGCTATGTTGCTGGTGAGCTGAGCTG
The DNA here is from genome assembly GCA_027924585.1 of Larix kaempferi. Taxonomy (NCBI): domain Eukaryota; kingdom Viridiplantae; phylum Streptophyta; class Pinopsida; order Pinales; family Pinaceae; genus Larix; species Larix kaempferi. The sequence continues at coordinate 11,881,576 of BSBM01000434.1, forward strand.
GATCAGTCTAACAGCTTCGAAACGGCGTTCTCCGGTACAAATTCTAACAATAAAACAAAACAAAACTCCCCGGAACCTTATATAAAGGTTGACACGTGCGAGCAATTAATAGGTTGGTGGAGGATTTAAAACGGCGTATAAAACGCGTACGGCAGGGTCACCTTGGTACATTTGGTATTGAAGCATAACCGCCAAAAGGAGGAAAGAGTGAGCTCACCCAACGTTACGGCGAAGACTTGTAAGTTCTATCTGCTTCTTCGGCGAGAGTTGCTGAGTTTATCCGATGTTGGGGCAGAAACTCGTAAGTTCTACCCGGAGTTGAAGGTTTTGCAACTTGAATAAAACGTCCGCCCGTTGCAGCCAAAGATTGGGAGTCGTTCTGACATTGTGGCAGAATTTCGTGAGTTTTTCGCTGCTGCGGGGAAACTTGCCAAGTTTGTCCAAAGTTTTCTTTGCGCCTAGGTAAAAGAATGATGAGAACCTTCCACCGTTGCAGAGAGAATTCTTGAGTTGGTCCGCTGTGGCGGGAGGACTCGTCAAGTTCACTTGAAGTTACAGATGGACTTGGTGATTTTGTCCGAAAAGTACAAGGTAGAAAGACTTGATAAAACAAGCGCCCGTTGTGGCTGAACTTTATGAGTTATTCTGCCGTTGCGGTTGAAAAGCTTGAGTTCTTCCGCCGTTGCGGGTGAAAAGCTTGAGTTCTTCCACTGTTGTGGGTGAAAAACTTGAGTTCCGACCTAGAAGAAAAAGATCAATAAACTCAAAAGAAAGGTTTCTCCTATAAAAACTAAGTATGAAAGAACTTCTAAGGAAAGTTTAACTCCTAAGTAACTTTATAAAAGAAGTAAAAAGGAGGGGGCCCCCAATATCTACAAAACAAAATTTGGGGGGGATGTTGCAGCAACAACCCAACCCAACTAGAAAACATGGATAATGGATCTACAACTTACTCTATATGACTCCAGGTCAGGGAAACTTTAGGGATCAAGGCATTGAGTTAACATGGGACTCGTGATGATGAGATTTAGGTGTAACAGAATGCCCCCAAAGCATGAAGCTGGAAAAATGAGACAAGTGATATGCTTGCAAGAGAGATGGAAAGGACTTGCTGGTTGGAAGGTACTACCACAGTACTACTGACTCTCAGATCCCAGTCTCACATGACTCATAACATGGCTTCCTGCCAATACAATGCAGATCCATGGTAGTAAATACTGACTAAACACAATCATGGCTACGAGACACAATCGTAGATCCATGAATGACCAATACAATGTGGATCTATGTGACATGACCCAAACAATCTCCATCACAACCTGGGGGTAGAATATGAAACAACCCCAGGGTCTTCAAGCCAAACCCGCAATGATATGAATATATCCATGTGATTACAATGTCTTGGAGTCGAACATGGCAGAAACCACTTGATCACTGGTCATTGATGTATATCGTTAACAAGTGCGAGGGAAAGCACCATTGATGTCAATGATTCCCAAGGTATCATAGTACATACCATCGAGTGTGAATCAATGAGTTGAGGTCTCGAACACTCGACGAGATCTTTCAATAAAGATCCAATGATGTAAAATCATTTTGAAAGCGAGGTAACCTGCCATTAAGGCATGCGAGCCTAAGGTACTTGATTAGTTTCTAGATTCTATCCTCGGATGATGTGTTGAACTCAACAAGGATGAATCTGTCAAAGGAGGGCCATGATGAATCCCCCTTCATCGACACAAAACACGATCACAGATGTTTGGATTGCATCGGAAAATGGAGTGATGTGTAAGACTGAATCAGGGTAAACCAACATGAAATAAGGTACATCGACTGTAGATGATGAATAACGACCATCTCTTGAACAGGGCATGGCATGAATTGGCAGTATTGAAACGACGAGAATAATACCAACCCATAATGCAATTGATGATGGAAGCATTCTTCGGATGACCCAAAGGAGTGACAACACTCATGGAATTAGGAGGACTCAAAGACAAATGGATTTCCCAAGTACAGAATGCAAATACAAATAAGTGACATGTTCAAGAGCGACTATGTACTGCCATAGCTTCCAATGAACACAATCTCATCCCTATTACCCATCATGATTGATGAGTACCTCTTTTTTTTTTAACGAGCTTGATGAGGGTAACAAGTGCTTGGTATAGCTCATCCCATGGATGAGTCCAATCCCAAATGTTTTGTGAACCTAGGATAAGAGGGGTTCGTTCCATAGCGGGCCCTTCTATGTCATATTTAACGAGTCCAAAGAAGGTAAACTCGGGTCATTTAATGTTTAGAGAGTCTGAAAAGAACTAAAGAAGACTCCAAATGTCCTTTATTCGTAAAGTTAGTCTCTTTTCCCAAAGACGGGTAAAATAATGCGAGAGAGAACTCTTCCAACCATGATTGGATGGAATGCTCCTTTTTCGTAAATAGTACCTCCTAGTTCGAAAAAGGGGTAAACTATCTCCATGAAGGTGATCATTCAAATACTTTTACAAGCGTGAAAGCATCAAATTTGCTTGGCGATCTTTTCGTATTTCGAGGGCCTGAAAAGAGCTTAAAGAAAGACTCCGAGGGGTTCCTTTTTCATGGAAGTTTAAAGAGCCCGAAAAAGTGATAAAATATAACTCGGTAACTTATTCTCATCGTTTTACAAGCACGAGAAGGAACAAAGAGTTAGCTCGATGTCGTCATTAATTGATTTTAATGAGCCGAATAATGACACAAAAGAGCTCAAAGAGTTGTTCATACTCGACAACGAGTGTGAAAAGGCGACAAACATGAGCAGTCTTTTATGACATTTTATCGCACCTGCAAATCTCCCAAAACTAGGTCAAAACAATCGATTAGGTGTTCATATACGCGAAACACTTCCAACTATAGGGAAAATAACCCAATAAACAAATAAATTAAAAAAGGAATATTCCATTTTTCAATATAAATAGGGCCAAATAGTAAAAAATAATTACTATTGTTTTTTACCAAGTTGAAGAGTGAAAGTGACCTTTGGAGAGATATTTTCAATCGTCGATTGGAGGAGCTGTGATCATTCATTTCCCGTGTCGTCAGTTTCAGGTAACCCTAAAATCTGTACCCTTTCTTTTCAACAGATTACATTTTGCATTTTCTTTCATTTTTTGAGTTTTGAGCTTACTTAATGGGGGATATTGCACCCATGGACCGGCGCAGTCGCCCTTTTCGCAAACTGCGCCGGTGCAAATCCCGAAAAGATGTCTTGCATCGGAGGCCCTCTGTCAGAAAGGACGGGATGCGTCGACACAAGTCCACATGGAAAACTCAAAATATAACAAAAAATTGAAACTTTTAATGGTTTAAAAAGGTCCTAATGGGGTTTTTATGGACATTAGGGCAAGGTTCAATTGAACACAATGGTCGAATGGTGTGAACGAGAGCATGAGCTCGAAGATGCCCAAGCGGAAAATGACCCTCAATGCATGGACGCATTGAGGAATTGTGGATTACTCAAGTACTTCTAGGTTCCGGTCATGAGGTCCCAAGTGTTGTTATTGGAGCACTTGATCCAATGTTGGGATTCGGTGCAACAACATTTTCAGATTGGTGTTCATACCTTGACGATAGATATCGAGGTTATATATTTCTTGACTGGTTTGTCTTGACGGGGGAATCCTGTATCATTAGCAGGATCATGAGGAGGTGATCGTACCGTGGAGGATTTGATCGACCAATGGTGCATTGACGACACCTAGATTGTAGGTGGGAGGATTCCCATCAAATAGATTAGAGATAAACCTCTTCACACAGTTTTGTTTACCATAGTGAGGGTGGCTGGTAGTAGATCCGCTCATCTAACGAGCAAGTACCAAATGATGTATGCTGAGGAGTGCATGGCTCCAACAGTTTTCAACTGGTGTGAGGGACTTCTTGTGAGCTTGCGAGAACAACTCACCAAGTGTCGACGTGGGGCGCTGAAACAGTTTGGTTATGGCTCAGTTGTAGTTTCATTCTTCCTAAAGTGGGTGCCTCACTTGCGCCCGCAGGTTGACATAGAGGATCTGGATCTGAGAGATCCACACATGATGCATTGGACCGAGGTGCTGGCCCGTCATGGTGGCAGTGGTCCCATTATCAGTTTTGGTGAACCCTTCTTCCGGTGGTTGAGGGGTCAACTCCTCATGGTAGAGGAATATCCATACGACGGGACTGATTTCAGGGGATATCGAGACCTACTGCTTCCCGAGGGCACGCAGTGGGGTGACATTGGTAAAAATGACAACTCTACTGTTTTTTTTCATTTTATATGTATTTGATTTTTTTGGAGTAGTACTGATGGTTGACATGTGTTTGATGCAGATGTGGGCCCGTGACGACCAACGGGTATATCTCCGATTGCACGAAGAGGAGCAGTTCCAGTGCTGGGTGCCGCAGCGCATGATGCTATAGAGGAGCTGGATGAGTTGGAGGAGAACCTACAACACTTGAATCTAGATATTCTAGAGTCCAGGGTTCATGATCTACCTCATTGATACTAGCGCCAGACCGTTGGAGTGTCTGATCGTTTTGGTATGCTACTTAGGAAAGTAGCGAGGGCGATCATCTGCTACCATGAGCATCGTGTGGAGTAGGCCCACTTGTCTATGTTCATGTACTGAAAGCTATAGGCTTCATATTTTGTATTGAAGATATTTACTGAAAGCTTATATGCTTCATATTTTGTATCAATACTACATTTTGCTTATCATATATGAAAACTCTATGGCATATTTATACATCGTGTTTTTATGGATGATTATGGGATCTTGTTTATGTGTTATGTTTATGCATTATGTGCATGCCGTGCCACTTTTATGTTTATGAATGTTTTCATGTATGTGCAATGTACCAATCCAATATGAAATTGGCCATGGAATCAGCAACGATGTTCATGTCTCTTGAAATGTGCAGGTACTGAACAGATTCGAAGGACCTCTCGAAGAGATGTACTTGTCGAAAAAGACATAGTAATGTGGGATCACGGATGGCGAAGACATGGTTAAGGTGGGAGACCACTAATTGTGTGTCGAGGTGGATGAAAATGTGGTCCATACCAAGGGAAAGAGCGTCGATTAAGAATCCAATCACCGCGTGATATTTTGTGGCATTGTTGGTTGCGTACCCTAGAAAACTCCCTCCCTAACTAATGAGCTTGACAGTAGGGGAATAAAATACCCAAGCTACTGAAGCAAGGTTGCGGGTATGTCGGATGGCGTCGTCAGCGAATCCAAAACAGGTTTCCATTTGCACATGCAGGAATGACATGAAATAAGTGTAAAACCAAGATCCTAAAACACTAAATCAAAGTGTCACACCACACAAAACACACACCATGTACAATATATACAAGATACTAATGCGTGAAAAAATCAGGCATAATATCTCTTCAGGTAGAGCCCATTGCGAGGCTCCCCTAGAGATATTCCATCATAATCCTCAAGCTCGTAAGCTCCCTTCTCCAAGACACATTTTACAACATATGTCCCGTGCCACATGGACTCACACTTGCCTGCCCCCAGCTTATCATGTTTCTGGTCATATGTGAGGACCAAATTCCCCTCGTTAAAAACATAAGGTTGGAATGACTTATCGTACTAGGATTTAATGCGTTTCTTGTGCGTTTCATTGGCAAGAGCGGCATCGCGGTGGGTTTTGTCGGGTTTTTCAAAGTGAAGAAAGCGTTCTTCCTCAGTAGTGGTGTGTGGGAGAAGTTCGACTGCAAGTTTTAGTGATGGAATCTCGCACTCTATCAATAGAACTGCCTCTAATCCGTAAACTAATTGGAAAGGTGTGAACTCGATGGTAGTCTTAACGGAGGTCTTGTATGCCCATAGGAAAGAAAAGAGCATGTTATGCCAATTTGATTTGTGAGTACCCACCATGCATTGAATCATGGTTTTCAAGACCTTATTGATGGCCTCTACTTGTCCATTGTACTGTGGGTAATATGGGGTTGAGTTCTCATGGTGAAAACCCAATCTGGTGCTCAATTCATCTACCATCTTGTTTTGAAAGTGGGATCCGTGATCGGTAACGATGGATTGCATAACTCTGAATCGCACAATGACATGGTTAAACATGAAGAGTGCAATGGTTTTTTCGTGCTCATTGTATGTAGGCATCGCCTCAGCCCATTTAGTGAAATAATCGACGGCTACAATTACATAACCATGCCCCCCGCCCGAGGTAGGCTTACAGTGCATGAAATCTATGCTCCATTTAGCGAAGGGGCCAATGGAAATAACTGGATGTAAAGGGGTTGGATGGAGCACTTCTTGAATTGAAAGTGTTGGCATGGAGGACACTTCTTAATGGCCTCAATACAATCTTTGAAGATCGAAGGCCGGTAGTATCTTATGCGTAGTATTTTCTGGGTTGTAGCCATCCCAAAATTATAATCGCCACAAGCCCCAGAGTGACAATCATTCAGTACATGTTCAAGCTCCTCATGTGTTAAACAACGTTGAAGGATAGAGTCTACGCCACGACGATACAAGGTATCACTGATGATCAAGTAATACTTGACGTCGTGGCGTATACGACGACGGTCGTCACGAGATATTTGGGGGTTGAACCGTTGGGTTTGAAGATATAATGTGATATATCCATACGATGGGTCAGATTTGCTGATGAGAAACAACGACTCATCTGGAAGGGATTCGATGGGCTCAATTCTTGAATAAACATGGGGAAGATCACAAATGAGCTCCGCGAACACCAAAGATTTCTTTGACTTGGCTTTCTCGAAGAGGAGATCAAATTCCTGAAGTGTCACAATCCAGCATGAATACTTTCCCCCGAGCACCTAACATGTAAGGATGTGGTACATGGGGTTCGAGTCGGAAATAACAGTAGTGGTGCGGAGGAGCATGTAGTGATGGAACTTTTGGACGGCAATGAATGCCACAAGAGAGAATTTCTCGACATGTGAGTAACGGGTTTCAGAGTTGATAAGACCCTTACTGAGGTAATAGATCACATGTTCATGGGCGTTGTTGTCTTCTTGGACCAAGACCATGGTGATTGTGGTGGCGGAAGCGGTAAGATAAAGGATGTAATCCTTATATTAATTGGGCGGTTGGAGCATAGGGGCGTGAGTAATGGCATACTTTGAGTTGTCAAAGGATTGTTGAGCTTGCTCGTCCCAGATGAAAGGGACATATTTCTTCAGCAATCGCATATAGCCTTGTGTATTTTGAGTGAAATTACAGACAAAACGCCATAGGTAAGTTTCCTTCCCTTGCAAACTTTGTAGTTCCGTGATATTAGTAGGAGGTGGGAGAGCGACAATGGCTTCCACCTTCAAGGGATCAATGCGGATCCCATCCTTTGAAACGATAAAACCTAGGAGGTGTCCTGATTCGACACAGAAAATGATCAATGTGGAACTCACAATGCTACGAATGAGAAGGGAGATCGTCAAGGTAGGGTTCCACAAAGTCCTTCACATCATGAAAATCATACGACATGGCTCGCTGGAATGTGGCACTAGCATTTTTAAGACCAAAGGGGAGTTTACGATAAGCAAACGTACCCTAGGGGAAGATGAAAGTAGTCTTGTGTTGATTAGCAGGGTGGATCTCGATTTGATTATAACCGGAAAATCCATCAATAAATGAAAATATGATGCTCCTGGCGCAATTGTCAATGATCTGATCGATCAAGGGAGTAGGGTAGTTGTCCTTAGGACAAGCCTTGTTCAGGTCCCTATATTCGACAGAGAACCTTATGGTACCCTGATTTTTGTCCATAGGGATGACATTGGAGACCCATTCTATCAAAGGAACAGGATAGATGAAGCCAGCCTTCAAGAGTTTTTCGATATCAGCTTTAATTGCTTCAGTTTTTTTAGGTTGTACTGGTTGTAATTTTTGGCGGCCAGTTTTAGCGTCGGGATAAGTTTTGATCTCATGCTAAACAATAGAAAGATTGATCCTGGGAATTTCCTCATAGGTCCATGAGAAGACGTCGTGAAAATATTTAAATAAGGTCGTGAATGTGGTGAGCTCTTCAGGAGAGTAAGTTTGTCCAATGTTGATATTTTTCTACGACGTCGGGTGTAATCGGGATGTCAATTGGGATGGTGGGCATGATGTTTTCCATGTTTCCTTCCGTAACTGTATCGCAAGTGAGGATTGGTGATTGCGGGAAAGGATAGACATCTGGTGTAAAAATGGTAGTGATAGCGTTCTCCACAGAATCTAATGAGGGGAGGAAAGACAATCGATGGTGAAGGTCTTCCCATGGAGGTTCATCCATGCTCATAATCTCCATAATGGACTCATCAAAATGAAAAGTCTGTAGCATAGGATCTTGTGAAGATGACATCCGTTGTAGAGAACAAGATGTAGACGCCATGGCCAAGTGGTCCTCAGGTGATGATTGGATAACATCATATGTAGCTTTAGCTAGTGAGAGAGGCATAGTATCTCCAATCAAATGCATGGTGGCCTCATCGGGAATGATCCATGGATCGGTATAGCTGGAAGAAGATGGAATCATGGAGGATTTCATGTTCATTGTGGCAACATGGTTAGGGGGATCTAGGGTTGGAAAGACACCCATAAGAGATGAATCTTTTATGATTCCGACCCACAAACTCTCATATAGTTGTGAAGATTGTCCTAACAAAGGGGCATTATCGCCGGTATGAGTAGCGGTGTCTAGTGTACATAAGTCCAATTGGTTGATAGTGAAAATTCAGCCTTGATGGGGTGATTGCACAATGCGGAAGACAGATGATGTGACTGCAGTCATGGTGTAAAACCAGTTACGACCAAGCAAGAGATTATAATCCAAAGAGGCTATGACTACTTCCACATTGATGGTTACAGTATTACCCCACAACTCTACTACTAAGGCTTGTAATATCCCATGGGGTTGAAAGCCACGACTGTCGAATGCTTTCAGGGTAGTAGCAGAATGGTTTAACTCAAGAGAACCAATATCCCTCCAACAAGATAATGACATGACCGAGGTAGAGGCACCTTCGTTTAATAAAATATGATGGATTGTCTTCCCAATAACCTTTGTGGCAATTTGGAAAGCCAGCTGGTAGGAAAGCCTCGGTTGAAAGTACTCAAGTCTAAACATGATTGTATTCGAGGAATATGGGTCGACCGCGCCAATGGTAGTGAGAAGAGTCTTATGTTGATTGGGACAATTCTGCAAGACTTCTAGCGTCGACACGGCATAAGGAGCTTGCGCCAAGTCATCTACAATGTTATAGTTCTGAGCTTCCCGAGCATTAGGATTGAAATCTACTTTTCGAATCATCCTCTTAGGCGGATGCAACACTGACTCTAATGAAGGTTTCTCGATGGTGAGAGGAGCTTATGGCACAAAAATATCCGGAGTAGAGGCGAAATATTTTTCAATATTACTTCCGATGGGTTCCTTAGGAGGGACTAAGTCATATGATCGTGATCATGTATTCGGGTTAACCGTTTCACTATGCATCATGAGAACATGTGCGGTGGATGATGTTTCTCCTTGAGAAGGAGAGGGTTGGGAAATCATTTGTTGGTTTTGGGTGGGCAAGGGATCATTGAGAACTGCGGGTGTGGGGTTTCCTTTAAGAAAATCTTGCACTTCATCTCAGTGGGGACACTCTTTGGAGAAATCGTCATCTCCACACAATAAACAAGGATACTTGAGCTTTTGTTTCTATTTCATGTCTTCGAGAGGGTTCTTGTGCTCTTGCTGGTTGGGAGACTTCTTCGGTTTACCTTTGGTTTTCTTCTTTCCACCGGATTTATGAGGCGAAGCTGATTGAAAATAATTCACCTCTTCAGTGGGAGCAGGAGTGGGTGACTCAGTGGTGATACTGCCAGCCTGTGGCGAGGGTGGGGGAGAACCATGGTGGTTCGACGATCCACCGGTTTGAGTAGGAGGATGGGAGTTTATGGAACCGATAATGCCGTCGTCATGAGGTCCCTATGGCAGTTTTGCGGGATCGTAGGTGGTGCAGTGGGAGCTAGGAACAATGTCATATAAAGTATCAGATTGAGAATAGACAAGGTCTAAGTAGTGGGAATGAGAAATAGCCTGTTCCTCGGTGACGACCCCTCCCATAGCTAAATATCTAGCTACGGTGGTAAAAGAGACTTCGTAAACCAGTCAGCTAGTAATTGATCTGGAATAGGAGCCTTAATGAGACGTCGTCTCCTCCACCACTCATGGATATGATTCGATATATGAGTCACGTTAGTCTGGCGTAGAGAATTCAGTAAGTATGTACTAGTTTCATAGCAGATGGGTAACTGGAAATTATTCAAGAATGACATAGCTAAAGAATGAAAATCGGGAAACGAGTGCGGTGGTAGTTCAATATACCACTTGGAAGTTGAACCAGTGAGGATCCTTTGAAATAAACTCAAATGAATGGAATAATCCATCAAGGAATTGGATGAACACCACAAATGGTATGTCATCACATGGTTCTTCAGGTATTCACCAAGCTTGCCATCAAACTTTGGAATATTAGAGGGTAACTTAATCGGAATGGGTGTCCAATTTTAACTGTGAGGGATGGGATCATTGGTCAAGCGAGACAGGTCGGGTACGTCTAAAGTAGCCAAAAATGGAAGCTATTGGTTCAGCTGTGAATACTGATAGTATTGATATGGCATATATGGACCAGTAGGACCTTGAATCGACTGATTTTAAGGTGTTCCCATAGGGAATTGGCCATAAGGGGGTGTGCTTCCTGGGTTGGGTGGTGGATCATATGGTGGTCTGCTGCCATAATAGGGTGGTCCACCACCGAAAGGTGGGAGTTCATTGCTGCCGCCGGCATACGGTGGGCCCCCTCTGAAAGGTGGGGATCCTTTGGCGCTGTTGGAATAGAGTGGTCATCCACCTCCTCCGCCGAAATAGGGTGGCCCTCCACCACTGCTGGAATAAGGTGGTCCTCCACCTCCTCCACCGGAATAAAGTGGGCCTCCACCCAAAGGTGGGGGTCTGACACCACCGGAGTAAGGTGGTCTGACACCTCCAGAATAAGGAGGGCCTCCACCCGAAGGTGGGGGTCCTCCACCACCGGAAGGGGGTTGGCCTCTGCCTCCTCAATCGGAGTGGGGTGGGCCGCCACTGCCGAAATGCGGTGGGCCTCCGGCGAAAGGTGGAGGTCCACCCCCTCCAGAATGAGGTGGGGTCCCACGCCTCCAGAAGGAGGTGGATATGGACCAAACAGTGGTGGGTGTAGTGGTACTTGAGGAAAGGTTGGTGGGGGTCCACTTGGCATAACATTATGATGTCCCCATGGAGTGTTTGAGTTTCCGGGATAAGGTACCCTGGGAAGCATTTTTCCCGGCTAGTATTGTCCCGATGCATGGTTGAAATTACCTAGATAGATATAACTCCATAGTGATTGAGTTAGGTTGGATGGTCCCCCACCATGAGGTAATCTCATGGTAGGTCCCACGACTGATAAGGAGCTTCCAACAGAATGATGAGTTGGAAACCCTCCACTCATATTATGGTTAGCAAGCAAGGGTTCCCCCCCAGTAGCAATGTTTTGACCACTTATTGACAGTTGACTCACAGTAGGTTTATGATTACTTATTATTGGATTAACACTACTCAGGATAAAATTAGGAGGTAAAGAGTATCCTCCCTGTGAGTTTTGGGGTGGGGGAGGGGTGGGTAGCATTACAATAGAAGTATGAGGGGTGTTGGACTGTTTTCCTTCAATGTTCTGTGTCACTTGGGGTATGGAACTGGTCTCCTGATTAAGAAGTGTACTCGCAGGAAATGAGGGTTGACCAGGTTCATAAGTGGTCATGTTATGAATAGGTATTTCCGGTGAAGCAATAGATAGTGAATGAATTGGGGTATGTCGAAATATGGGCACTTCTGAGGTGTCTCTTCTCTGTGAGAGACTCTGGCGTCGAAGTTCTTCGTCGTGTTGGCATAATTGTGCCATGAGTTCATAGATTGGAGCCAAGCGCTCATCATTGGGATCCCAATGAAGAGGGGAATATTCTGCCTCTGGATGTAATGTCAGGTGGTCCCATTGCTTCCCTAGAGTGGTGTCCCAAAAGGATGCAGATGGACAAAAAGCTGCGGATATAGGGTCATCTCGGGGTTGATTATACCAATCTATGGTCCTAGGTTCTCCTTCCACCGAATGGTGGAACTATGTGTCTCATGAAGTAGATGGTTCCATGGTCACAGAACTTAGAGGATCAGTGATTAGTGGACTAAAGGGAAGTGAGAAGATCATTCCCGACTCCATGGTGGATTTTTCTTCTTCATGTGATATGACAGTAACAGGTGGATCCATGTTTTCCCTCGAAAGTACCTAATGATTAAGGGGATATTCGAGTGGCAAGTTTAAAATTCTATGATACCTTCTCAAAGGTTGTTAAGCCAGAATGACTGAAGAAGAATTTCTCCTAAGTGTCTTCTATAAAAAATAAAAGCAATCCAAAATCTACACAAACTAAGGCCAGAAGCAAACTTATGTGACAGGTGTGGATTCGAAACTCTGCAACCTCATAGGATTGTCAAGGCTTCGCAACTCGCGATATACCCCAGGGTCCAATAGTTATACTGGTTGGTACGTGGAATAATTGCAGGCCCCCGGGATGCAAAGCAGGAAAATAATGACAGCTGCCACATTTTACGACATCGGAACATGTCACTAACTTATCACACAAGTTACTAGTAAATTTTACCCTAACACTACCGATTAATTTTATCTTATGCAGTTAGGTGAATGCATGAGCAGTAGACAGAAATGTAAAAAATAATGAAACCCTAGCTACATGAAGGTTCAATGAAGCCTATGTAAGGTAAGGAGAAATCTCTTTTTCCAATGGTCTCACAAAAATAGTAAATTTCAACAAGTTCCAAAATCTACCAAAGATGATAAAAGCACTCTTTTTCGTTTTTTCCAACAAAACACAAAAATGAATGAAAAACCAAACCAAAAATTTTTCTTTTTGTATTTTCAAACTAGAATGAATCTAAGCAATAATGAAAAGGAGGATTTCTTATTAGAATGCACTAACTCTTCAATTTCCAAAATGATGAACCAAAAGCACAAAAAGACCAAAAGTGCATATAACGTTTCGAATTTGAAATACTTTGCAAGAATTTGAATTCACTTGATCTTTTCAAATAGATGAAAAACTCATAACTAAGAAAAAATTATAATCAACCGATTTCCTTTTCAAACTTCTCAAAAGATATAAATAATGGATTCCAAAGCACGAAACAATTTCCACGACAATTTCCAAATGATCTTGAACATAGTAAAAATGAAGCACTTTCAATTTTTTTAATACATATATCAAAACAAGATTTGATAATAATAATGCTTTTAGATGTGCTAGCAGAAAACAAGAGACTGATTGTAACACTCCAATGACTCATAAATTCTCAAAGAAAAAATGACAAGAACTCAAATGGGTCCAAAGACACTCAAATCACTCAAAATCAATCAAACGCAATTAAACTAAATGGCTAAGTGCAAAAAAAGTTTGGAATCAGATCTAACACAATGAATAGACCTAGTATGGTGATCAGGTAATGCAAGATCGAGCGGATGAATGTGGGGGATTGAAATTCCCGCCACCACCGAATCTCTAAATTGACCAAATGGAACCCAAAAATCAACAAATACACGTCCAAACACAAGCAAGCTAGGAAAATAAGTCTATGACTCGAAGATACAGCACACAAAATCTTACAAATCAAATCAAAAAGAAAAATTTGGAGAGGGTTTGAACCAAGAACCAAGCTCAAAAGGCCCGACCCACTCTGCCAGTATGCTGCAGAGCGGCCGACGCAGGTTGTCTACAAGGGCAAAGCGCCTCTAGCGCAGATTATATGCAGGGAAATAGCGTCGCCAACGCAGATTGCACACATAGGTAAAGTGTCAGATGGGTCTAGGCGCAGTGGATGCACAACCTAGTTGCGTTGGGCGAATAATCACTTGTAAAAATCAAAAGATCTCTAAAGAATAAAAAGAAAATGACCTGATAATTATCTTAAAAGAATCAGAGGACATCAATAGACTCATTAATGATAATATATGATGGTGGTAAGGGATCAAGAGGATAAGAAATGGATCACTAAGAAATCAATGGAATCACACTCAAATTGAAATCAAAGTAAAATTACTCCCCAATATGGTCGCTATATTTTTTTTCGGACAATCTACTTAAGCGGACTTCAAGGCTAGATCTCCCTAGTCTAATTAGATCTAGAAAAAATAAATACAGAATAGAATTAGCTTCCCTAGATCAATAGAATCCTAAAGCAATAAGGAAGTATGCTCTATACATTAACAACATGCTAACATATATGGGAAGAGATTGTATTAACTATAATGAAAGAGAGGACAATAGAGAAGAACGTTACAACCTAAGCCTGAACGTTGCAACCTTCCTTCCAACAAGCCAAGCCAAAGCCTCCAAGGATGAAGTAGGACTCCCAAGGATGTACAAGGATCACCTAATCCAATTCCACCAGGATGAGAGTGCAATAGACCTTCCTCCCTTTGGAATGGGGAGGAGCTTCATATTTATAAGACCAAGTGGATAGAGTAGCTTGAGAAATGATGGGAGAGGTCTAAGGAATCTTCCCTAGAGGTTAGGGAACCGAATGCCAACTCACCTAGAAGTTAGGGATAGACATCCACCTCTCTCTCCTTTGAGAAGTCGCTCTACGGTTCCATTCATCCAATTTAACCAACCTCAGCGCATGCTGCATGAGGTAAATTTGCACCAGGAAGGGGCAAGCGCGAGTTGCATGAAGGCAACTTGAGCCATCGACGCAGTCTTCCCTGTGTCATTTTGCACCAAGATTAGTCAGGCGCATCTTGTTGGAAGACAAGTTGCACTGATCTAACTAGAAAACATGTATAAAGGATCCACAACTTGCTCTAGATGACTCCAGGTTAAGGAAACTTTAGGGATCAAGGCATTGAGTTAACATAGGACTCATGATGACGAGATTTAGGTGTAACACACCCAAGAAAGCACTTGAATTATACCAAAACTTCACGAACATGGTAGACAAGTAGTAGCGACACAAAGAGATGCGTGGTGGGCATGGAGTGGGTAGAGGGACAATGAAAGATTCTCAAACTCCCCCTTAGAAAAAACGCATAATGACATAATTATAAAAAAATATTTGAAAAATCAAACTTGTTTAATCAATATTTTATTTAAAATTCAAAATAAATTTGTTCAAATAATTTAATTTTTATTTTCATATAAAACGCCATTTAGACAAAAAAAACCTATAAATTAAATCATTTTAATGTTATCTTAATATTTTAGATAAAAACATCATATTAAATTAACATTAGAAATTAATTTTATGTTTTTTTTCTACTCTAGTATCCTTATAAATTAAATCATTTTAATGTTCTTTAATATTTTAGATAAAAAAATATAATATTAAATTAAAATTAATTTTATGTTTTTTTTTTAAATTTAGTATTCATCATGATTTAAAATTGTGATCCTATATTTACAACTTTTCATCTCATTTACTCATTATCAATTATGCTATCCATAAACTATTAATTTTATATTAAAACGAATAATTCATTGTTAAATAAAAAACACTTTAATTTAATATTAATTTCAAATTGATGGTGACGATGATTGTCTTTAACGTCCACTGAGACCAATCTTCGTCTATCGGACCTTAAGAAGAGAGAGATTATTCGGTTTTCTTTAAAATATTATTTCTTTGCTCAAAAAGCTTACAGAGGAGTGTCCCTAGTTCACTATAGTTTTGGGGATTTAGAAGGTTAGAAAGGTTAGTGTCGGAGCAAAGATTTTGAAACTGAGATCTAATGTGAGTGAAAGCCAAGCATTCTAAGATAAAGTGATTTTCAGCTTCCATGCTCATAGAATAACATAGATGGAAAATTCTTTCACCCCAAGGTGTTTTAGGGGTTGTCCACTATGAAGCTCATAAGAGTTCGTTCTAATCCTAGCAATATTTTTCTTTCTTTGAGCTTGTTGAGATAGAAAGATAGTTTTGATCCTCGAGATTAGGGTTAATGGTCTCTTTGTAATACTGAAGCTTTATTTTTACCTCTAATTCCTCTTTGCACCACATTTTCTCTTTGAAGGTAGAAGTAAAAATGTAATTAATGTTATCAACATTTTGTAGAGTGGTAGTTTCATTAATCCTCCAATAATTTAACCAAGTAGTGGCATCTTTAAGCCATCCCTGCTTGAGACGAAGGTGCTTTTGGCTGGAGTTAAGAGCAATTTTAGGAAGTCGGTCTTCTCCTATATTGTTTAATTTGTTCTTGTACATTAGATATCTAATCATAGCCATGCTTTCAATGGTGGAGAGCCCTGATTCTAAGAGGAGAATAAGATAGGGCATGTTTCTCTTAATTTTAAGATTATAGGTAATAAATTGGTTCTGGATTTGCTCAATTCTTCTTTAAGACTCTTTGGAAATGTTGCATCCCCAAGCTTCACAACCATATAAAATAACGGGAGTGACGAGCGTTTTAAAGAGGAATTTCTTTTTGTCCCACATCATAAGTTTTGTCGATTTACAGTTGTTTTCAAGGCCGAAGTAGGATTTCCATCCTCCATTTATCATCTTCTCAATACTATAGTTCAGTTGAGATTGTGATGAAAGTCAATTCCTAAGTACTTGTAGGAAGTTACTTCCTCTAAGATTCTATTGTCATAATAAAAATGGTCATAAGTACCTTCATTGGACTTCATAATCATGACTTTTTTTTCACTGGTAATGGTCATGCCCATATTGGTGCAGAAACCTTTGAGAATTCGTAATTTCTTCCCAAGATCATAAGGGAACCTTGCCATAAGAACGATATCATCAACATAGAGAAGTAGCATGATGACTATTCCTGCCAAGGTCGTGCCTACACAACATGTCTCTTCTAAACATTCTTCAAGCTTATCGATGTAAATGCCAAAAAGGGTAGGGGAAAGGGGGCACCCTTGCTTAACTCCAATATTACAATTAATATCTTGCGACCATCCTTTAGTGTGTTTTAATTTGGAAACCACATTATCATATAACCTTATAGTCGCATCCCTCAACTTGAGAGGAACTTTTATCTCTTCTAACCTATTCCAAAGGTTATATCTAGGCACCGTATCAAAAGCTTTCCGAAAGTCCATGAAACAACAAAAAAAATAGGATTTATTATTACGACACTCCTTTGCGATGATCCTAAGTGTGATGAGGTGGTCTGTGGTTGAGTGATGCCTTCTAAATACCGCTTAGCCTTTAGCCCTCTTTCCTTCATTTTCTATCCATACGCTAATCTTCCTTTCAAGGATAATGCCATATAACTTGGATAAGAGAGGGATAATCATAATTGTACGATAATTAGAGGGGTTATCTTTATCTCCGCTTTTAAAGATAGGAACTACAAGGCTCTGAGTCCAAGGTTTAGGGAAACCATGCTTGACTGCTGAATTAAAGAGATTGTGTGAATACCAGCCTAGATCCAAATCCTAGGCTCTATCAAGTGCCAAGAGGGATCAAATCTCCCGAGGTGCAAACCTCGGCTTAGGTATTACACTCAAGGAGCTATTCAAGGAGAGCTAGTAAAAATAAATTACTATAGCCGACATAAGAAATAGAAATTACACGATCTCCCTCATATTTAATTTTTACTTTGCATTATTCTTTTTTGTTTATGGCCGACATAATATTTATTACTTTTTACTTTGTATTATTCTTTTTTGTTTACTTTGTATTATTTTTTTACTTGACAAACACTCGACAAATGTTACAAGATCTCCCTCATATTTACTTTTTACTTTGTATTATTCTTTTTTGTTTATGGCCGACATAATATTTATTATTTTTTACTTTGTATTATTCTTTTCTTTTTACTTTGTATTATTTTGTTACTCAGAAAACACTCGACACATGTTACAAGATCTCCCTCATAAGGGATGAGGACGGGTGCTCGTATTTTTAAGATTTCTGCTTGGTACCCTTCAATGTCTTTAACTTTTCCATTAGCTAAGCACATAATCCCAAAGCCAATGTCTTCTAAGGAAACTACTTCCTCCTTTGTAAGGAGGGTTTGAATGTTATCCACGACATCGGGGGATTCGTAAATATTTTTAAGATACGAATTCCAATCCTCCATAGAGATCTTATTATGTTCTTTAGTTTTACAAGTTAAAATTTGTCTCCAGAATTTCTTAGGAGTCGTCTTCGATAAGTGTAAAAAATTTTCCTATCCTTTATTTATATAGCAAGTCTTTTTCCTTTTAATTAGAGCTTTGTACATACTTAGCTTGTAGGCTTTCAATGACTCGTCAACAGCTTCCTTAATTTCTCTATGTGCATCCTTACAATCGTTATCATACCAAGGGTTGGTGTTATGTTCTACTTTTTGCTAGAGATTTCATGAGCAAACTTGTTAATGGATTAGGAGAGGGATGTAGTAAAATTATGATAGAGATCTTCTATATTTGTTGTTAGAAAGAGAAAACAAATTCTTTGTTAAATCATTAAGAAATCCATCTGTATTATTTCTATCAAAGATCAAGTGCTTTTGGATTTGAGAATTCACCTCAATCCAAGCTCATTATGTATGGTAAGACTGAGGGTTATAATTAAAGGCCTATGATCAGAGTCAGGCTCGTGGTCATTTAGGATGTCAAAATTTATTATTTCATTGTATAAAGGGATATCATATATGACATAATCAACTACACTACTACCAAGACCATGAATGCAAGTTGTCCTACTTGAATTTGGCCACTTCTTTAAGCCATTACAGATTATTTGATCTTGAGCACTAGAAAGCTTAACTAACTCAAAGCTGAACAAGTTTTCTCCTAAATATTCAGAGCTTCTGGAATACCTTCTAGCTGAAATAAGGTCTTCGTCTAACCAAAGCGGATTAGGGTTGGAGTAGTTGCTTAAGAGAATAGCTTGGTTGTTTGAGGTTCGAGCGTTGAAGTCTCCCATTAACATAATATTGCCAACATTTCTATGGCTATAAATATCTTTCTCTAACCCATAATTATAGGGGCATTTTTTTAATCTAAATTGCACTTTTTATAAAAGTTAGAGTTAATAGGGGCGAAATAGCATATTGCTATGTAGGTTTTTCTAGCATTAATGTCCATTATTTCCATCCAAATATATTGGTTGGAAGGGTCTTTCTTATAATGTCTAATGTTGGAAGAAATGGTTTTCCTAATTTAATAGACTATACCCCGAATCCCTCTACGAAAGGATCGCTTAGACCAAAGGACAAAACCATCTATTGTAACATCCCTCCAAATTGACCCAATTACTATTACTATTTTTGTAAATATAAATGTATTTATGTAAATGGCCTTGGTGAGGAGCTCAAGGCCAAGGCCCCCACCAATGGACCATGAAATTATTGTTATGTTCGTAAGACTTAGGAGGCTAAAAATTGTGACGCAACTAAGCGACAGACACTTGAATCCATTAAGAAAAATGTCAGAGGCTAGAAAAAATCTAAGAGACAGACTCTGGATGACTAGGGAGGGGGGTCATCATAGCACCTAGGGTATTTAAAAGAAAACAATATATATATGAGCTTATTGTTAGCGTTAAGCACTTCATGACAGTTTTTGACATCACTTAAAAGGGTGACTACTTGACATCAACCCTAAGTAAGCTACTACTGAGAGTTCATTAGGAAATCGACTTAAACTAAGATTAAAAACATTACTACATGGGAGTACAAATTTGTTGTTTAAAATAAAGATATCCCTATAAGCATCTATAGTGTATTAAGGATTAATTAATCAACCTAATGATCCCTAGGGTTTAAGCTGTGTGTGGAGATCGGTTTATGGTATCCCGGTCTCTAAAATAAATTCTTAGTATGATTAGTGTCAGTACCAGTCAACCAAATCGGTTATAGATCGGAGTTATCGATCTCGTCGATAATCCCGCAGATGCGTTTTACACCTTTATGTTAACTGACTTCAATACTTGATAGCTGGAAACGAAAAAAAAACTTAACTGTTACTTGCGTTTACTCCGTAATTCTTTTGAACCGCGTGAACATATGGACACAAGGGTTAGGGATAGCAGAGATGCTATGTCCCCGTACTTCCCTGTGATATATACAGTTGCGGTAAAAGTTTAGGGCGCTTTATGATCTCTGTTTATATAAATATATTACCCTCCCTAAATGTCCGTCTTAGTTTTCGGTGGATTATCGAACTTTTGAAGATCTTTTGTTTATATCGAAATTCGTATTCCAGATCTGTATTTCTATAGTAAAAGTATGATTCCATTGCTTTCCCAGGATTGAACAGTTGGATTCGTTCATACACATATATACTTTGTCTGTACCAATTTTGGTATGACGAAGCCGTGTTGAGCTTGCACTTTTAGTGTGGGAACTCATATGTATGATTAAAGATTTACTTAGTTCTTATATAATGCAGATCACTCATATGTGTACATTATGATTCTGTCAATGTATTTCTCTGTTTCCTTGTGTTAGTTTCTTGGTGTGAATCACTTATGGAATATGTACGTGCTTAATAAATTGATCCTGTAGGTTTTTCATTGTATGTAGTATGCTCAATAAGGTTAAGCATAGTCATATTAAGGGCATAACACCTTATGAAAATGTAAAGTATTTTAGTTAAACAAAGTCAAGGAAAACCGAAGGATGTTCATCATACGAAGAAATGGGAAAACAAAGTTTGAATAAATGCACGGTAGTATATTGTAGACTTTTTGGAGTATTTAAGAATAGGTCTAACTTATTATAACAAGAGTTGTATCTTAAAGGGTCCAAAGTATTTTTGCAAATGAAAGTTATGATGATGTTAGTTCTTTCTAAAAAGATAGTATGACAAAAGAAATGTTGGTGGGTTATCATCATTAGACATAGAAAGAATTCTAGAGTTGTTTCTCTAACATATTGTCTTGGGTAAGTAGCATGATTATGTAAGTTAAGAAAAATGGAATATTTATTTAATAAGTTGTTATACAAGTATGAAGAACCTTCAGTCCTTAAGATAAAGAGATTTTAGAAATAGTACATTAATTGAAGTGCCTTACTCAGAATTTTGGGTATGTTACATCTATGTTAGAGACCTTAGAGTCTTTATGCTCCCAAGTTCCAATGAGTAATATAATAGCAATGTCATCTAGGATCCAACTCAACTTGAAATCTAATTTCAATATAATCTATTAAAATGACATTTTACTTTTACTAGATCTTTCACTTTACTTTATTCTCTTATAAATTTTAACTTAACTTTATTTTTATTCTCCTTAAGCAATTGAAGGTTCTTTTGACTTTATGTTGAAGATATTTATTTTAACACTATATTTTTTAAGTTTTTATTTTTTATTTTAATAATTAATTTAAACTTTTTCTTCTTTATGTAATATATTATTTTTAATTATGTATTTAATTTTATTTTTATTTTTTCATACTCTCAACTCTTATATACAATTTAACTTTAATTTTATTTTTTATTTTATAATTAGTATTAATTTTTATTTAATTATATATAAATACACTTTTTTTCCATAAATTATTATTCGCATTAATTTTAACTAACTTTATTTTGTTATGATATATTCTATAATAAATAATGATTCGACAATAATTTTAACTTTAACTTTACTTTTTCTTTCATTCTTCATATCATATGAAATTACAACCCACTTGAAACTTCTTAAATAAACAACTCACTTAAAAACAGTCAAGTTTGGTGTGGCAAAACAGTCATTCGGAGAAAGCTCTGGCTTAGACACAAATCAAGTCTTCCTCTCCATCTCGATAGCTAATGAAGAGATGGAGGAAACAACGCGCGATCTTGTTAAAGAGCGAAGCCGCATCGTCATGCTTAAGGAGGAGATCACGAGCACTATAGCGATGCTGATTTCAGAATTAAGGTACCGAGATCGTTGTTGAAAAGTTCAATCATTTGGTAAAACTTTAACCGCTCTACCAAACCGATACTTGAATAGTTTGCACGTTAAATTGTCTTAGTATTTGGAGTCTGTATATATTTAACGGTGAAATTCTAAAATAAGTTTTAGAGTTAGAGATAAGGTGCGCAGGGATATTATCCATGTAATTATTTTATTTTATTTTGTGATTACAGTAAGGGAGGGCTATGAATTCATGTTAACCTGCATTTTATATGTAACTATATTATATTATAATTATATATAACAGGAAAGAGATGGCCATTATTCCATGTTAAACTCATTTGTTTATAAATGGAACTCATTCTAACTAAATTACCTCATAGGCTTATTCATTTCTGCGTGGGATAGACTTATTCATTTCGGCCTGGGACAAGTGGAACTCAAATCACCTCGCTTTTCTGGTTATTTGTTCAGTAGATCTGGTTATAAAACTGGCTAAAGCGTAGTTTCACTCCATTTATTGAGGAACTATGCCATGGAACTATGTCTTAAGGGTTTTGGCCCATTTTAAGACGACCCAGATTATAGAAATTCCAAAAAAATAATGAGAAGGGGTGGAACTGTGCCTGGCCTTTCAACATAGCATGATGGATTTTAATTTTTTTAATTTTTAATAAATGACTAGTTTTGAGATGATTCTGGAATATTTTTTAGTAGTGTTAATTATTACGATCACTTAACTTGTGGAAGTTATTTGTTTATGTCTAAGTTGGGGAATTATTTATGCATCAGCCAAGAGTTATCTATGCAACTGCAACTACTAGTTATTCATGAATCAACTAAAAGTTATCCATGCAGCAACTAACAATTATTTTTTTGTTTTTTAATAATTGTTTATTTAAAATTTGAAAAATAGTACACTTTTTCTCATACTCATCCTAGTACAATCTAGAAAAAGCATAGATATTACTCCACACCAAATTCTAAGATATGAATATAATGACTGGAAGATTAAGATTTAATTATATGTTTTAATAAAGGTTATTAAAAGAATTCATTAATAATTTGGTATAATCCAAGCAGTGATTGGAATCGATCCATTTACATTTCTGTCAGAGCAAATATGAAGAAAAAAATATTTCCCTCGTCAAAGATTTTTCCCTATAGAGTCCGCCATTTCAAGAAGCTGGTTGACAGCAAGATACATGATGGCGATTAATTTATTAGTAGGATTTGGTAATGGTATTCCATCACAGATTCTGATCATGAAGAAGAAAAGGTGGGTTGGATGATGGCTCTAAATGGTTTATTCCTTTTGCAACTCTTAAGGTATGCGTTTACTTTTCATTCTATATTTCTCCCCATTACATCCTTGTGTATATTTCTTCCCATTACATCCATGTCTATTAGTTTATTTCAATACCAATCGCCTCACATTGGAGCCCACAACCACGGCCTGCTTAAATATTCAATCACAGTAGCATTTGATTGGTGAGGGCTTTGTCTGGATGCCATGGATCAGAGTATGAAAAATTAATGGAAATTTTATTGTCGGATCCATTTAATTGATAGATACCTGTTTCAATATTCAATTCAGACTTTGTTAAAGTAGCTGTGCAAGTGCATGGAACTCTAATTTTCATGGACCCATGAATTAGAGGCAGAGGAACACATATTGGAGGAAGGATTTCTTTGGTCTGATTTTTGAAATAGCATAGCGTGTATAAAACTAGCACATCTGCAAAAGATGCATATGGAAATGACCATAGGGATATTAATAAAAATTTGCAGAGGATACAAAAAGTTATAAACGAAATTGGTTAATAATAATTAAGGTTTTAATCTTGCACAGGCCATGCTCTTGTTAATGGATTAATAGTGGTGGGTGGTTTAATTGCTCCCCAACCCATAGATAGGGAAACTGATTCGTCTTATTTGTTATTTGTGCTGGAACCCTATCAACATGTTCGTGCATCCAACGGAAAGGGGTAAGGAGATTCACTTTAAAAAAATGTTCACTTTTCATACTCATTTAGAATATTTAATGTTCACAACAAAATTTTTGAGAAAATTACCTTGTGCCAAAACCCATATTTAATTAGAAAGAAACCATTGACCATAGCTTCCGCATACCTCCGAGCAAAAGAAGGGGTTTCTATAAATGGGGTGGAATGGGGTGGGGTGGGGCTTCTTGACCATAGCTTGAGGTACCTCCAAGCAAAAGAAGGGGTTTTTATAACAAATGTTATAGTGGCCAATACTTGCAAATTAGTAATGCAAACTTGCAAGTAGCCATCCCCACAACCCTAATACAATCTCGGTAAGCATAATCCAAAACAACCCTAATGCAACCTTCTTAGAAATATTCAGAGGTGTGTTTGTAGATTCTTGGTTTAGATGTGGGTTTTATTTAAATAGATTCAAAACCACCCAAAACTTAATTGTTATATGTTAGTTGTTATCCATGTCTAGTTGTTACATGCTTCACTAGCTGTTATTAATGGTGTTTTTTAGTTAAACATATTGTCTCCCACAAACTCTATGAGTTAGACATGCATCAACTACCAATTCTCCATTTATGAGCTACCACTTATTTCTAGTTATCCATGCCTATCTACATGTTATCATGCCCTCTACCATTATTGGCCACGAACAACTAATTATACATTCATCTATGAGTTATTCATGCATGACTACGAGTGATCCATTCATCAACTACCAATTATTTTTATATTCTTTTTTTTTTTATAATCGTTTATTTCCAATTTCAAACTACTATAGAAATGATTTGGACATTACACTTATTTCATCCTCATCTAAAGTATAGAGAGTAGTCCAACCCAGATATAAACACCTTTAGCCTCAATATACCATTGACTATCATGTAGATTTATGATATATTAGGCTAATAATTTTGTTCACTTAGTACATGGTAACTATCCAAATCAGGAGAATCACTTGGAATTTTCGTTTTTCATTAATAGATTTTTAATTATCTTATGAATTCATTACTCTAATTTTTTTTTAAATATCAATTTTCTTTTCAATAAATGCATATCTCAGCATATATCAATGTCGATGTCTTGAGAAACAACGAAATCTTAAAAATGTTATGAATTATGATATTTATATTAAGATTGGAAAAGTTTCATATTTAGATTTTTTTTTAAATAATTATTGGATCCATTTATGTTGTTATTTAAAATATAATCATAATAACTATAATAAAATTATGAATTATTATTCAAGTTTAAAATTTTCATTTAAAATATTTAATTTAAGAATAAATTTAAAAATTGATATATTATTTAATATTGATTTTTACATATTAGCTATTTCTTTTTGTTTATGGTGAATTGGTAGACATTAAGACAATATTGGTAGACATTAAGGCAATTTTTGGGTAAGGTCATTAATTTGAAATTCTATAAATATTAACTTTAATATATATATATATATATATATATATATATATATATATACACTAAAAGATATATAATTTGTAATTTTTTTTTTCAAATTATAAAAAATTGATATACATATTAACAGTTACAGCAATATTTATATAATCATTATTAAATTAAACAAGTTATATTAAATTCTAAAATTTGGAAATTCTGAAAATTCTTATTTCTTTAAAAAATTTATAAAACTCTAATCATATACTCTTATTTCATAAAAATTATGAAAATAAAAACCATATTCCTAAATAAGTGGTTGTATCTTGTATATTTTATTAATGTATAGATAATATTAATATTAATATATGTTTTTATTATATATATTATATTATATTAATATTAAATATCTATATTAAAACTATTTTAATATTGTCCCTGAGCAATTGCTAATGGGTAAATGAGATGACAAGTTGTAAATGAAAGGTTATAAGTTGAAATCCCTGTAGGTACTAGCTTAAAAAAAGAAACTATTTGCATTAACAAATCAACCTTTGTATATAATAGTCAACCATGGTTAATTGTGTTCAACCATAGTTCCATGGTTAACCATGGTTTCATGGTAGCCAACCATGGTTATTTATGGTCAAATAGAGTTAATATTAAATAAAAAAGGTCAACCATACACAATCAATGTTCACTAAAGTACACCATGCTTAACCAAATTCAAACAATAGCCAACCATGGTATATTTAAGTCAACCATTGTTTACTAAAAGTGGACCATGCATAAACAATAGTCAACCATGGTTAAATAAATTTAACCATATTGAACCATAATTCATTATACTCATGGTAAAACAATAGTCTTCGATCGTTAACTATGGTAAAATTTAGTTAACCATCTTCAAACATAATCAACCATGGTCTACTAAAGTCAACTACCAAAACATATGGTTAACTATGGTCAAACAATAATAAACCATGGTAAACTATTGTCTAACTTATTCAACCACCATTTGTCACATGTTTCCAACCATGATCATCGATGCTCAAAGAGAGTTAATGTTACCAAGCCAAAGTCAACCATACACAACCAATGTTTGCTAAAGTCAACCATGGTTAACCATATAAAACAACACTCAACCATGGTGCATTAAAATAGAGCATTGTTTGTTAAATGTAGACCATGCGCAAACAATAGTCAGCCATGGTTTACTGTCATCAAACTTGGTCAACTATCATTTAACACCTTTGATTAAAGTGGTCGGTCATACATGGTCAACCTTAGCTAAGCACAGTTAACCATGGTTTCTTAATGTCAACCATGGTTGACTAAAGTTGTCCATAGTCAACCACAGTTCACTAAAATAAACCATGGTCAAATAGTATTCACCCATTCTTAACTATGGTAAAACTTAGTCAACCATGTTCAAAGATAGCTATCCATGGTTAAATAAAGTGAACTATGAAAACTACATTCAACCATAATCAAGTATGGTGAATGACATTCAAACATGATCTCATGTAATCAAACATGCAAAACCATAGTCAATGAAGTAGTCCATAGTCAAGAATTTGGTCAAACAAAGTCAACATTACTTACACAAATTAAACCATACACAACCATGGTTCACTAAAGTAAACCATGGTTATGCAACATCAACCATATTTCACTATACTAAACCATGGCTAACCAAATTTAACCATAGTCAACCATAGTGCACTAAATTCAATCATGCATAGACAATAGTCAATCATGGTCCACTATAGTCAAACTTAGTCAACCATCATTTGTCACCCTTTGTCAACCATGGTCGACATTGGTTAAATATGGTCAACCTATGCTCACCAAAATCAACCATAGTTTACTAATGTCAACCATGGTAAATTAAAGTCAACTATAAAAACCAAAGTCATTGATAGTCATCCACAATTAACTAATTTATATCACAAATAACTAAATTCAACCATGGTTAACCAAGATAAACTCTAGTAATCCATGACTCACTAAAGTCAACAATTTTAACTAAATTCAACCATGGTTAAAAATAATGAACGATGGTCAACTATGGCCTAAATTTTTCAACCATCATTTATCACCCATCTCCAACTATGGCCAATGATGGTCAAACATAGCTAATGTTTCCTAATCTAAGTCAAGCATACACAAACAAGGTTCACTAAAGTAAACCACAGTTACCAAAGTCAAATTATAGTCAACCATAGTGCATTAAAGTCAACCATGGTTTGTTACTTGGTCGTCCATGTGCAAACAATAGTCAACCATGGTTTATTATGGCCAATCACATAACTTTACTTTTATTCTCTCATAAAATTCAACTTTAACTTTACTTTTATTCTTACACTCTTTTATGATGATGATGATGATGGTATTTAACATCCACTGAGACCAAATTTGGTCTATCGAACCTTAAGAGAGAAGATAAGATAAAGATTAATTGATTTGCTTTAAGCCATTATTCATATGCACAAAGAGCTTAAAGAGGAACGTCCCTAGCTCGCCATAACTTTTAGGAGTAAGAAGGTTAGAGAGGCTAGTGTTGGAACACAAATTATGGAACTTCGATATGATGTAGGTGTAGGAAGGGAATTCTAGGAGAAAGTAATTTTCATCTTCAACACTTATAGACTTGCAAAGATGAAAAATCCTTTCGGACCACAGAATTTTAGGGGTTGTCCAGTGCCTAGTTTCGCTATGGAGATCATGAGAGTTCATCCTTATCTTGGTAATATGAACTTTTTTCTTTGAACTTGTTAAGATAGAAAGATAATTTTGATCCTCAATTTTAGGGTTAACGGTCTCTTTATAATATCGTAATTTTCTTTTAACCTCTAAATCTTCCTTGCACCACATTTTCTCTTTGAACGTAGAATTAATAATATTTTTAATGTTATTGATATTTTGTAAAGTGGCCATTTCATTGATCCCCCCAATAATTTAACCAAGTTGTGGCATATTTAAGCCATCCCCGCTTGAGGAGTAGGTGGTTTTGGCTAGAGTTAAGAGAAATTTTAGGGAGCCAATGGTCCCCTATATTGTTCAATTTGTTCTTGTACATTACATATCTAACCATAGCCATGATTTGAATGAGAGAGAGCCTTGCTTCTAAAAGGAAAATACGATAGGGTGTATTACTCTTAATTTTTAGATTATAAGTAATAAACTATTTTTGGATTTTCTCAATTCTTCTCCAAAATTCTCTAGAAATATTGCATCCCCAAGCTTCACATCCATATAAGATAACAAGAGTGATGAGCATTTTAAAGAGGAATTTATTTTTGTCCCACACCACATGGTTTGTCAATTTACAATTGTTTTCAAGGCCGAAGTAGGCTTTCCACCCTCCATTGATCCTCTTCTCGATGTTATAGTTCATAAGTACCCTCATGGTATTTGATAATCATTACTTTTCTTTTGTCATTGTTAACGGTCATGCCCATATTGGAGCATAAATCCTTGGGAATGCTTGGTTGCTTCCCAAGATCATAGGGGAACATTTCCATAAGAATGATATCATCAACATAGAGAAGAAGCATAATGACTAAGGTTGTGCTAGCATAGCCTGCTTCTTCTAAAAAACTTGCTAGCTTTTCAATGTAAATACCAAAAAGGATAGGGGAGAGGGGGAACCCTTGCTTAACTCCAATATTATAGTTAATATCATGTGACCATCCCTCTGTGGTTTTTTAATTTGGAAATAGCGTTCCGATATAACCTTATAGTCGCAACCCTCAACTCAAAAGGAATCTTCAACTCTTCTAATACATTCCAAAGGTTCTTTCTAGGCACTGTATCAAAAGCTTTCTTAAAGTCCATGAAACAACAAAGAAGAGTGGATTTATTATTATGACATTCCTCTACATTGATCCTAAGCGTAACAAGGTAGTATGTGGTTGAGTGATTCTTTCTGAAGCCTACTTGGCCTTTAGCCCGCTTTCCTTCATTTTCTAGACATATGCTAATCTTCTTTTCCAGAGTAATATTGTATAATGTGGATAAAAGAGGGTTAATCGCAATGGTACAATAATTACATGGGTTATATTTATCTTCTCTTTTAAAAATAGGAACTATAAGGCTACGAGTCCAAGGCTTAGGGAAGCCATGCTTGAATACTAAATTAAAGAGAATGTGAATGTAGGGAATGAGGACAGGTGATCCAATTTTTAATATTTATGTTTGGTACATTTCAATGTCTTTAGCTTTTCCATTAGCTAGGATCTTAATCCAACAGTCTATGTCATCTAAAGAGGGTACTTGCTCAGTAGTAAGGAGGGATGGAATCTTATTCATGAAGTCTGGGAAATTGTAAATATTTTTAAGATATGAGTTCCAATCCTAGGGTCCTCGCACAAATATGGGGGACCTTTTAGATGCAAAGGATGTTTTTCAAAACATGTTCTTGTTGTAGAATTCAACAACACGTACACATTTATTAAACATAGGAATGGGAAATCCCAAGGCAGCCAAGTGGGATGCCAGGAAGGCTAAGAGAACAAAATGTGAACATGTTTTGGTTCTCTAAAACATGTATGCATTTTGTAAAAAATATTTTCTTCCATAAATCCATCCCCTAAAATCCCTCCCCAACCCCCTAACATCCCCCTCTCCAACTCCCTAACACCCCCTACCTAACCCTCTAACACCCTCTCTCAAAATCCTTAACACCCCCTACCCCTAATCACCCACACGACACTCTCCAATTCACTAACACCCACCAATCTCATAACACGCCCCCCAACCCCTAAAATACCCTCTCTAACTCCCTAACACCCCTAACCCTAATCACCCACACCCTCCACCTAGCCCTGTCTCCCCCCCCAAGCCCCTAACACCCCCTCCCTACTCTCTCTCTCTCTCTAACCCTTACTAACCCCTTCTCTCACTTTCTTTCTCCCCTGCTCGACTTACCCCAATATTCTAACACCCACCTATGTCTTTACCTCTAACCCCTTAACTACCCCCCTATCTCTCTATTTCTAACCCCTTACCACCTCTCTCTCTCTCTCTCTCTCTCTCTCTCTCTCTCTCTCTCTAACCCCAACACCCACACTACTTACCTATGCCCTGGTTTCTCTCGAATCACCCTACTCCTTCCCAGACCTCTCTCTCTCTCTCTCTCTCTCTCTCTCTCTCTCTCTCTCCACACACACACACACACACACACACATGCATTCTACCTCTCCCCACCAAAATCTTACTGACCCCCTTCCTCACTCTCTCTCACTCCCCCATCCTCCACCTACACCTAACCCCCACCCCTCTCTCTCCCCCCCAACCCCCTAACACACCACCGACCCATTGGTTCTCTCTCTCTCTCTCTCTCTCTCTCTCTCTCTCTCACACACACACACACACACCCACCCCTCTCTCTCCCCCCCAACCCCCTAACACACCACCGACCCATTGGTTCTCTCTCTCTCTCTCTCTCTCTCTCTCTCTCTCTCTCTAACCCTTACTAACCCCTTCTCTTACTCTCTTTCTCCCCTACTCAACTTAACCCCAAGATCCTAATAGCCCCATCTACTACTACCTCTAACCCCTTAACACCCCCCTTTCCCTCTACCTATAACCCCTTACCACCCACTACTCTTCCCCTAACCCCCCCCCCCTCTCTCTCTCTCTCTCGCTCTCTCTCTAACCCCAAAACCCACACTCCTCACCTATACCCCTATATTATACCCAATTTCCTTCTTAATTTTGGGGAAATGGGGAAAAACAATTCCTTTAACATTGCCCAAACAATCATTAGGTTAACCTCATTTCTTGTTGAATCATTACGAACAACATACATTCTCATCAAATACATTCTTATGTGTAAGAAGGATATAAAATTGACTTTCTGAACATCTGAGACTTATCGCTAAATAATAGAAAGTTACTTGTTCACTATTTAATTTCAAGTTTATTAAACATAGTCAATAAAGTAATTAAGCTTAACTTATTGTAGCATACAAGTAAATCCTAACTAAATTCCAACGGTTTACTTCCATGTTCTTTTAAATATATATTTAGTGTGCCTTTTATGGAACATTAACCCCATGTCAATTATAAATATATTTTATGTATGTTTTTCCATGTATACATAGATCCCAAAAGGTTTAATCATTATAATTGGTTGCTCCAACTATTAACACATTAATATAATATATAAACATATCCATATATGTATAAAACAAAGACATACTACCTTTCGTTCATTAAAACACTCCTTTCATAACTCAATTTTACATCATACTCTTAGTTATTAATAATGCCCTCATAAGAAAGAGCAATCACTAGGTTCGTTCAACCCCTATACAAGCCATATAAATAATGCTTTATCAGAGTCAAGAGCAATCACTAGGTTCGTTCAACCCCTATACAAGCCATATAAATAATGCTTTATAATACTCTTATGAACATTATTGTTTATGTAATACTTACAACCATGTAATATGTAATCCGAACTATTCTAATCATTATATATATTAAAAAGGACTAAATAAGATATTAACTTTCTTTCAAAATACTTCAATTAAAAATAATCCAAGGAGTGACTTATACACTTATTCAATACTTTATAAAATCTATGTACATGTAATTACTTTAAATCAAATAGATAATTATATCAACTATGGACTTACAAGAATATACACATTTTATATAAACATATATTTAAATAAACATATATTTAACAAGGGGAATGCATTTTAATAACATAACAAAATAGAACATTTATTTGGTTAAGTAGATCTATGTAACTGAAAGTCACTAAAGATTTGAGTGCAACGTTCCACCCAACCATTTGAATTTCTATCCAACCTATATTATCTAGTATCACACATAAGTCACCTCAAACTCAGCAATGAATCCTCAAATCTCTCACTAAAGTCTCCAAGCTATAACCACCTTTATCTTAACTACCTTTATCTTAATTGTGCTACATGTACTTTAGTTATTGTAAAGTCATACAAAATAGAAGAAATAAGGGGTTGCAATATAAATAGGTGATAGGCAAGTACATAGTGGACACTAGACAAGAGTAAAGGCAACTCCCTCTTTAGATTCACACCAACTCACCAACTCCCTCCTCCCTTCTTAGAGTTAATACCTCAATGAGGTACGACTCAGCTTCTCCAGGGAGATACCATTATTGTTTAAGAGAAAGATTCAAGCAAGTGATGACATCACTCTTTCGCCTCTCACGGTAAGTTATTATAGGGTAAATATATAACTAGGGGTAAAGGAGTCGAACCTGGGGCTACTTCGCTTTTCTTACCAGTATAATCTGCTATATATATATATAATGTTTGTCTAGAGACTTTTTTTTTAAGGGCGGCTCCATCTTTAAAAAAAAATAACAATATATATAATGTAAAACAATTTCACTGAGTAAAGAGTCAAACTTGTATCTGGAAGCTTCTTTGCATCTCTCGTAAGAAGTAACCAACATAACTTTAACAATAATTGATAATCGCGGGTCTTCCAAAGAATAATCGAAGTTCAGTGATCTAATTGCTCCTTTACGTAGAGATGTATCATCATGTAGAGTTATCTCCTCTCTTTACGTAGAGATGTCTCATCACGTAGAGTTATCTCCTCCCATGACCGGGTCTCTCCTCCTCCGAGCAAGCATCTCCCCCCAAACTCCCCCTGCAAAGATCGTCTTCCCAAACCTCTTCTCTCCTCTATGAGTGCCCTCCTCTCACCATCCTTACGTTTCGGTTTCCTTCTCCCTTAAACACAACAAGAATTCAGTTCTTGTAAAGAGGAAACCCTAGCTCAAATTTTCTTAACGAGCACAATTATATCTTGCAATAACATATTTATCATATAATATATGTTTATTTATAATATAATATATCTTTATCAAAGACCTTTAATGCATATGTTTTGATATATCTATACTAGTTAATCATATAAAAATAATTCATTCATATATATATTATTTAACATATATAAGATAAGGATTTTCCAACATACCTATGGTGATTTAATAATTAAAAATAAGTCTTTTATTAGAGGTTAACTTTTCAAAATAATTCCTAGTAACAGTCATAGGAATCTTGATGATTACTAATTCTTTATTTTAATTATTAATCATTAATTAATATACCAAGCACTTAATGATCCACGCTATAATAATTTAAGCTCTTAACTATTGGATTTAGGTGATTAAGCAATCATTAATAGCTTGCTTTCCCTTCAACACCTAAAAAAGTTAAGGTTTCATTTTCCTTTAACCTTTTCTCTAGAGATTCGTTGCCCTTTTTCGTTTAGTTGAGTCAAGTCCTTTAGTTTCCTAGGTCTACAATATTAAATTATAACTTTAGGAAATCAATAACAATACTTAAGATTCTTTACCATTGTATTTCCCATTGTAAAATAATTGAGGTAGAAGAGGGGGGTATTACCCCCCATTTCTCTCTAATCTCCCTACTCCTCCCAAAACCTTAACCCCCCCAGTCTCTCTCTCTCTCCCTCCCTCCCTTAATCCTATTTTTCTCGATTTCCCCCCTTCCCCCTAAGCCTTACTAATCTTTGGTGTCATTCTATATACCTAGCCATCCAAATCTTTTTCATGTTAAATCATCACCAAGCCAAGTCTAACACACCAAGTCATATTTACTTTCTTCATGGAATATTTTCATTATATATACCTAGCCATCAAAATATTTTTCATGTTCCCATTTGTTATCATCACCAAGCCAAGTCCCACACTTATCATCCTCTCTCTCTCTCTCTCTCCCCATAGTCCTCTACCTACCCATAACTCCTAACCCTCTCTAGATCTCACCCAATCCCCTAACACCCCCTGTTCTCTCCAACTCTTACCCCCCACTCCTCTCACTGCCTCTATCACACACCTCCTCCTCCTCCTCCTCCTCCTCCTCCTCTCTCTCTCTCTCTCTCTCTCTCTCTCTCTCTCTCGCCCTTAACTCTTACTAACCCCCTCTCTCACTCCTCCTCCTTCTCTCTCCCATATCTATTCCCCCTAACCCTTACTAACCTCCTCTCTCCCTCTCTCTCCCCCCTACTTCTCCTCCTGCAGTTAACCCCCATCACTCTCTCTCTCCCCCATCCCCCTAAAATTTCCCTCTCTATATAACATTCTCACTACCCCTAACCCCTCGTTCTATCCCCCTAACCCCCCTACTACTATCCCTACCCATAACCACCCCCTATGCCCCTCTCTCTCTCCTAATCCCCCTACTCTCTCTCTCTCTCTCTCTCTCTCTCTCTCTCTCCTAATCCCCCTCCCTCTACCACATATCACCACCCATCTCTCTCTCTCTCTACCCCCCCCCCTTCTCTTTGACATCCCTAATCCTCCCTAGATACCTACCCACCCACCCCCGACCACAATATCTATCTCTATCTCTCCCTCAACCCCTCTCCTCCCCCCTTAACCCTCAAATCTCTCTCTCTCTCTCTCTCTCTCTCTCTCTCTCACACACACACACACACACACACAAACCTCACACACACACACCTACTCCTCCCCATACCACCAACCCCCCTCCGTCCCTCTCTCTCCCCTCATCTCCATAACCCTTACTAACCCCCTCCCTCTAACACCCCCTCCTCCTCCTCCTCCTCCTCCTCCTCCTCTCTCTCTCTCTCTCTCTCTCTCTCTCTCTCTCTCACACACACACACACACACACACACACACCTACTCCTCCCCATACCACCAACCCCCCTCCCCCCCCTCTCGCTCCCCTCATCTCCATAACCCTTACTAACTCCCTCCCTCACTCTCTCACCCACCCCTAC
Organism: Larix kaempferi; assembly: GCA_027924585.1. NCBI lineage: Eukaryota > Viridiplantae > Streptophyta > Pinopsida > Pinales > Pinaceae > Larix > Larix kaempferi. The sequence goes on from BSBM01000434.1 coordinate 11,916,643, forward strand.
TCCTCCCCCTCCCTCTAACACCCCATCCTCCTCCTCCTCCTCCTCCTCCTCCTCCTCCTCTCTCTCTCTCTCTCTCTCTCTCTCTCTCTCTCTCTCTCCACCTTACTAACCTCTTCTCTTCCTCTCTCTTTTCCCTAGCCCTCCACCTACACCTAACCCCCACCCCTCTCTCTCTCCCCCAATCCCCAACACTCTCTTTCTCCCCCCCCCTCTCTCTCTCTCTATCTCTCACACACACACACCTCCCCCTACCACTAAACCCCTCTTCTCTCCCTCTCTCTCACCCCTACTAACTCCCTCTCTCACTCTTTCTCGCCCCTACTCCTCTTACCTCTCTCTCTCTCTGCTAACCCTCACTAATCCCCTCTCTCACTGTCTCTCTCCACTACTCCTCCACCTAAACCTAACCCCCACCTCTCTATATCCCCCAAAAACCCCTAAAAACCTCCCCACCTCTCTCTGTCTCTGCCCCCAAACCCATAACAACCTCCCCACCTCTCTCTCACACACTCTCACAACCCCTAACCCCCCTCCTACTCTCCCTACCCATTACCACCCCCCTCCTCTCTCTCTCTCTCTCTCTCTCTCTCTCTCTCTCCCCCCCATAACCCACCCCCTCCTCACTCTCTCTCTCTCAACCCCTCTCTCTTTGTCTCTCCTAATATTGCTCCATATACCACTTACCACACCCCCGCCTCCTAATCTCTCTCTCTCTCCTCTCTCTTCCCCCCACCCTATACCTCCCATATCTCTAACATCCCTAATCCTCCTAAACCCCTATCCCTCCCCCCACCCCCGATATATATCTCTTTCTCTCCCCCAACCCCACTCCTCCCCTCTCCACCTCCCCCCACCACGATCTCTATCTCTTTCTCTCCCCAACCCCCCCTCCTCCCTTACCCCTAATCACCCACACCCTCCGACCCTGGGATCTCTCTCTACCTACTCCTCCACCTACTTGTATCCCCTACCCATATCTCTCACCCCAAACCCCCAAACCCCCTAACACCCTCCCCCCCCCCTCTCTCTCTCTTTCTCCCATATAAATAACCTCTCTCTCTCTATCTCATCTCCATAACCCTTACTTACTCCCTCTCTAAGTCTCTCACCCCCCTACTCCACCCCCTACCTTTAACCCCCATCTTCATCTCAGTCTCTCTCCCCCCTCTTTCCCCTAACCCTTACTAACCCCATCTCACATTATTTCTCTCCCTTAATCCTCCACCTACACCTTACCCCCACCCCTCTCTCTCTCCCCCAACACCCTTGCCTCTCTCTCTCACACACACTCTCATTACCCCTAACCCGCACCTCTCTCTCCCTAACCCCCCTCATACTCTCCCTACGCATAACCACACCCTCTACCCCACTCTTTCCCTCTCCTATTTCCACTATCCCTACCCCTCTCTATCTATCTCTCCTACTTCACCTACCCCTACCCCTCTCACTCTCTATCTCTCATAATCACCCTCCCCCCTACCACTTACCACCCCCCCCATCTCTCTCTCTACCCCCAACCCCATACACCTTCTTCCCTCTAACTACCCTATTCCTCCCTAAACCCATACCCCCCCCAACCCCCTTCCCCCCCCCTTACCCCTAAGGTAAATGTTATTTTTAACAAAACGTGTGTGTGTTTTAGCTCTACAAAACTCATGCGCGTTTTGTAGAGCTAAAATGCGCACACGTTTTGTAGAGCTAAAACGCACACGCATATTGGTTTTCTTGACACCCAGATAAGCGAGAAAGGAAAATTTGTATTTAAAAGAAACACGCTCTCATTCTTAGCACTAATATCCACCCTTGTCACCATTATGGGTGTCATCACTCTTCCTATGTGTCTACTTCATACTTAGCCTCGGGTTAACCAAACCTGTGGTATGGAATATGGTAAAACATAGCTAATTAGACATCTCATCATTTTTCTCAATATGCCCATGTTTAGCCACTGGTTACAGTATGCTACACACAATCATTTTTTATGAAATTTTAGACACAGGTAGAATTTTTTCTGCAGATTCCAAATATATAATTTTTAAATAGAATATATATATGTATTTCTATTTTTTTCTTATTTTTCTTGCATCATGACTCCTTAACTAAAAAAACACACTTTTAGTGTTTCATCCATAACTCTTATGTTTCTCAACCATTTTGAAAATAAAATGTATGGTGCAATAAAGGACACCGACCTCTACATGCTATAAAAAAAACCGTTTTGAAATAATTGCATTAAGACCTTCAAAGGCTGCACCCACACTTGGTGTATTGTTTTTGAGGTTCGATCACTTAGATAATTAAAAAAAAATTATTAATTTTTTGGGGAAAAATAGAGGTGCACCAGGTCTAGATGTTCTCTATATGTCTACCAGTTTTCGTAACTTGATTCCATCATTTAGGCACTCAAAGGATGCACCCACAAAAACATATACCTTATCATTTGTCCAAAAAACAAAAAGTGGCTGTTAAAAAATATCAAACTTTAGACAGTTAAGAACATTTTCAATAGAAAAATTTTATATATTCGCAAACTTCATTCAATTTTCCACATTTCATCTGTTTTACACATCGCAAGATTCATTGTGTATGTGTCTCAAAATATCCATGTAATTTTACTGCTTTTTCAATTTTATATTGCATCTAACATGTCGAAAGAGACCCTCATTAGCTTGCACACACCCCTTATTATTTTCTTTAGTTTTAGAAGTAATAATTTGTCTCAGACTTTCTTAGGAGTTTTCTTAGAGAAGTGTAAAAGTGTTTCCTATATTTTATTTATATAGTATGTATTTTTTCTTTTAATTAGCGCTTTGTACTTGTTTATCTTGTCGCATTTTAGAGACTTGTCAATAGCTTCCTTAATTTATCTACATGCATGCATAACTTCTATTTTTTACTAGAAATTTCAAGAGAAAACTTGTTGATGGCACAAGAGAGAGATATTAAAATTATGATAGAAGTTTTCTATATTGACATTATTAGAAAGAGGGAATAAACTATTCATTAAATCATTTAAGAAGTTACTTTGTTATTTATGTCAAAGACTATATATTTCTAACGTTGAAAAGTTTCCAATATGAGAATGATATTATTATGGTAACATAATAGATATATTATTAAAAAATAATAAATACAAGTTTTGTTATAAAAAAAATTGTATTTGTTTTTATTAGTAGTGAAATTTCTTATTAAAAAAACTTGTTGAAATTTCTAATTAAAAAAAATTGTTAATATAATTATTTTATTCCATTACTTTTTATGAGTGATAAGTTTCATTCACACCAAACCATATCACATCCATAATAAACCTCTTATAAAAACACAACCTTGCTAGATATAGCATTGTTGTGCTTTTTTATTGCACTATTTGTTATTTTATGGTGTTTTACACTGTATAATAATAATAATAATAATAGTTCTTATTATTATTATTATTATAAATTTCATAATAGCACAATTTTGCTAAATATGACATTGCTTTGGTGTTTTTTTGCACCATTTGCTATTTTGTGACCTTATTTACACAATATACACATGTATTAAACAATTATATTTATACATGTACATTATTTTTTATTTTCATGTTTTGCATCACAAAATTACAATCTATGTAGGATTATTTTTGGTGTTTTGCACCACAAGATTTTAATCCAAGTAGGATTGTTTTGGTGGTTTGCACCATACAACATGGAATGTCATGTATTCATTTAACACCAAAACTAACATGTTTTACAAACTCCACTTTTGCACCATAAAGCTTAGCACCACTTTCATATCCCCACATTATCTCCACTTTTGCACCATAAAGCTTAGCACCACTTTCATATCCCCACATTATCTCCACTTTTGCACCACTATTTGAAAATTGAAGACTTTTGAAATCCTTCACAAATAGTGGTGCTAATGTGGGGCTAAAATCCCATTTTTCTTGTAGTGTATCTAGGGTAAGAGCCTTTGCTATTACCTTATCGAAAACATTCAACAGAATTATGGGCCACCAATCACCAATAGAATCTTGTGTTGAATTTTTCAAGATGAACGTAATGATGCTGAACCGATCAATCAACCAAACTGCAAATCAAAGTACACAGCAAAGCACACACACACAAACACACAACCGAGGATGCCAAGAAGTATGGCTTTCAATTAAATTAAATAATCTTCTCTTTAAAGAGGAATTACAATGACTTATTACAAGCAGAGTCGATGCTCTATTCTCATAGTCACAATATACCAAATTCAGTCTCTCGAGGGGTTTAAAAGCAAATTCCATCCGCAACAACTAAAATTTCAAAATTCATTTTTATCGAGATCATGCCAGTATTTATACTTGCTCTGTTCCTGAGAATCTAACTCAATAATCTTCTAGAAGCTTCATGTTGCTTCCAGGCATGGTCAAACTTAATTAAATTCCCATCGGCCCCGGCTTGGTCCCTTCGGCCATCTATAACCCTACAAAAACCATCTTAACTACTCATTAACTTCTCCAACTACCTTCATAGTCTCCCTTACACTCTCCAATTCTTTTGTTCGTCTCTACTTCTTTCTTAACTTCCATATTATCTGTTAGTCGGTATCTACTTCGACCGTTTCCTCTTTTCCTTTTCTACCATCGACCCTTCGGTCGGTATCACGACTCATCCCTTGTCAACTCCTCTTCTATCGCTTTCCTGTAACCATCGAATGTTTCCCAGGAAACCTCATCTATTCACCTCGATTGTTTATTTTGAGCTAAATGCCCTTGCATCAGTCTCCCTAGGTTGAAAATAACTACACCTCGGTTCTTCAATTCGTCAAACTTCTCTTATGAGATCCAGGTCGCTTCCTCGAGGCTTCTGTTCTTCCAACGAACTAGGTACTCTTTATTCTTCCGTCTTCGGGTCCTTTTGAATTCTCTTTCGTCAAGTATCTCTTTGAATTCTTCCGATGGTTGGAATGGAATTTGTTCTTTCCAGTCGATGTTCGAATCTAATCCACCTGTCGAACCTTCCTCATACCTGTACAAGTCGGCAACATTAAACGTCAGGGAAATGTTCATCTCTTCTGGAAGCTCTAGTACATAGGCATTATCAGAAATTTTCTTTAAGATCCTACAAGGACCTATTTTCTTGAGTTTCAACTTATTATACGTTCCTCTAGGGAACCTTTCCTTCTGCAAATGCACATATACCAAATCTCCTTCTGCAAATGAATGTGGTTGTTTCTTTGAGTCGGATTTTCTCGAGTTGCTTCTTTACCCTATTGTGCACTTCCTTCATGTGTTCTACAAATGACTCAACATCTGCACTCCTTATCGATCCCGTCGGTAGCTCTATCGAGTTGGATAATCCATGAGGACTTCTCCCTTGCATGATCTAGAATGGACTCATTCCAGTCGACCTATTCATTGAGTTCTTGTACGCGAATTCCACCTGCACCAACACATTTTCCCACTACTTCGGTCGATCAACAATTAGACATATCAGGAGATTTCCAAAACTGTTGTTAACACCTTTAGTCTACCCATCAGTTTGTGTATGGTATGCATAAATAAACTGTAACTTGGTATCCAACTTCTTCCACAAGATTCGCCAAAAATGACCCATAAACTTGGTGTCTCGATCTGACGTTACACTCTTTGGTAACCCATGAAATATCACAACTTCCATAAAGAATATAAAAGCAATTCCTGTGGCATCACTCGTCTTTCTGCATGGAATAAATGTGTCATCTAAGAAAATGTATCGACTACCACAAATATGGAGTTGTTACCCTACTGCTTCTTCGGAATTCCTAACACAATCCATGCTAATATGTTTCCTTGGAACAATCAGCATTGGTAAAGGTGCATACAGTCCCGTATTTTGACTTTTCCCTTTGGCATGCTAGCATGTTTGACATTGTCGAACCCACTTCTTCACATATGTCGCCAATCTTGGATAGTAATATTTATCTTCAACCAACGCTTTGGTCTTGTCGATGCCAAAGTGTCCTGCCAATCCTCTACTATGCAGCTCCCGTATCAGATTCTCCCTCATTAATCCTTGGGGAATATATAATTTATATCCCTTAAAAAAGTATCCTTCTTGGATAAAATAATCCAAATATGGTGTTCTACCAATACCCCATGTTTCCTTTGACACTTTTCATGCTTCAGTAAAATCCTTGTCGGCTTCATATTCTATCTTCACCGATTCTAAACCTGTGGCTTGAATAGTCGATGTGCTCAATAACGCAACTCGTCGACTTAATGCGTCGGCCACCTTATTCAACTTTCCCAACTTGTGTCGCAACAAAAAGGTATAGCTCTGTAGAAACTCCACCCATTTCATATGCCTTTGGTTCAACTTGGTCTGAGTGTTCAGATATATCAAAGCATGGTGTTCGGTATATAACAAAAATTCCCTTGGCAACAGATAGTGCCTCCATTTCTTCAATTCTTGAATGATGGCATAAAACTCCTGATCATATACCGAGTACTTATGCTTGGATTCGTCCAACTTCTCACTAAAGAATGCGATCGATCATCCTTCTTGGATAAGCACTGCTCCAATCGCTACTCCAATGGTGTCGTAATCGACTTTAAATACCTTGTCGAAGTTAGGGAGAGATAGAACTGGTATCTCCGTTACCTTTTGCTTCAACCTCTCAAGTGCTCGTTGGGAGACTTCTATCCACTTGAACTCGCCCTTCTTCATGCACACTGTCAAAAGTGCACATATCCAACTAAAATCCCTGATGAACTTCTGGTAAAAAATGGCAAGTCCATGGAAACTCCTTACCTCGGTAGAATTCGTCGGTTCTGGCCACTCCAAGATAGACTTGACCTTCTCGGGGTCCATCTTAAAACCTTGGATTGAGATTATGAATCCCAAGTATGCTAACTCCTCTTTCATGAAAGCACATTTCTATAGGCTTACCAACAGCTTTTATCTACTTAGTCTCTGCATGACTTGTCGAAGATGCAACAAGTGTTCTTCCCTTGTCTTGTTAAAGATTAAAATTTCGTCGAGATAGACCACAACGAACTTCCCCAAGAATGGATTTAGAAATTCATTCATCAGTCGCATGAATGTACTGGGTGCATTGGTCAGCTCAAATGGCATAACTAACCATTCATACAATGCTTCCTTCATCTTGAAGGTCGTCTTCCATTCATCACCTTCCCTTATCCTTATCTGGTGATATCCACTTTTCAGGTCCATCTTGGTGAAGTACTTAGCTCCACTCAAGCAATCGATCAAGTCATCCATTCTTTGAAATGGAAACCTATACTTGATCGTGATCTTGTTGATGGCACGATATTCAGTGCACATACTCCATTCTCCTCTTTTATTTGGTTTCGGTACAGCTGGTACTGCACACAGACTTAGACTCTCCCGAATCAGGCCTCTATCCAACATTTTATGGACCTATCAATTCAACTTAGCATTTTTTGTCAGCGTCATCCTGTGCGGTTCCTTATTCAGCAGAATTGATCTTGGAATCAAATCGATCCGGTGGGATATTCTTCTTGTCAGTGACAACCCAATCAGCATCTCATCGACCATAATGCCTTTGAGCTCCAACAACACCCTTTCGAATTCCTTCAGGACTACTTCTGTCGGTCATTCAACACTTTTACCTTTAGGAATGATAGTGAAACAATACTGTTGTTTCTCTCACTCCTTCAAAAATTCCTTAGCTGAGCACATCAGCACTCTCTTCTCCCAATAGCCATTCTCCTGTCCTCGACTATTTTGTTCCTCAACTAATGGAGTCATCCAGAATCTCCTACTGTCCCTTTCGATCGTAACTACATTTTTTTGGCCATCGAAAATCATATTCTAGTCATATTTCCATGGTCGGCCTATCAATAAATGACATGCGTCCATCAGAATCACATTGCATAACACATTGTCCTGTAGCCCTTCGATCTTGAAGTTTATCATACATTTCCATGTCACTGTAACATTGTGACCCTTGTGCAACCATGATACCTTATATGGGTTTGGGTGTGGTTATCACTTCAACCTTAGCTTGTTGATCACCTCCTTCGAGACTAGATTCCCTGTGCTTCTTCCATCGACGATGGTAATACAACATCTGTCCTGAATCTTCACCTTTGTCCAAAAGATGGACCTCCTCTGGGCCGGTTTTGCCTCCTCTCATCGTATCGACTGCAACGACATTCTCTGAGCTGTCAAGTTTCATCCTCCTTCCGATGTACTTTCATTGAAACTTCCCCTCCCAATCAGAACAGCTTCGTCATCCTTTCTTTGACTCCTTGTGTCTGATAGACTAACAGTATCTAAATTCTTCGGGCATTCATATGCCTTATGTCCCAATTCTTGACATTTATAGCAGACTATTTTCTTGGGTTCTGCTCTCCTGCCTTCAAAGGATCCTCTTTGACCAAAAGTGCCACGACCTCTGGAGTTCTTACCATCCCGTCGTTGTCTTGATGAAAAATATCTTGTCGTTCCTTCATCTCGTCATTCATCATGAATTTCCTCCTTTCTTGCCCCACTAGTCTGTCCTCGGGTGGCGAAAAACTTCTGACTTCGGACAGTCAGCTTCCCTAGTCCCGTCGAAGTCTTGTGCGATAACTTCTCCTCCGCCTTTAGAGCTAGCTGATAGGATTCTCCAACCATTCTGAACCTATCCAGGCTCAGTTCATCCTAAATAGCATGTTCGAGGCCATTTATGTACCTCGCGACTTCATGTTCTCCCTCGTCGGTTTATCTTGACCTGATCGACAGATTATAGAATTCCTCAATGAATTATTGTACAGTCAGCTCATTTTGTCTCAGGTTCTACAATTTCCTGAACAAGCAGATCATATAGTCGGTAGGAAGGAACTTATCCTTTAGCTTAAATACCATCATGTCCTAAGTCTTCACCTTTTCCTTTCCTTTTCTCACTTTGTTAGCATGTACATTATCCCACCAAAATGAGGCATGACCCTTCAATTTCAATCAAGCAACTTTTACCCTTTTGGGGTCATCTATGTGCTCCATATCAAAGTATTTCTCCATTTCTCTTATCTAATCTATCAACTCTTTAGGGTTTATTCTCCTTGAGTAGGCTGATACCTCCATCCTCGACCTACCCTTCATCTCAGAAAACACCTATAGTAACTTGTCTCCCATATCTTCTTCTCTTTCCTCCTCGGGATCATTTTCTTCATTCTTGGTTTCTTCATCACTATGGTCAAGGGTATCAATTCCCAGTCCTCTCTTTTGGGATTCTTTCACTGCATCCAAATCGCTCTTCAAACTTCTCATGGTTTGAACACATTCCTCAAACATTTCTCGATCACTTGTGACTCTTGCACCTCCGCGTGGTCTTCATCCCCTACCATGGACATTCATACCCCTTTGAGCCATTGCTACTCTTCAAGCAACTAAATTTTCACTATCCTTCCTGATCGCAACCAGGGTTCCTCGTATTCTCTACAACTCTACCCAACCGCAGCTGGAGTTTTTCCCCTTCATCCAATCGCAACTAGACTCACCATGCAAGATTACTTCCCTCTATGATACCAACTAATGCAGAACCGGTCAAGCAACCAGTCGTAAAATCAAAGTACACAACGAAACACACACACACAAACACAACCAAGGATGCCAAAAAGTATGGATTTCAATTAAATTAAATAATCTTCTCTTAACAGAGGAATTACAATGAATTTTTACAAGCAGATTCGATGCTCTATTCTCACAGCCACAATATATCAAGTTCAGTCTCTTGAGGGGTTCAAAATCCAATTCCAACTGCAACAACTAAAAGTTCAAAATTCCTTTTTAGAAAAATCATGCTAGTATTTATATGTGCTTTGTTCCTGAGAATCCTACTCAATCTTCTTCTAGAAGCTTCATGTTTCTTCTAGGTTTGGTCAAACTTCATTAAATTCCCATCGGCCTTGGCTTGGTCCCTTCAGCCATCTGGCATCCTGCAACAACCATCTTAACTGCACATTAAATTTTCCAACTACCTTCACAGTCGCCCTTTCGCGCTCTGATTCTATTGATCATCGGTCAACTCGAATTATTTCTTAACTTTCAGATTATCTATCGGTCGGTATCTACTTCGACCATTTCCCCTCTGCCTTTTCTACCATCTACCCGTTAATTGGTATCACGACTCATCCCTCATCGAGTCCTCTTTTGTCACTTGCCTGGAATTGTCAGTTGTTTCCTAGGAAACCTCATCAGTTCACCTCAACTATTTATGTTGGGCTAGATGCCCCTACATCACATAATCAACCCTTGATTTAATAATTCTAAAAGAAATCCTATTGTGAGGAACTTTTGAGACATTATGTCTAGGTAATCACTAATTGTGTCCCACAAAGACTTATATATTCACAAGGTAGTCTATGTGGGGCTGATGCATCTAGAAGTTACTAAATAAGTTGTAGTGTTGGATGTTGAAAGCCCTTCCATTTATGGGAAAGTTGACAATTATTTCTAGAATCTTGCAATTTATGTATCTCTATTATGCCTTTTGTTGGTTTCCTAGGAAAGCTAACTTTGATAAGATTGAAAAAAAATTGACATCTTTCCTTTGGACAAAATACGTTGGAGAAATGAGACTACTTATAGTTTATTTTATCTATCTTTTTACATACATGTGGAAATTTAATCTTTTTTAAATTTTTTAAGTAACCTTTTCCACCCATAAATCTCTCCCACCACGGGCTGTAAAACCACCTCCCTTCTATTAGTGTAATAAGATTTTTTTATTAGAAAGAACTATTTTACTAAAAAATGTAGTTCTAAATTCAAATTTAGAAAAACTAAATTTTTTGGAACTAATTGTCTAGTTCTTCTTATTGAAGCATCCAAACTTCAAAGTATAGCACAATCAACAAGATGTCTATATTCATTATGTAAAATGTTGAACCTAATTCCAGCATGTCCTAATCGTAAAACTCTAGATTGTCTTTGGGCCCTGAACTTTCCAACTATGTGCCTCCTTAGGATTTATGAAATGTTTGTGAGGCCCTATATGCAAAAGTATTAATGTGGGTATGAACTTAATTTGTAGGATGCCATCGATGTTCTTTTGGCTATTGGGTATGGTTTTAGCTAGGAGAGGACTCCATATGGATCATTAAGAATTCCTGGGAAATAATTGGGGTGGTGGAGGATACGTTAAGATGGAGATGGTGAAGAATATGTGTGGTGAGTTATCTTATGTTTTTATGTTCATATAATTTATTTTTTGTTAATGAATTTACATCTTAGAGGCTTTGCGCATTAAGGAAAATATGATAACACATTTTTGAACTATGTCTATGTAGGTGTTGCAACTTGTGCTTCTTACCTATTGTTGAGGAGAGCCTCAAATAGTAAATATCTACCATTAAAGGTTTGAAAGCATCATCAAGTATGATGTTAAAAAGACAAAAACATGTACACTTGAGGTTATGAAGAAATGTGTAACATATGCAATATCTAAATATTTTATAGAAGTTAAAAGTGTTATGAAGAAATGTGTGATATATGCAATATCTAGATATTTTATAGAAGTTAAAAGTGTTTAGAGAAATCATTACTCTTGTAAATTCTATATAAAGTTTGTTCAATTATGATTAAATGGATGTTAGACTTATTTATGATTCACTATTATTAAGAAATTATATTTTCTATGTCCTATTGATTGTCACTCCTATATACATGAGGTTGTAAAACATCATGTAAACTATCATAATGTGATTTATTGATTATCAATCACATTTTGTGTTCTATATTAATAATTTGTTGTTTGTGACTTTACTTTCCTAATGACATTAATGTTTAATTTCAATTTATTTTTTTAAATAGATCATGTTATTTTGAAATGCATTGTGATTATTTTCAATTGTTCTATTTTCAAAATCAAGTGATTTTAAATACAAATTTTGTGAATCTTTCTTAATAGTTTTATTTAGAATGAGAATTTTCCAAACAGAATATACAAACTTTTTTAATATTTCGACAACTATTTTAAATAGCCTATATTATTTTGAAATGTATTACATTATTCGCAATTGTTCTTAAAATAATGCATTATTCTAAATAATTTATATTTCTTTTTAGTATATTGAAGATTCTTTGTAAATATTTTCTAACCATTCTAAATAATTCTATTTAAAATGATATTTTTCCAGATATAATTATATTGATTTATTTTTTCCAAATATATTTACTTAAATATCCAATTGTCACTGTGTTTTTCTTTAAGGAATATTCTTGTTGAAAACCCTCTTGAGTACTTCCCCATGATTGGTAAACTGGGTAAACCATCAACCTTGATTATGGAGTCTAATCACTTCCCCGTGATTGGTGAACTCAGTAAACCATCGGCCTTGATTATGAATCCTAACCTCAAGGGGATGAAGAGAGAAATATTAGTGTGTTTTATAATCATTTTGATTATAGTATTTCATGGCAAGTCATGTGTGATGACCCTATCCCAAATGAGGTTCATCATTCCCCAACAATAATCTTTAGCAATCACTATTGTATGACTCATTGTTGACCAAATCGCAACCTCACAGTCGACACGGGTCCACCGACTATCGACCCATACCCCAGTCTTCCTGAACACCAACCCGGGCAAGGTTGAGCCCGCCTAGAAACACCCGCAGAGCAGATGAGGTCTCACCCGAGGCACCAGGAAGAGCAGACAGAACCATGTTTCCGCCGAGGGAGGAGGCAAGTTGTGGCACTATCGTACTAGCAACAATTTCAAACATTCATCATGAAGTTATAACATGTCGCAGCATTTAACATTACCAGAAACAAAGATTGCATATTACTTTAATCGCAACATGTTCATGTGGACAGATAACATATTATCGCAGCATTCACATTATAGAAATAGAAAATAGATAACTGCATTAAGAATAAATAACATGAACATCCAGCAACATTACACATAGATTGCACCAAATCATCATCCTTATATTACTCGGCAAACCAAAAGCAGTACATAAACTTCTGCATTATCTCTGTCAATCTCCACATATATCACTTTTTTCCTCTCTCTTCTTATTCCTCTTCTTTTTTTCTTCCTCTTCTCCAATTCTACTTTATTTATAGGCTTCCGTCGATTACAATGCTTGTCCACGTTCCTAACTGACACTATGGACACTCTACTAACTGAATTGGTCTAATGACCCAAAAACCCATATACCGTGGTACAATGACTCGATATTACAAAATATATGACCAAAAACCTGCCAACTATGGTATACTTGACTCAATAATACAAAATATGTGGTCCAAGTGACCCAAAAATCACATAGTACGGTATCCTTTGGCCCAAAATACTCCTTTCGTGCCTTCATCCAACGTGTCACGGCGTCAGCAGTACTGCGACCTTTCCTCATCAAATCGCCTGCCAACAGGCCCCCAACACAATCTTATGGCTCGCCCTCGAGTCACGTCAATTGCTGGATAGAGTATACGTCGCGGTATTTGTTTTGAAATCTACATACGGCTATTCGATGTTCCTTACCGGCTCCTGAGCCTCCTGAGCTGCCATCTGACAGCTAACCACATATTCGGTTTTTGGGTGGTCAACAAGCTTGTCCATGATCTGTTGGCAATACTTCTATACTTCCTGGAGGACTTCACTAGCATTCACCATCAATTTCCCGCTAGTGTCCTGGAATTCTTCTAACTGAGTTGTGCGCAGTTTCTAGCGTTCATCTGCCTTGGTAACCCGATGTTGCAAATCCTTGAGTTCACGCGACTTAGCGACTTGCTCCATGGGGGGAAACGTTCTCATCATAGATTTCAGCATCGCCAACTGGCCCTCAGCTTCTAGCCGACTCTTAGTGAGCTATGCCATTTGTTCATCATGAATGACGCATCCCCAAAACTCTACTGTTTCAACGGTGAGCCTGGTTTCCTTTGTTTCCAGTTCCTCCATCTGGGTGGCCATGTCCTCAATTGCCCTACATTGTTCATCCACTTCGTCCTGAGGCGTACTTGGTTTCAACTGAGCCGTCAGCCAGTCGTTCTCCTGTTTTAACTGAACAATGGCAGCCCCCAATCACTGCACTTGGTGATGCACGTCTACCTCCTCAGTAGGCTCCAGGACATGCTGATATGCCTCTGCAACCGCTTGGTCAATCCGAGCACTGTCATCCCACATGCGAGCCTTTTTTGCAACAAGGAAGTCTTGTTCCTTTTTGAGTTCCTCAATGGTGCGAGTGGTCTCGGCCCACTCTTGCTTCAGCCCAGCTTCAAGGTCATCCACTACTTTCCGTGCTTCAGTAGATTTGTTTGTCATCTCTTCTTTCTCAGCGATCACGGTTGCCTCCTTTTCCTATAATTGGTGACAACGCTTACTGATTTTATGCATTCTATCCACCATTTCCTAGGAGGCACTCTTCTACATTGTCATCAGGGCCATTGTCGATAATGCATTCACATTGACAGTCACCTAGTCAATCGACTGTAGCACAGTTTGTAAGTCCTCGTTGTCGGTCACAATTGCAGTCGGGGGAATGTTGATGTTCCTTACCTGGGGCGTGGTGCAGATCATGACCGTCTCTTGTCTAGAGACACTGCCCGGTTCCGTTTGTAATACTGCATTACCCAGAGAGTCCATACGGGCAACAATCGTAGAGAATCCCACCTCCACTTTGACAGACATTTTCTCAGCAGCTGTCGTGGTGGCATTATTAATCGCTGTGAGTAACCGGCCCAACTATATGAAAAGGCACCTCTCCCCACTTGGACATCAGCGGCATCCTCCATGAGCTGGTTCAGAAGATATAGGGACCAATTCATCTGAACTCCTTCTGTGCATTGCTCAACGCAAGAAACTATCCCCGCATTGCATTGATTAGGGCGACCTCCCCTAATCACCTTACAGCACAGAATCTTAATACTTGTAAGTACCTCTTGATTATTGCAGCTACTGGTGCGATATCCCCGTACATCTGATTCCAAGCCATACTTTTGTGTTAATTGACATGCCTGCTTCCACTCAATGGCCTTCCCTTGAAGATAGTCTGTCAGAGCAACACCATTTTTGGGCAAGCCAGTAATCTCATAAATCAAGTCGACAATGATGGAGACTTGCCTGTCCAACCATAATGAACCTCCATGGAAGCACGACAAGAGCTGCTTGACACAAGAATTGACTTCCGTCAGGCCTCCAAAATGCGGCATGTTAATTAGTCCTAACAGGTCAGCCTACCTCATCCCGCGAGCCCACTCATGTATCTCTGGTTCTGGTAAATGGTGCGTCTCCTTGACATAGGGTGCAAAGGCAAGTGCAGGCTTGGCGACCATGTCATGATCAGCATAGCGCAAGCACATCAATGCCGACCCAATATCCGTCGAGCACTCCAAGCCTACCAGGAGTGCGGGGATTTTCACACTGAATTTCGGCTTTGAGGTGATTTTACGTGGGGTGACATCTGGTCGAACAGGAGGTATGTACCCAAGAATATTAGCAGTGGACTGGCCCAACCATTAGGCAAATGTAGTCGCAGGGCAACTGGACGGGCCACCTTGCTCCATAACTCCGCCAGCCGCCATAGATCGTGTTAATCTCTTACTCTTTGGGGATTCAGAGGGATGACCTCCTCGGCGCTTCTTAGCAATAGTTGACGTACCCACTGGCATGTTGGTGACCTCGTCTCTAAGATCAATAGTGGCCGAAGATGTACCTTCTTGTTCAACAATAACCGGAATAAACAAGGATTCGACTTCACTACTAATGTCGATGGGCTCGACTTCACCTGGCATACCTCAATACTCTTTGTTATATGCTCAGCAACAAATAGCTCAGAGCACTACAACCGTTTGCAACAACACTGCTTACCAATTCTTTCATGTCTTCCGACCGACGCAAGGCCATACTTATAGCATTTCCCTAAATCCACCCTAATCATGACTGAATCGTGCATTAAATCAACCAAATCCTCGTATTAATGAGAGAAATCCGTCGATGATCTTGTCCTCCCCTCAGCCATATCCATCATTAATGCCCATAATTCTAACGCGTCGATAATTAACTATCTCCACTTTTTGTATTTATTACTGATCTGACCGGGCCGCCATGCTGCCATATATCCCTGACTGTGCCAAACTTGCAGTAGAATCCTCCTGCTTGCACATGCCATACTTCCATTGGTGAACCATCTACCACCAAGATCATCATTCATTCATCCTTTTTTTTTTTAAAACTAATGCAACTCAGACATCGCACTGCTCTGAGCCCGCATGGTAGGGATTCAACCTGTGACCATTTACTAGCTTGGGGAGCATCCCCTCATCCAATCGTTGTAACTGAATCGCTCCTCCTGAAGTAATATTATTGATGCAGTAGGGACCCAGCCAATGCATCTGTAACTTACCTGGATGTTTCATAAACTTACTATCATATAGTAGTACCAAGTCACCTTGTTGAAGCTGCTTGTTTTTTATGTGGCGATCATGCCACGCCTTCTGGCGATCCTTCTAAACCCCTTAATGAAAGCCAGTAATAAATCGATCTTCTTCGAGCTCCACCAATTGTGCTAGATGCTCATCCAATGCTGCAACATCATCCATGCTGGTGGCCACCACAATTCGTAAACTTGGGATAATGTACTCCATAGGCATAATTGCTTCCTTTCCATAAACCAGCTTAAAAGGTGTCTGACCAATCAACCTTTTACAGGTGGTGTGATAAGCTCACAGCACCCCTGGAACTTTCAAATCCCAGTTGTCGCGGTTTGCATTGCACACCTTTGTCAACGCATGCTCCAATACCTTATTGAATGCCTCTACCATCCCATTCGCCTGTGGGTGATAGGGTGTACTCTTTTTGTGTTGAATCTGCAATTCCTCTGTCAATGCGTTGATAGTGCGATTGAGAAAATGGTTGCCTTGGTCACTCAGCAAAATCTTAGGGTATCTGAATCGAGTGATAATGTGGTCAAACATGAACTGAGCAGCCGTCGCTGCGGAATAATCAACGACAGGGGTCACCTCTGCCCATCGGGTCAGATACTCAGTTTCTGTGATAATATCCCGGGCACCTGTACGCTTCCCTGGTGGATTCATCATCCCTAAAAAATACATAGCCCATTTCTCAAATGGTTTTGATGTTAATTGAGGGAGTAGCGGCATCTCATCGCGTCTGGACAGTTTTCCAGTTCATTGACAAACATCGCAAGACCGAGTGTAGTCTGTCTCATCATTATGTAATGTGGGCCACCAAAGCCCTGCACGCAACACCTTCCGGGAAGTCTCCCAACCGCTGTAATGTCCTCCTGCGACTCCATCATGTGCCTTAGCCAATATCTGCGCCTGCTCATGTGGCAAGACACATCTGCACAAAATATCATCAGCACCCAACTTATACAACTCTCCTACGATCAGTTGAAAGTCTACAGCCTTGACGACCAATTGCTTCTTCTACGAAGTGGTAGTCATCCGATGTGGTGTCGATCACCAAACTGAAGAATATCATCAAAGTAGTGATCGACAGTGGTTACATGGAACAGCTGAGCATCCGGTAACCCATCTTCGATATTAGTCGGCTCTTCCCCTATGTCAATCCGTGACAAATGGTCTAGTCCAGCATTCAATCGCCCCAGCTTCACAATGACTTCGAAATTGAACTCTTGAAACAAAAGTAGCCATCGGTAGATCTTCCCCCCCAACATAGGCTTATTGACCAAGTATTTTAATGCAGAATGATCAGTAAACATTTTAAAATGGCCACCCAACAAAGAATTCCTGAATTTCTGCAGCGCGTAAACCATGGCCAGGCCTTCGCGTTCTATGGTAGTGTAATTGCATTCTGTCGATGACATTTTGCGACTGGAAAAAGCTATAGGATGATCAATGTCGCCTTCGCCTGGTTGAGCCAATACACCTCCTAGCGCAACCGATGAAGCATCAATGTGGACATGGAATTCCTTACTCCAGTCTGGAAAAACCAAAATTGGAGCCGACGCCATCTTCGCTTTGAGTGTTTCAAAACATTCCTGACATTCTAGATTCCATTGGAATGCTGCATCTTTTTCAACAACTTCTCCGTAGGGGCAGTAATCGCAGCATACCCCTAATAAACTTGTGATAATATCCTGTGTGACCCAAGGTTGTGTGCAACTGCTTAACCGTAGTCAGCGGTTTCAACCCCAAGATAAGCGCAATCTTGGCTAGATCAACCAACAATCCCTGCTTACACACAATATGACCCAACAATATCCCAAACGGAGCACAAAAAATACATTTCTTCAAGTTCAGCGATATCTGGTGTTGTCGGCATCGCTCAAGCATTAACCGCAGGTTGGCCAAGTGATTGCGAATCAATCCATAAACAGTCCTATCATCCATATATACTTGCAGAAACTTTTGAATAAAATCTTTGAACGCGGCAACAACAACCCAGGAAAATATGGCAGGTGCACTCTTCAATCTGAACGGCATGACCGTGTACTGAAAACAACCCCACTCAGTAACAAAGGTTGTCTTATGGCGATCGTCCTTGGCAATGCGAATCTGATGGTAGCCAGAGAATCCATCAGTGAAAGAGTACATCTCCTGGCCACCCACTCCTTCAAGTACTTCATCAATGAATGGGGTCGGAAAGGGATCATGCAAGCAAGCATCGTTCAACTTCCGCAAGTCAACACAATGCGTACTTTACCTGTTTTCTTGTCCTACACCACCATAGGACTGATCCATTATGACTCTTCCACAGGTTCGACAATATCAACATCCAGCATCCGATCAAGTTCCGCCTTGACCTTGTCTTTATGTAGTGGATTTAGCCGATAAGGTCACTGTCGGACTGGCTTAGCATCTAGTTTCAATGGAATCCGCATCTCTCCTAAATCGCCCAAGATTCTCTTCATTTCGAAAAACTTCATGGGAAACACATCTTGGAATTCATGCAGTAACTCGGTAACTTTGCTCATCATCTCATCATCCCAATAATCCCCTACGTTAGCAAACTTGGGAGTAGCTTCAGTGCCGATATTTGTTTTGCAAAGCTGCAGCGGCTGATTGAACGGGTTACTTGGTGCAATAGGTGGTAACACATCGTGACTTCCTTCAGATTCGGGAATGTTGATATTCCATAGGTCATCATCATCCTCTGGCCCTCCACTGACGTTGAAGCACTCCATGAGAGACTGCATCTGACTATGTCTGTGCGGGTCAATAGTGCATTTCACTAGAACAACCTGAAATACCACATCACAGATGAGCTGTAGGGCATTATGGACATCTGGGTTGGCGTCCGCAAATGTGAAGGTATGAGTAAAACAGATCGTTAACTCTCCCCATGTTGTAATGTCACGGTGCAATTCAGCTGCAGTATACTACGAGCGCGGTATCTCCTCCAAAGTGTGGAAAAAAGCATGAACCCACTCATCTCTGGGTCGCGTTACCCACAATCGTTGGCATTCCATCATGTGATCACCGGGATCGGTTCGTCCATCGTACTTGCCAGTGTGATAAACCTCCATATTGCCAAATCGAACCATCATCAACCTTCGACATTGTGACCAGTCTTTGATAAATTTCTTATGTGTCGCCCACCAGCGTGCTGGAGCAGCCTTCAGTGCTTCCTCTAAGGCCAGCAGTCATTGTGGTTCTGGAATACGGTCTTCAAATTCTGCTACAAAAGTGTCTAAGCCAAGAAACCCCTCATAGATAGGAAATGTGATCATTTCTGTCGCAACCCGACATAAATATTGTGTAACTAAACTGCACTTCCGGACTGAGACTTCATGCATGCGATTCTGCCAATGTTCCAATGCATCATCGGAGTCGGAAGATGCAGAACTCTCACTGCGCCACTCCAACTCACCGTGAACAGTGGGATGAATGTAATCTTCAAAAATATTAAATGCATGATCCCAGCCAGGGTGATTGTCATCTTTGACAGGTTCAACATATCGGCATCCTTCAGCCGGATCCAATGGAGCGATAACTCAGAAATCGCGGTTCTCAAAAGTCATCATTCGCTTCTTAAAGTTAATTACAACTCCACTATCATTGGCCCATCCTATCCCCAACAGCGTAGGATAGGAGCTTCCGTCGTCAACTACCTCTATGACATCAAAGTCGGCATAAGTCTTCATTCCCTCAATATCGATTGTGAGCTGTGGAACTCGCCCAATAGGTGTGACCTTTGCATGGTTGGCCAACCGGAGCTATACAGGGGACCAGCTCAATGGGGGACTCCCCATTTTCTGCCATGCCTTCTTGGTTAAGATGTTAACATCCGAACCAAGATCAAGAATCACAGAATCAACATCATAATCCCTAATCTGAATATTCATTCGCATTTCCTTGCCAGTCTTCCTCCATTGTAAGGAGTTTACTGTCGACTCCTGCCGTCCTTTTGGAAGTCACTACAGCCATCCCTCAATCTAAACCAGGGAAACCGGATCTCATGCCAAGGACAGACAGCTTTCAAGGAACTTTTGCAGTATTCCTAGTGGTGGTTGATCAGCGTCTGACGTAGCATCAACGATAGGTGGCATATCACAAACAACAGCCTTACCACGATATTTATCCAAAGTGCGACGTGCCTCCATGAACATTTCCTGTTCCGCATCAATATTGAAATTCACCGTTTTTTGACCAGCCAATCGAATGAACGGTCGCGAACCATATTCCCCAGTCGTTTTACCTCCACGAGTGACAACAGCCACCGAAGCATCGTGTGGTCGCGATTCTGCAAAAATAGTCGCAATATTAGCACCCTGTGCCTGGTTCTGTTGCAGATTTCCTGGTTGATTTACATTCGGGTTGGCGTTCGGCGGTGGTCGTGGAGGTTGGTTCTGAACTGGTTGTTGCACCGGGCTTTGCACTGGTTGGTGTACTGGGTTCTATAGCTACGGAGTGTTTCCATCCTGCCATCTAGCAATCAACTGCGGATAATTCTTGACTGTATAATCATTACCAGAACAAAACGTACACTGATTTTGTAGCAGTGGCAAATCGCCCTGATAATGCCCCCATACCGCACAGTGGTAACATTTAACAGGTCCTTGACCACCTCGGCCTCCTCCTCCATGACCAAATCCACCACCGCGTCCGCCCCTGTATCCTCCCAGATAGCCGCCCTGCTGCTGATACTGAGGTTGGTTAAACTGTTGTTGCATGGGTGCTAGCGGCATCCCTTGCCCTTGTGGTGCATACAGTGGTTGTTGCACATACTAAGGCTGTGGGGGGTTCACCGATGTATATTGCGGTATGAAATGTTGCAGTTGCTGCTGCTACGGTACAAATTGCATTAGTGCTTGAGGCATCGGCTGAGCTACCTACGGCTATAGCGGTGTAGTACGCTGATCATCTTTGACATAGAATGCATCACACATTCTCTCTTGTAGCAACCCATATGCACGACAATCCTTGTCATCATGTCCTACAAACTTACAGAAGGTGCAATACAAATTCCGCGGAGTTGTGACCATTTTCTGCATATACGAGCAACTATCATGACTATGCCCAAACACCGAACAAACACGGCACCATGGCATGCTGCCACCATTCAACGGGTTTGGTGCACCTGACACCAAATAATTATGGAAATCCGGACAACCGTCTTTCGTATTCCCTTCTCTTCGACAGCACGTACACCATACTTCATCACGCGGTTCTTTATTCTTCTTTAAATCTTGCAACTGTATAGTCAGGCTAGCGAGTTGTGTCTGTATTTGCGACATCCCAGCTGCATTATCACCAATCGGGGACGCCTCTAATCGCATTGTGATCTCTAGAGCCTCACTAGGCATTGAAATGTTTTGTTGCATCAGCGACAGCCGAATATGGGGTAGCAGTGCTGCAATGAACCATTCTTTGTGTTGGACAGCGCTCATGTCAAAACTAACCTTGGTCATAAGCGTTTTGAATCGTTGGTCGAAATCCCATATCGTCTCATTGGGATACTGCTTAATTTCCTTTAATTCAGTAATATACTGGGCCTCTGACTTAGGTCGTCTAAATTCAGCAATCAACCCATCCTGAATCTCATTCAATGAATTATCTGGAGTCCCAGTAGGGACTAAGACAAATTTCATGAACCAATCTAATGCACGACCTCGCAGCATCGTGGCCAACTATCCCTTCTTAACATCGTCATCGGTGATCTGTTTCACGGTCCAGACCACTTCACACAAAAACCAATACTGCTATGGATTATCTGTCGGACTGCCATGGAACAACGGTATCTTAGCATCATCGCCCGCCATCTTGGGCCTTCTTCCTCCTATCACTACACTACTACTACCAATTAACTTTTGCGGCGTCGACGTACTCGGCGATGTCACAATAGTTTTCCTTATTGGTTGAGAGCTAGTGAGCTGAGGTGTAGGCACGCTGGTGCTGGGGTTCATTCCTGCCTCTATCCTGGGCGTAGTCTGGTCGTTCCTATCAGGACTATAAGGTCGCTTCATCCCGTGTGGCCTTCCTTCACGGTCTTCCAGTCCGATCACAGCAGGACCTTCTCCTATCCTCTGCCTCTTTTCTTGTCGGAACCTTGCTCCTCCACTTGTAAGGCCACTTTCTTCCTCGGCTTCGTTCACAGTCTCTTCATGGTCTGCACCCATCTACCCCTTTACCATTCCATGCATCATTCCCCAACAATCACGGTACCCATGGCCTCCGCCCACCAAGCTGTTTACTGATCAAGGTGCATCTTTAATATGCCTTTCTCGCAAATCAGCATCTTAATCGACAGTTGGAGCAATAGCAGAAACCTTCCCCTCGGTCCGTAAAAAAAATATCTTTCAGCCTCACTATAGGATTTCTTCATATCAACCGCATATTCCGTAATGTAACTTTCCAAGATGCTGTCAAGCCAAACCTCGACAACCCGTGATGCCTTGTTATCGACTTTCTGCAGTTCCTGAATCAGTTCCGAGGTCCAGGTCGTCGGCTCACCACCCTGGAAGTTCCTCTTCTAAAAGGTCAGTTTTGACAACCATTCATACAAAATGATGGGGAATTCACAGAAAAATGATTCATGTGAACCGTCGTGAATATATCTTCCCAACCACTGATCTACCGTAAGTCATGTATTCCGACTTTCTTCTTCAACGAACTCCTGCAACCTCTGATTGAACCATTTTTCTATCTGCAACTTCGTCGGGTGCCACAACATGGCCTCTTCCTACTCTGCACATAGTCCCAGCAATGGAACCATTTGTTGACCGAATCGCGACCTCACAGTCGACAGAGGTCCACCGACTGTCGACCCATACCCCATTCTTTCTGAGCACCGGCCCGGGTAGGGTTGAGCCTGCCCAGCAACACCCACAGAACGGATGAGGTCTCACCCGAGGCATCCAAGAAGAGCAGACGAAACCATGTTTCCACAGAGGGAGGAGGAAAGTTGTGGCACTATCGTACTAGCAGTAATTTCAAACATTCATCATGAAGTTCTAACATGTCGCAGCATTTAACATTACTAGAAATAGAGATTGCATATTACTTTAATCGCAGCATGTTCATGTGGATAGATAACATATTATCGTAGCATTCACATTATAGCAATAGAAAAAAGATAACTGCATTAAGAATAAATAACATGAACATCCAGCAACATTACACATAGATTGGACCAAATCATCATCCTTATATTACTCGGAAAACCAAAAGCAGTACATAAACATCCGTATTATCTCTGTCAATCTCCGCATATATCACTTTTTTCTTCTCTCTTCTTCTTCCTCTTCTTTTTTTCTTCCTCTTCTCCAATTCTACTCTATTTATAGGCTTCCGCCGATTACAATGCTTGTCCACTTTCCTAACCGACACTATGGACACTCTACTAACTAACTTGGTCTAATGACCCAAAAACCTGCATACCGTGGTACAATGACTCGATATTACAAAATATATGACCAAAAACCCTCCAACTACGGTATACTTGACTCAATATTACAAATTATGTGGTCCAAGTGACCCAAAACTCGCCAAGTGCGGTATCCTTTGGCCCAAAATACTTCTTTCGTGCCTTCATCCAACGTGTCGCGGCGTCAGCAGTACCGCGACCTTTCCTCATCAAACCGCTTGCCAACACTCATGTTTAGATAGGGATAATATTGGAATTCTTTAGAGGTGGTTCCTCTTCACTTGGTGAAAAAAAGATTTGCAAACAATTAGAGGTGGATTTGTATTTGTTTTTGTTCAATTATTGAAGCTTATGCTTATAATTTTTATAGCGTTATTCCATATGTCTCAAAATTAAAAATTCCTGTACATTTATGCCTAATTATTGATAAGAGTGTTTATATATTTTATAACATCAAACAAAACCTCTCAAACTTAAAAATAAGTTGACTAAATTAGTTTTTGACACTAAACCAAACCTCCCAAAGCTAAAACAAGCTGACTTAATTGTACAACCATCCTTCTTAGAGGGGGACAAGCCCAATTGATTACCCCTTCATAAAAAATATTCCAATTGAATAAACGTTGGAAAAGTAAATGTAGATAAAGGAATATTCCTTCTTAATTTGTACGAATCTATTTCAAAGTCTCACACATTATAGGCTATAGTATTTACATAAATTTATGCTCCCCCATTGATATGATCCTCATCGTGTAGTTTATGTAACCTTTTCATGGTTGCTTCCATTACATATGTTAAGTTTACTTGCAGTGTATTGAGTTTTAACAAAAAGAATATAATTTGTGGAATCTCAAGCAATAAAGAGTGGAATTGAGTAAATGGCCAATTGAGAGGAGAAATTGTTGTCCTCACTTGAGTTCAAATCCCACATGTGACTTGTTACTTAGTTTTAAATACACTAAATTTTCATAATAAAATAGGAGTTATGGCAGTGATTTTTGTAATGCTTATAATTATGTCGAAGTCCCTAATTGATCATGATATATCAATAATACTATTGATTTTCCTTTAGAATATATAGACTCCCTATAAAAATGTGAGGTTCCTTCCACTCATCAATTGCTTATGCCCCTCATATCAATGCAAATGCATCCCACATATGAACAAAGCCTATCATTTGAGTAGGATTTAAATGTTCTAGAACTTTGACTCAATTCATGCAACAAAAATTGTAGAAAGATGTCAATTTCTAATTGCATAACAATCCCTTTGGTTTGACATGGTGTGGACCTCTTTTCCAGTCTTTAGGGATATTGATTTATAACATCGATGGGATCACTATGTATGTTTCACAACTCTACAATTCATGTTTTTAAAATAAAGGTCAAAGTATCACCACATTAACAATAGGATCTATAATAAGATAATACTTTCTATATAGTTTAGAGGAAAGACATATATACCCAGATATCACAGTTATACACTTAACATTTATCAAGGAATCATTAAGCCAAGTCGAAATGAGAAATAACTTATTCATAAGGTGAATGACTTCAAAGAGAAAGAGGAGTTTTTTTGAGTCAAAATTTCCAAATATGGTGGCTAAGGGAAGGGGCTTTAAATACAAAAAACTTCTTCCAAACAACTATGAAAATTTAGACTTATAATATAACTCCCTTCCTTTGAAATAAAACAATTTAGAATCAAACCAAGAGATCACAAATGAGTTAACATAATACTTCAGAGAAACTTTAATTGAAACGCCCTTACACCACACAAATGAAACCACATCAGTATGATCTCTCATATTCCCTCTTTGATAATTGCAAAACATGGCCCAATTATCGAGTTACAACAAACATGATGGATTTTCCTTGGGTTCTGATGGTTTACATGCAGATTTGATCTCTGTTAGCACATTTTAGACAATGAAATTTCATCTGTAGATTAATCATGATGGGATATGAATTACCTCAAAAGGTTTTAATGCTATATTAATTACTCTTGCCACATCACTTTATGAAACAACATTTATAAAATTATGTCCAAAATTATGGCAAACATCCTTGGCCCCTCATAGTTTCCCTATAACAAAGAGGATTTGTCTTTGGAAAGAAACTATTGGAATACATAATTAAAACTGAGATATTATTCATTCTTTT
This sequence comes from Larix kaempferi, assembly GCA_027924585.1. Classification (NCBI taxonomy): domain Eukaryota; kingdom Viridiplantae; phylum Streptophyta; class Pinopsida; order Pinales; family Pinaceae; genus Larix; species Larix kaempferi. The sequence continues at coordinate 11,942,580 of BSBM01000434.1, forward strand.
AATCAACAAAATGTATAGGGCATGCTCATTAAAATGGATGTCTAAACTGGTAGGCTATTTGAATTGGAACTTTATATCGCAATATTCTTATGGACTAATGGTTCAATGGTTCCTAGATTTACTTGGTTATAATCTAATATGTTTCCACAACTTTCTATTTAGTCTTATTTAAATTTGCTCCCATGGAATTTTCCATTCTACATTAGTAGTAATATAACAAAGAGATGTGATATCTCCTTAAACTAATTTATAATTTTGGAACAAGTTCGTTGCCATCTTATGGCTTCATATATAGAAATATTGTATAGATTACTCCTTAAGTATTTCTCCCCATATATATCCCATTTCTCATCTCTAATTTTTGTATGATACCATGTTTGTAGTTGTGGAAAAAACCATTGAATTCAAATCCTTTCAATTGTGTTTCAACTATTTTTTAAGGATAAGTTGTACTTTTGTTCTTCAATTCTCTCATGGTTGTACAGTTTATTGTTAACTTCCCTAGAACTTCCCTTCCAACCAATAATTTGGATGTCGCATTCCTTCAATTAAATTGATTGTGCATTTCGTTCATCCAACAATCACACAACAAAGTCAATTACTGCTTTTCCTACATGGATATCAATTGATCTAAATGCACAATAGAATTATAATGATCATATTGGTTTGTGATAGTTCAACAATCCCTGCAAGGCATATATACACTTCCATAAAATATTTATATATATGATTCACATATAATTGTGTGACATATGTACTTTAATCTAAACAAAAGAGGCACATAACGACAATATGCTATGTTTCTTATCAATTTTTATTACTATTTTCAAGTCATCAAGCCACGTCAAAAACCCAAGAGCTACCAAACATAACTCTAAATTAGCAGGGGAAAGTGTCGTTTCAAGTAGTTGTTATCAAATATGGAATATGAGACACATGGATTTTGCAATCCCTCCCTTATTACAAGTATTTGGCCCTTGATGGTCACAAGTGATAGGACATGCAAGAGTCATCCACTCTAGGGAAGATCGTGTTATATTTAGTTTGTTTCTTTCATTCACCGCTCATTAGAAAATGATGTGTTTCTTTCACTTTAATATTGTGGTTTAATTTCCATATATGAAATTCCATTGTGAAGATGATAAATGAATGACTAACTTAAAATAAATTGCAACCTTGCAATATCCATATTTTGTTGAATGCAACCTGGTGTGCTCTGCGATGACATCCACTGACCTCGGCCCTATGGCTGGGTGACATCTGCCTAGGGTTTCTAGCCATTCTCGCTTCCATTCTTCCTATCCTGTACTCCCCCTACCTCTTCAGGGCCCCCTTCCCTGAGTGATGTCTATGACTTCTGCACCAGGGGGGGTGAAGGCCCCTCCCATAATGCGGCTCTGACTCCCCCTGTCTCACCGCGTTCGAAAAGTCATACTTCCTCTCTACGAATAGGTTCAGAAGACATCTCGATTCCCGATGTAGAACTACCCCAATCAACTACCATTTCCTCTTAGGGTATTCCATCTGCTGAAGGCATGCCTAGAACCAGCACATGCATAGCTCATTCAACCGCCCATCCTTGTTTGACCCTTCCCCCAGAAAGAATGAATGCCAGGTCTCAATATCTAAAAGATCATGCCCTCATCTGCAAGTTTATGGGCATCTGGCCCACCAAACAAGCCCTTCGAAGCTATATCGCCATGAAATGGAAGCACAAGGCCCACTATGATCTTCAACTCGGCTTCAAGGGTTTCTTTACCATCATCTTCCACCATTTGGAAGACAAAGCCAGAGTGGAAAAAGAAGGCCCCTACTTCTTCAATTAGACAGGCATGTACATGAAGAACTGGATTGATAAATTATGCCCTGAAAAAGAAGATTTCACTTAGGCCCCGGTTTGGATCAGAATGTATTCCCTCCCTCAGGAATACGGGGATGAAGAAACACTGAAGGATATCAGAAATGCCCTAGTATTCTATGTCATATCTGCAGACCAAACAAAGCTTCAAAAGTACACCTCGTACGCCTGGATTTGTGTCTACATGCACATTGCAAAATCCCTTCTAGATGCAATCAGTCTCTCCCTTGAAGACTCCGAATGGATCCAACCTCTGGATTACGAGCACATACCTTTCAGATATCGTAAATGCCATGAACATGGGCACCTCTTCCATGACTTCCCTCTAAACAAGTACCATCCAGGAGACATCAAAAAGGATGCTACAGATGCTGATGGTTTCCAAATATCTAGAAGAGCCAAGCATCACAGCCGTAAATCCACCCTGGGGAAGAACAAAATGACAGACCCCTCCACCAGCAATAGCTTTGACATCCTGACAGAGCATCCAACAGAATCTGAAACAGATCTAAAGAAAAAATCAGTAGCGGAGGAAGCTTGTCCAAACATGCTAGAGAACCCTGATCAACCCCTGAATATGGAAGGCACTACCGCTCCAAGCAATTCCGATCCACATGTAGAGACACAATGTACTTCCTCTATCCCTACGAACCCCCCCCTCAAGAAACCTATGGAACCCTCCTTGGATATCACCAAGGATGAAGAAATGATAGAACTTAACCTAGGAGATCTTGATCTCTTGGGTCTGGTGGATTCCTACACGAGAAAACCCTTTGGATCCATTCCGCCCAACCAAATCCAGCTACTCAAAGAAGCCCTAGCCAAAGTCAAAGCCCATGACAAACTTGGAATCCACAAACTCCCCCAAAGGTGAGACAAAAACTCTTAAGAGAACTAAAGAAAAGAGGAATAAAATCGGATCTGCAAAGAATCAACCTACTGGGCACTCGACTGGTGGAATCAGGGAAATATGCCCAGTTAACCGAATTATTCCCCTCTCTTACCCCCCCCTCTCAATGAAGATCATATCATGGAATCTCATAGGAATCAATGGTCTCTCCAAACACCGCATGTTAAAGAGAAAAATAACTACAGAGTCTCCCTTTGTTCTCTTTCTCCAAGAAACAAAGTGTTCTTCTGAAACCCTCAGCCTCATCATGTCCAAGCTCTAGAGAGTTTGCAAAATTTTTTCCATCGATGCCACTGGAGCTTCCATAGGCATCGCCATAGCCTAGAACCCTAATATCTTAACCCTGTATAATTATGCTGCCAACCCCCATGCCATCTCCACATCCTTCCACATCCTCGACACCATCCATCATGGTCACCTCCTCAATGTCTATAGTCCTCAACCCCCCTGCCTCAAATCCCATCTTCTCCACTTTCTCAACTGGTTTGCTTCTCTCCACTCGGGTTCCCCCCTCATCCTTTGGGGAGACTTCATCCTTTGGGGAGACTTCAACATGATTACTGTCCTTGAAGAAAAAAAAGGATGTCTCCGCTCTTTGTCTCCTGAGGATCTTCTCTTCAAATCCTTCATCGTTGACAACCATCTTGTTGATTTACAACCCACCTCTGGCTTCTTCACTTGGAACAATAGAAGAGGTGGTGCTCACCAAATTTCCAAGTGCCTTGACATATTCTTGATCTCTGAAAACCTCACTCTAGCTGATGGAATCCTCGCTTCCTCTGTTCTACCTGCTGCTGGTTCAGATCATTGGCCCATTGACTTAACATGGCAAAGTCTTGGTGCCCACTTTCACAGGCCTTTCAAGTTTGAGAAATTATGGTTTTCCCATCCTGACTTCTCAAATATGTTCAGTTCCTAATAGGTGGAGATGCGGGTTGAAGGCAAATAAAAAATGGCCATCCTCTAGCGGAAGCTCAAGCTCCTTCAAGCCAACCTCAGGAATTGGAACCATACTACCTTTGGAAATATCTTCAAGGAAAATAATCAGATCGAAGAAGATCTCGACACACTCCAATGCAACATCATGAATGGTGGCCTTTCTAGGAACTTAAAACAAAAGAAAAATATCTCTTGGAAAAGGTCAATCAACGTTGTCTCCAAGAAGAAACTCTGTGGAAGCAAAAATCGAGAGTCTCTTGGCTCAAAGAGGGAGATCGCAACACCTCCTTCTTCCATCGCTCCACCATTCAACACAGAATGCACAATTGCATTAACAAGCTCAAAGCAGACTCTGGTGATGTCATGGAGGAGCAGGCTGACATTGAACAAGAACTCAAAAGGTTCTTCCAAGACCTCCTCACAAAACCACCCGGCTCCATAAATGCTGCCATTGCTTAGGTCATCAACCACATCCCTGCTATCATCAACAAAGAGCACAGCACTTCCTTGATGCAGCCCATCTTACTCTAAGAAGTGGAAACGACGGTCAGACAGTTGGTTGATGACAAAGCACCGGGGCCAGATGGATTTACCACCAACTTCTTTCACCACTGCTGGGATATGCTCAAACTTGAAGTCTGGGGGGTTGTTGAAGAGTCCAGGAAAAAACAATGGGTGTTTCCATCTCTCAACGTCACGCATCTCTCCCTAATTCTCAAAGATACCGAAGCCTCCCATTCTGGTAAGTTCCATCCAATCTCCATCTGCAACGTCATCTGTAAAATTATTTCAAAAGTAGTGGCCAATCGTCTCAAACCACTCTTACACTTGCTCATTTCCCTTGAGCAAACTTCCTATGTGGAAGGCAGACAGATTTTGGATGGCATCATCCTTTCTCATGAGGTCACTCACTCCCTCAAAACTCATTGCACGCCTGGTATTCTCTTAAAACTTGAGCTCTCCAAAGCTTTCAACAAAAAATAGCTAGGACTTCATCTAGGAAATGTTGCTAGGCTTTGGCTTTAACCCTGCTTGGACCAACTGGATCTCCTCACTTGTCTCCTTTGCCTTATTTTCCATCCTTGTCAATGACTCTCCTTCTCCCACCTTCACCCCTTCCCATGGCATCCGTCAAGGTGATCCCCTTTCTCCGTTTCGCTTCATCCTCATGGCAGAAGGACTAGGAAGAATGATTCAAGCTGCGGTAGCCTCCAGTTCCCTTCACGGTCTCTCACTTCACAGAGGATCCCCCATTGCTTACCAACAATTTGTGGATGACAATCTCGTGTTTGGCCACCCCTCTGTGCATGAAGCTTGCTCCTTTCAAAATATCCTCAAGGTCTTTTCTGATGCCTCTAGCACCTCCATCAACCTCGACAAATCTCAAATCTTCTTCTTCAACACTAATGCTATCTCTAAGCGCAACATAGCTTGCATTCTGGGCTTCGCCACTTCCTCTTTACCCACTAAATACCTCAGTGCTCCCCTCTTCGACTCAGCCATCAAGCATTCCTCTTGGGGAGAGATCCTTGATAAGATTGAATCCCAGATTTCCTCTTGGATGTTCTGCTCATATACCATGTCACCTCACCCTCCTCAAATCCGTTCTTCAGTCCATGCCCCTTTACCTTTTTTTGTTCTTGCAGCGCCCAAGTGGGTCCTCAAATCTCTCTGCAAGATTCAACGGTCCTTCCTCTAGGGTAAAAGTCAACAGAACAACAGGTGGGCCCTGGTTAAGTGGCAGACAATCTGCCTCCCCAAGCGTGAAGGAGGCCTTGGCATAAGAGACCCTGACATCAACAATGAGGCACTCTCAGCGAAAATATGGTGGAGGTGGATTTCTAAGAATGATTCACCCTGGGCGTAATTATGGAATAGAAAATACGCTCCCCAATGGGACCCCTCCTAGCACATCAGGTATGACTCTGACCCCCCTAGCTCTCTCATTTGGAAAGCAGCTAAGTCACAGAGGGCCCTCATACAATAGAACAGTTTCTGGGAAATCAAAGATGGATCCCTTTCTCTCTTCTGGCAAGATTCGTGCCATCAAATGCCGAAACTTAGTAGTCTCCCCATCTGCAGAGAAAAATCGATTATCTGGCAGGCAACTTCCAACTCTGTTGTTAGTGATTTCTGGGACTCGATTAACATCTCCTCATTTAGAAATTGGAAGAATCCTAGACTCTAGCAACCAGGAATTCCTGCAGAAGATTTCGAGATGGTTTTGATGGATCTCCAAACTCGAAAAACAGTATCTCTCTCGGCATCAACATCATTCATTGGGGCACCTCCCCAAGGGATCTTTCACAGTCAAAGAAGCCAATACCATCCTGGCTCAAAGAGATTCACTCACACTCTTTCCCCTCTCGAAGAAGATTTGGAACCCCTCTTTTTGGCCAAAAGTATCAACCTTCCTCTGGCTGCTAGGGCACAAGAATATTCATACCTGGGACAACTTGCAAAAAGAAGGATTCATTGGCACCCCCATCTGTGTCATCTATAATCACAACATCGAAAACATGGACCATCTGCTTGACTCCTGTGGTTTAGCCACCACACTATGGGACAAAGTGGCAAAAATTTTCCGAAGATCCAATAGAGTCAGAGGAGATGTCATTAGCACCTTTCACCACTGGGAATATGATCCTTTTCAAAGCGCTCAACTTAACAGACTTTGGGATCTCACTCTGGGCCTCCTAGTCTGAAACATCTGGAAGGAAAGGAACTACAAAATTTTTGAAGGCAAGTGAAACCCCCCTAAAAAAATTTGGGACACTCTCAAAAACAACCTTCAAGAGACCCTTTTTATCTCTCCTTGGCATACTTCTGATCTCCCTACCACTGATCTGGAGCTGAGAATCCTTCATAATTGGAACATCATGCAGCAGACTCTCCCCTCTATCTTGACACACTCCCGCCCTTGCATCTCCATCCTGACCCACTGGACCTCCCCCCCCCCGGTCTCTACAAACTCAATTTTGATGGTGCCTCAAAAGGTAATCCAGGCATAGTAGGTTTTGGAGGAATCTTCTGTGACCACGAGGGTCAAATCATCAAAATCTACTATGGCAACATTGGGCATAACAGAAACAATGTCGCGGAGCTAGAGGGTCTCCTGCATGGAATCATAATTTCCAATGACTTCAATCTCCATCCTCTCATTGCAGAAGGTGACTCTTAGCTCATTCTCAGCCTGGCCTCTAAGATTCAAAATGGCTCTCAAATTTCCAAACTCTCCTCCAGCTGGAGACTTGAGAGAAAAATCCAAAAGTTGGCTGAGACCATGAGTAATCACAAGAAGACCACCTTCCACCATGTGAAACACAAAGCAAACTCCTTAGTGAACAGGCTAGCTAATGAAGGTGTGCCATGTAATCTCACTCTCTGGAAGGGTAGCCTTTGCAACTCTTCAAATCAACTTTTACATTTCTGCATTACACAGGCTAGCAAGGATCTCTCCCCCCCGGATGCGGGTGACACGATGATGCCAAGAGCCATGGTAGGGAGCACTATGATCCCACCTGGCAGCATGGCCCTCCACCTTTCCCTCGGCCCCAAGCTGCACTCTCCCCTAGACCCTGCCTTTAATGATGGACACAACCCCTGTCCACCTGGCCTCTACACACGCATTGGGTTTTATAACCCACATGGCTCAGTGGTTGGCATTTATGCCAACACTAGTTTTTACGTCCCGCTCTCCCATCTGGTTCACCTCCGCCATTAAGCTCTCCCATGTGAAGTTTTCTCCTTCCAACTACGCGCTCCTTGATATGAGGCTCCCCATCCGAGCCCCTGCTGTCATTACTTGCCTTTGTTACTCCCTGTCTGTCTCCACTGCTGAGAGTTCTACACCAGATGAAAGTTCTGCTCCTAATTCTTCCATGACTCGCAATCGAGGCACGTCCAAGTGCGGCTCTGGCCATGGAGCTGGTAAATCCACGTCCGCTGTAGAGAAGAAAAAATCCGCCAACATTGGCTACGAGGACAACGTCTCCGTCCCTGTGTGTCATCTAGTTGACGACTGGGAGTCGCTCAGTGTGGCCGAAATTCTAGATTTTGGTATCCAAGGAACCCAAGTAAATTACTATTGGCTCTTGAAGAATATGCTTGGCACCCTGGTGGAGGAGATTCTCACCAATTGGAACATGGCCAAGGTGGCTATTATGGATACCAGGGCCAACATGGCGCATCTGGATAGGGTGTTGGTAGCTTTGGAAAGCAGCCTGACTGACCGTAGGTATTCCCTGTTTCCACTCCTAGTCCCTCCTCCTAGTTACGGTCCTACTGGTCCTATTGTTGGTTTGGCGAAAGATTTAACCATCCACACTGAGGGCGTTGTTGCGGTAGCAGACGCCCATGCTACTGGTAGTTCCCTGCATGACTCCATGGGTATTGCGGCATCAGATGGTTTGGCCCCTTCTCACGGCCCCAATTCTAGCCCATGCTCTCCTGTGGCGACGGCGGCGGTGGTTTAGGGGGCTCCTCCCCCGGGGACCTCCTTCCCAATCCCCTCGACCATTGACATTCTACACTACAAGCGTGTCTGGAAAGCTGAGAATGATGTCGTTCCTCCTCGCAAAGACGAACCTCTGCCTATCAAGCTCTCGTCTCAGCAGTGAGATGATGACTTCTTTGGTGCTTACCCTATCCCTGAGGAGAATCATTGCTCTCAGAATGCAAATGCCAGTACCTGATGCGGATGTGTGTGAGCATTGTTCTTCTGGTTTTGGAGGTTAGCTTTTATGTTTTGTTTTCTTCTGTTGATGATCCTTCTTCAGATGCTAGTCTACATCGTTGGTCTAGTTTTTTTTTGTCTTTACTGATCGGTTGTCATAAGGTCTATGTCACTGGATATGTCCATAGAGACTCTATTTTGTACTCCTGGTACCATGAGAAGCCTCGGAATGCCTACTCTACTGACTCTCATGAGATTGTAACTCTTTTTTGTACTATAATAAAATTTTACTATGATGCTTACAAAAAAATAAAAATAAATCCATACTTTGTTGTTAAACAGGATTCGAGTCTATCTGCAAAGATGCTTGTACATATAAGATGCAACTACAAATTGACATCATCAATATAGATGAAAGTTATTTTTCCTACTACACTACCACGTGTGCCATCACATATTTTCTTCTACTTTTATTAAGAAATCATGCATTGACTTTATAATCTTCTCCAAGGTAGATGAATGTACACATAATTTATTTTTATTTTATTTTAAATATATCAAGTTGTTTTGTAAATAAACTTTACCTTGTTGTAAATAATATATTCATTCTATGTTTGTCCTAGAAATTTGCTCTATGCTTCAATGTAATATTGTTTTATTGGGTTGATGCCTATTGATGGTCTTCTACATTTGTGCCTCTACCTTCCTAACACAACTTGTATCATAATCAAGTCAATAGTATGATGGATATTATATATGTATGGTTTCAAACAAAAAAAAATACAAATATTTTTTGGGTTCAAGTTTGGTTTCTCAATATGTCAACACTCACTTCAATATTACATTATATTTTCCTCACTTCAATATTACATTATATTGTCTTCATTGTTTGTATAGTTCAAAGAATTTTTCAAACTCACTTCAAGTTTACCTTTTTCTTTTGTTTTTTCCATGATGTTGTACCAAATGAAAGGGACATTTATGATGAGGAGGAAGGTTTTCATGACAACTCTTTTACTACTTTCCTTTTCACTTCATCGCATCTACTTAACTTTATGGGGTCTACTTTACTATCTATTTTTTTCCTTTCAACATTCCTTTGCACCTTATGGAGCAATTGCTAGTTATATTATATGAATAACCACTCACTATCTTCTTTTGACTTTATGTTCCACATATTTCTATATTATTATGTCCTTGACATAATGTTTTCGTGCACAAGGATTAACGGCCTTCTGGATGAAATTTTTGAACAGACTATAGCTGAAACCTTTGTTAAATATTTTGATTGTTAGTTTTTTTAATTAAATGAACCTTTTTCTGCGATCTTATTGGCTCCGGATAGGTGACGTTTGCCTCGTTATCAACATCCCAGGAGGCGGCGGCACGCTCACCTCGGCGTATCCTGCTTCCCGGATTTGGTCGTGCATTTGGTCGTGCAGTGGTGATGGACCTATAGTGATGGTTTATGGTGAGCCTTATTGAACAGACAGACTCGCATTTAAGGTGAGCCTGTCAAGTGCTAGACCCATCCGGACGTTCATGGTAATTGGTATACACCTCCATGGACTTGGCGGAGCAAGAATTTACGCGGAAAGAATGCGAACAGATGGAATAAAGCCTGAGCATTTTCATATCATTTATTTAACCGATCAACTCCATGCCGCCTTTTTCGGTCCCTGTCGGATCACGGGATATATTAACCGGAAATTTTAACAATGGGCGTGGTGTACCTACCAAAATATTTTTAAATAGTTACTCTGTAAAAGAAAATATTTATATATAGCTGATTTTCTTTATTGTGGTAAAGGGAGTAAGTGTCGTGAATTTCTATTTTGGCGAATGGCAGGCATTAGATGGAAATTGCCCCTAGATTTGCTGCTAAATGGAGATGGGGATGCAACGATAATCCATAGAGAAGCACATGGTTGGGGGCGGGCGGCTGGTTACCGTCACTGCCAGCCGGTTGCCGGTGGATGTACGACCAGTTAAAAGTGTGAGCATTTTTTCGTTGGATTCATCGGGGCTGTATCTACCGTCGATTTGGTGACAACATGGATTTTTGGATCCTTGACCTGCTCCCCTTTTTCAAATGCTCTATGGCCAACACGAGCTCCGTTAATTTCCTGATTCTGGTTGCCACTGCCACTGCCGCTCTTTGGCCTCGAGTTCGAATCCCTTTGCTGGTTTGCTGGTTTTACGCCTTCACAAGTGGTATCAGTCGGAGCGGAACCTAGTGGGCCATTCGATTAGAGTTGTATTAACAATAATGGGGCTTTTTTTTTTAACCACATATGTCATATTTCTATTGTTTTTGGACTTTTTACTTATTTCTTATTAGAGGGGAATTAATTATTATGATAATGAGTAATATTTTCATTGACATAAAGTTATCGTTATCAAAGTTCAAAATAATTGTATTTTTTAATAATATAAAATTTTAAAAAAATAATTCCAATATGGAAAATTCTCCATTTATTTTATTTTAGTGTATTTATTTTATTTTATTGAATATATAATAAAAGGAAAGTTATTTTACTTTATATTTCCTTTCATTCTTTTTTGGCTAATGGTACTCCTTTCTCCCTAACTATTATAAAGTGTAAAAGCTTTTATGCTACTCCCGTTAATTTTTTTAAAAGGAAAATAAAAAAAATTGTTTTAGCCTTTAAGTTATTATGTCCTTGACATAATGTTTTCGTGCACAAGGATTAACCGGCCTGCTGGATGAAATTTTTCAACAGACTATAGCTGAAACCTTTGTTAAATATTTTTATTGTTAATTTTTTTAATAAAATGAACCTTTTTCTGCAATCTTATTGGTTCCGGACAGGTGAAGTTTGCCTCGTTATCAATGTCCCAGGAGGTGGCGGCGTGCTCACCTCAGCGTATCCTGCTTCCCGGATTTGGTCATGCAGTGGTGATGGACCTGCAGTGATGGTTATGGCGAGCCTTATTGAACAAACAGACTCACATTTAAGGCGAGCCTGTCAGGTGCTAGACCCATCCGCACCCATCCATGGCATGGTATGGACGTTCATGGTAATTGGTATACACCGCCTCCGGAGATGGAAAAATAAGACGTCCAATCTTCCTGACACACTACTTACTAGAGCGTATCCACCGGTTCCGGCCCCAGCTACTGTGTATAATTAGACCTCCAATCCACAGTCCACCTCTCACACTCTGCGGAAAACGTCATCGCAGAAATTTGAATTTAAATCCAAGAGGGAAACTCATTGTTGGAACTTGCAACGCTTTTTCATTCCTTTGAATTTGAATTTTAGCTGAGTATTAATGCCCACATTCCATTCATTTGGATTTGAATTTGAGCACGGACGCTGGTGGATTAGTGCCATAGCCATTCCTATGAATGCCAAAGTGGGTTCATGTTGTTCTTACCCGCAACTTAGAAGCTAGAGGATATTTTTACGAAATTACTTGTGTCTGTCATCATAATCTTGTTCATTTATTTGGCTGTTACCGATAGGGGACACTTTAGTTCTGGAAGGAAAAGGGTGTGCATCAGTATCATCCAATAGTTGTGTAGCCATTGTTACATTGCATTGCCTTTAGAATATACAGATCGATGGGGCCATAGATGATGGTGTGACTCTAGTCGACTCAGCAGAATGTTCATGTCACTATATGCAGATCGCAATTCTGGACTCTTTGTGGTAACAATCATACCTATGTTGCCAAGGTTGTGGAATGGCCACAATTTTTCTTTATGTTATGTTATTGGTATTCTAGAAATATTTCATCATTCCATCATTTTTCGTTGATTGATTCCATTGGATCACCAGTCATAAGTTGTTGTATTGTAGTTAAACATTATTGTGAATGCAGCAATCCCATGGTTATTGGGATTGGAGGCCTATGGAGACCCTTTGACGAGATATTACCATCCTCTTCCGAGATGAAGTCGATATTTGGTGCACCTTCTTCCAAAATCAATAGAAAGTTCCCCTGAAGCTCATGATGACTTGCTTACAATCATTGCGAAATTCTCTTAGAGAGGCAGCATGCCTACTTTCCATCGATCGTTTGGGCATGCGGCGAGGCTGTCTTGACTATTTGGTGCGCAAACCCAAGAGACTCTCCAAAGAAATCAGAGATTGGAACACATTTTTTGGTGGGCTCTATGACGGTCTTCAAAGTGACTTGTCAATATTGATGACTTCTCTAAAGTTTCTTCAATCCAGACCGTTGCATATAGAGGAGCCATTACTTCAAGACGTAGTTGCGTATGGGCTTCGAGATGCTCAAGCCCAACTGGAGAGATGGCTTCATCAAGGTGACCGTGTTCATTGAATTGGTGTTTATGGCACACGACGCATGCTCGGTAAAGATATTCCTGCCACAACCATGGCCTCAAATCGATTATGTCAATAATGAAAGTGAATTATTGAGATGATGATAAATATGATCCGAGGAACCGACCTTCTCCTGCAGCGAGATTTACATAAAGATCCACAATGTTGGAGCAGTTGTTGCGGAAATGGAAAGAGCACAACTTCCGACTGAATTGATGTTCGACTAGAAAATCGGTAGACATGCCCACAGCCATATGTTCCAAGCCGCATGCATTTATGCAGTCCTCGCTTTCAATCCATTCTACCAATTTCTCAGTTGTCACAGCGGAATACTATATATATATGCAATTATTGTTAGTTTTGACCATCGTTAATAACGTATATATTAACAATGCTAGGTGTGAAACCTGAGTTTTATAAGGTGTTATAAGACATTAATAGTTATAAGCTACCTAACAATAAAATTACATCGTGCCGTCCTTTCAACAGAGCCTTCTCGAGCACACATCTATTACCATAAGATGAAACCGAAAAAGCACAAACTTCCACGGGCAGCTCCTCGCACGTTATAATGGTGCGTGAACAAAGCCATTATAATACAGCTTAAGCAACAAAAAAAAAGGCGTGCCAGGTATTGATCGAATCCGGGAGTCGTCTAGATCGATTAAATAAACACAGTGTATACCGTGGTAGTTGTCACACAAGCAGCATCTATTGACTTTAATTGGCTACGAGGAATCCCACACAAAATGTTTGGCGATCCAAGATATAACTATTAATCGAATATGGGAGTCGTCTGGATCGATTAAATAAACACAGTATATACTGTGGAAGTTGTCACACAAGCAGCATCTATTGAATTTAATTGGCTACGAGGAATCCAAATTGAAGGTTCCATGCACAAAATGTTTGGCGATCCAAGATATAGCCAGTTGATGGCTATAGTTGACGAATTTCAACTAGTCAACTCTCTCCAATGAGTAATACATATGTTAGCTACATAATCGATGAGATATTTACTCGGTCTCAGGCCAAAACAAAATCTCAATCAATGGTCTTATGTGCTCAACGATGTCCAAACCATAGACATCTTGTGACCCTCTTAGGTGACCATCCAAAAAATGGAAATCCAATCGATAGATATGTCAAGTGATTGTTATAGTCAATGTTTCCAAAGTGACCAACAAGTCGATATGTACATCATCTAAGTAACGTCTAGATGACCTGTATGAATCCAATGAAAATTACATTGAGGAAGTAAATGACATAACAAAGAGTGACAGATCAAGATCAAGATCGAGAACAAGAACAAGGCACGCATTGTGTACTCTATGCATAGCAATGACCATGGCCATCAAAATGATGAACAGCGCATGAGCGGAATGGATGAGATTGGTGGAGGCCATCTCTAATATTCAATAAACACTACTTCTGAACTTGTTGAGAAAAACAAACATTAATAACTCAGAAATAACACTTGGCTTATGCATACAAAAGTATTGACTCAACATAATAATATGTGGGGATATATGCATGCAGGGTCGGCATTAAGTGTCTAGTGCTGGAGCGGTCTCATACTCTTCGAGGGACGGGTGCAGCATTCACGGTGTGGGCCAATGCATGCAAAGCACTTGATGCTCTTGGTGTAGCAAATACCTTTCGTCCAGATTATCCTCATCTTGAGGGGTGAGTGAACAATATGTTTCTTAGCCTTGCCAAACTTGTCTTCATCTGTCATGGAGAAAATAATGGAGCTTCACTTTGCTACTGGTCATGGTGATGCAGGGTACGGGGTTTCTCAAAGTCTTCTGGCGTCCAGAAAGATGTTTAACTCATAAAACAACATACAGCTAGGTAATTGATAATTATACTCATTCGAAACATGGAAGTGAAAATTCATACGGCTTTGCAAGTTATGTTCATTTCTAATTAAATTTCCAATGATGAAGTTCAGCGGATTGAATACTGTGGAAGCTCGGTGCATAGAAAGACACGCGATTCTGGAAACACTTGCTCAAGCATTGCCTGATGGGAGTATCATATTAACTCTAAACTTGTTTCCATATATAAAAAAACTGGCTCTCTTTTCACCACTTTAGAGCCGACAGATGGAACATCAATCACAACTAAGGTCGGGTTAATGTATTTTGTCTTCATGATTTCTAAATCGACGTTGTGCATTATTTAAAACTGATTTGATTTGGTTATGGTTACCAGATCGTAATAGGTTGTGATGACGTGCATTCGGTAGTTGCAGAGTGGAGGTGGAGGTCGTGGCAAACCTCTATTTCATAACAAAATTGAGGATTAATGATTTGAGCAAGTTTATGGATACATTATTTTTATTCATCTTAACTTATATCAATTGTCCGACATATCTCTAAATAAATAGATCCTTCCTACAGCTTTTTACAAATAGAGCATGTGACAATGTCAAGGACATTGCCACCACGTGGCTCTTATATAAATAACCACTCACTATCTTTTTTTTTATTTTAAGTTCCACAGATTTCTTTTTTGACTTTATGTTGAACATATTTCCCTTGAACATATTTCTTTTAATAATATATTCTTTAAGTTTGAAGCTTTTTATTTTTATATATTCTTTAAATTTGAAGCTTTTTATTTTTACATTATGTGTTATTCATATTTTTTATTTATATTTTATAATAAATATAAATATAAATTTATTTTAAATTTAATATATATATATATATATATATATTAATTTTTACATATTTTATTATAATTCCGCTTTAACTTTATTTTTATTCTTTCAAATGACAGCTCACTTGAAACTTAGACAATCCACAAATTTCATTTTACTGTATGTAAAGTATGAACTAACAACTCAGTAACATGACAACCCACTATTTTCAATTTTTGTTTACTTTATGGTAAGGACTACTCATTATTTTTATTCTCTCAAATGACAGCCCACTTGAAATTTCATTATACTTTATCTTAAGTATGAAGTAACTACTCACTGACACGACAACCCACTATTTTCAAACTCCTTTTTTAACTTTATGTTTTGTTTACCAAGGGACTACTCATTATTTTAAAATTTAAATCTTCGTTTTATTTTTAACTTATTATTTATATTTTATATTTTATATATTTATAAAAGAAAATTTTAAATTTTATATATTAATTTATTTATTTTAGTTATATGATGATTATGATTTTTAATGTACACTTTAGAGAAAAGACAATACATAAATTATTTGATTTGTTTTAAAATATTATTTCTATACTTAAAAAGCTTAAAAATGAGTGACCTAGCTCGTTATAGTTTTGAGGAGTTAGAAGGTTAGAGAGGTCAATGTTGGAACAAATATTATGGAAGTGAGATCTAATATGGGTGTAGGCAAGACAATCTAATATAAAGTGATTTTCATCTTCAATGCTCATAGACTCCAAAGATGAGTTGTCCAAAGCCTAGTTTCACTATGAAGCTCGTGAGAGTTTGTTCTAATCTTGGAAATATTAATTAACCTCTAAATCTTCCTTGCACCACATTTTATCTTTGTAAGCCACCTGAGGTGAAGGTGGTTTTGGGTGGAGTTAAGAGCAATTCTAGGAAGCTAGTGGTCTCCTATATCGTTTAATTTGTGCTTGTACATTAAATATCTAATCATAGTCTTGCTTTCAATGGGGCAGAGCCACTCTTCTAAGAGGAGAATAGGATAGGGCGTATTGCTTTTAATTTTAGGATTATAGGTAATAAACCACTTGTGATTTGTTCAATTCTTCTCCAAGATTCTTTGGAAATGTTGCATCCCCAAGTTTAACATCCATATAAGATAAGGATACTGACAAGCATTTTAAAGAGGAATTTTTCCCTGTCCCACATAGGGTTTGTCCATTTTCAATTGTTTTGAAGACCAAAGTAGGTTTTCACCTTCCATTAATATCCTTGAGAATTCTTAATTGCTTGTCAAGATCATAGGGGCACCTTGCCAGAAATATATATTGAGATCATGAGCATACAGAAGAAGCATGATGACAACTCATGCATGATCACTATTCATACTAATAGTACGCTTATTTTAAACAACTTTCTAACTTATCAATGTAAATTCTCTAAAGTGTAGGGAAGAGGGGCACGCTTATAAAATAATCTTGTAATTTTATATATTATTTAAATTTTCTTTTCATGTAAATTTTTTAATTTATTTCATTTAATTTTTTTTAATTTATTTTTATTAATTATATATATTATAAATACTATTTTAATTTTATATATGATTTATATTTTTGTTTTGATGTAAAATTTTTAATTTATTTCATTTAATTTATATATTTTCGCTGAAGCTATCGAAAAATATATGATTGTATTTAATCGCATAAGCAATCGAAAGAATATTTTTTTCCAACATTTACCAGCATTTATTCGATTTTAAGAATATAATCCTGTTGTTGAATGCTTCCAAATTAAATAATTGAAGCTATCCTTGGCCTGGGTTCTGGACAATTTCGCAACAATTTATATTGCAGAACTGAATATCACTACTAGAACAAAGATAAGATGGGTGCCAGTACTTCCCGAACAGATTTTCGACCAAATTCCGATGAAATTAGTAAGGCAGTTGTATTATCAGCGTTAGCTAACCTGGATGCTGCAGAAAGAATGGAAGCTGTAGATCGATACTATTATAATATCGGTTTTGAAAACATACAAATGGCACCGGATTTCGTACTGGCTGAATGTCAGCAGACATTGTTTGTTGCCTTCAGGTGGCAGTTTTCTATTCAAGATATGTTTGCTCCCAATACGGCAGGGAGAGATGAATTTACTAAGGCTTACGGTCAAGTGGCCGCCAAAGATCTGCAAGGTTTGTTTCACAGTGAGCTTTTCCAGAGAATAACCTGCAATCTTCCTAGCATGTCATATTTTCAAAATTATAAAACAGACAAGATCATATTTTCAGGTCATAGTTTGGCCGGGTCATTAGCACATTTGTTTCTCATTAATTACATGCTAAAGACACTGGAAGGGACAAAACCCCATATTTCTATTGCCTTTGGCTCACCTTATTTCTGTGACAGCGATGCCAAGCGGTTCTGTGAGAAAACCATGGAACTCAGTAGCCGGATGTTTACAATTGTGAATGGTGATGATCCGGTACCCTGGCTGCTAACGGGTATAAGAATGACAGTACCCTGTAATCCAAATATCGAGGATCTACTGTCATGCTTGGACAGATTGAATCTTAAAGAAATGCGGAGCAAAAATCAGTCCGGAAGGCCTCACTATACAAATGTTGGACTGTATTATGTAGGAAAGGAATGGATCTCAGATCCAAATGTAAAAGAAGCGAGTGTAAACGCCTGGCAATTTCATGAAGTTGAAAACTACGTGAAAGAGTTCTTTACTGGTACCAACAGAATAAGATTTCCAACCAGTAACATCATGGAGATAGGGTCTAAGCCTTCCATACAATCCTGCACTCTCAATATTTACCATGGTCCAAGGAGTTGTGAAGGATTTATAGCCATAATAGGTGATGAGTTGTCCGAGCTGAAAGAATTTCATGTGAAACCATCTGTAGGAGATAAGTGGGTTGTTGAAGATTCAAATGACAAGGACATCCTTATAAGAGCTTCCATAAACAGAAGGGAAGTCTATACTGATCAAATACATATATCTGTGGAAGTAAGGACTTGCTTCGGCTCTGTAGAGGCCCATGTACGGCTTGAAGACGCATGGAATGATAGCTATGTTGCATATGCTTTAAACCGTTCCATGGGAAGACTGCTGTTAATGCAGCAATCAGAGGATTTAGCTGGAAGGAAAGAGTACAAGGACGCGTATAAAGCTCTTAAGAGTGTTTTCGACAATCGGCCATTCGATATTTCTTTGGAAACGAAGAGAAAACATTTTGAGGCTATGAGAGATTTATTAACACAGAAGCTGGAGACGCCGATTCCAAACGGCATCCTTGGAAAATTGAAGGATACGTTGAGTTTTGTAGAATCAGCGGAAGGTTTACGCAGGAAATCATATGTACTTCGTTCTACCTTACGCCGGTCAATGTTATGGTTCTCTGTTCCTTGTCCAGAGAGTCTATGTTCTGTTATTCCTGGTGAATCGTGCATTTCGCAGTTTGCTAATGAAAGTAGCTCATACTTCTACTGCGTTTGTGACAATAATATTGGGACCCTGAATTACCTGGCCATTGTGAGAACTATATATTGCCTTCTGAGCGACACTGAATCAGAATATGAGTCAGACTGTGAAGAGTAAAAATTGGCTCCCGGAGGGCATTAAGTACGACATCGGGAACAGAGCCTGGAAGATCTATCAAATAATATCTGCATGCAAGTTATTAGATTGGCTGAGTATCACAGCATTTATAGGACCAGAAAACTCTGGTAAGAGTACTCTTATCAATTCAACATTAGGCAAAATTGTTGCAGAAGTGGGATTCACTAAACACACATTGACCGCTACCATGCACAGTTTCACTGAAGATATATTTATACTTGATTTCCCTGGCACTGAAGCGGGTGGGCAAAGAGCCCATTTGTCAAAGGTTTGGGAAGATTATGAGAAGGTAGCAGACTTGTGCATATTGGTGCTTAATTTTGTCGGCGATAATTGTCGAGCTGCGGAGGAGTTCCCAAGGATCGCCAGATCACGAATGTCCCAAAATGTTGTGCTAGTTATGAACAAAGTGGATTCTGTACTTCATGGCCCAAGAAATTCTGAAGTATGGGATGAGTACAGCCCCCAGAAGCTTCGGGAGCTGAGACAGTCATTTGCAGAAAGCTCTGGGTTACCCACAACTCGAGTCTTCATCTCGGTCTCGAGAGCGAATGAAGAATTGGAGAAAACAACGCACGAGCTTCTCCAGGAGCGAGGCAGCGTCGTCATGCTCAAGAAGGAGATCACAAGCACCATAGGGATGTTTATTTCAGAATTGAAATACCTAGATCGTTGTTGAAAAGTTGAATCAATTGGTAAAACTTTAACAGCTCTACCAAATAGATTTTTAACAGTTTGCATGTTAATCTCTCTTGGAATTTGGACATTGTGTTAGTTTATCTGAAATTTCAATTCAGTGTCATTCTAAACTGAGTTTTACAGATTAATTTCATAGGATTGTTTCGTCATGTTGCCTAAATTTTATAACACACTCTGATCCATTCCTCTTTTTACTTCCTCCTCTTTATCCTGGCCAGGGATTTTTATACTGTCTTTTACATGGGCTGCCTTTCCCTAAACACTATTCAGACTGCTGCAGTTTGCTTAATTAATGGACTGCAGTGGGCTTGTTGATAGTTGGATCTTAATAACTTAAGATCCAACTATCAACAGGCCCACTGCAATCCATTAAATAAGTTGCAGCAGACTGAATGATGTTCACAGTTCCCATAGGTTTACCTTTCATCTAGTTGTAATAATGAAAACTTAAATAAATAGGCTGCAGCAGGCTGAATAATGTTCACCCTTCCATAGTAGTTATAATAATGAAAACTTAAATCAATAGCCATCAGTTTTAGAGACTGTCTTTATGGAAAGTTAAATTATTATTTTTATTGTAAAATGGATGGAATTTACATGCATTATCCGTATGATTTTTTTATTTTTTCACTTAACTCTCCTCTTCGACATCATTTGCATGCAAAACTAACCAGAAGGAGAGAAGGTAACATACTTGTGGAGTCTTTTGTTGTTTCATATTTTATAAAGATCCGGATCTCATCTTTCACGTATTTTTTTGGTTGCAGGTGATATAGATCTCTGTGCGTAATAGCTTTGTATTTTGTATAAAGCCAGCGCCATTTTCCTTTGAAGTTGGCAGAAACCCAGGGCCATTTACCTTTGAAGTTAGCACTACTTAGTTCATTTTCAAATACGTTGTGATAATGGATTTTGAAGATACCTGTATATTCTGGAGATATATATTGGATTTTGAAAATACCTATATATATTTTTTTATAACAATGGAATGGTTTATTAAATAAAAAATATTTTAAAGTTTGTTTATAAAGGTTGTATATTTATTTTTATTTATTTTATTACCTCACACTAAGTGTTTATATCTTAGAATTTGGAGTAGACTATTATCTATGATTTTCTTAGATTAAAGGAGGAAGAAATAAGTGTACTATCTAGATTGATTTTATGGACATTCAATATTTGAAATCAAAAAATATATTAAAAATTTTAAAAATAAATAAATATGAAAAATGACTAATAGTTGATGCATGGATAACTCATAGTTGATGATTCCTGTTTGGAAAGGCCTGGAGGGTTATCTTCACCAAGTAAATCTTTGGGAAGCAGAGTCCTTGGAAGATAATCTCAAAAACTGGTTCTAAAATCTTTAGGATGTATTCCTTTTTTAGTTGTGTGGCAGATTTGGCTTGTAAGGAATGTTGCAATTTTTGAAGATCTCAAGCTTCCAGACTTTTTTGTTATAGCTAGGGTTCAAGCTATCTATAGGTTTTTTATAAACCAGGATACTCCGAAATGTCTCCCAGGAAGTTGAAGATTGTGGATTTCGAAGAGGACTGTACTGGTTTTTTCGACGGGGCCTGCGAGGTTCCTGACCGGTTCTGTGGATTAGGGAGAACTCTTGATCTCGTGAGTGGGGGGGGGGGGGGGAGGCATTTTGTTCAAAGGCAATGGAGGCTTAGGCACTAATAACAGAGCTGAAGGAATGGCTATGAGATTACTTATGTTGTTTGCAAGAGAAGAATTGGTAAATTCACTCCATATCTCTGGAGACTCTGAAATCTGGATAAAAGCAATGCTAAAGGAGCAACAAATTTCTAATTTGCACCTTAAAGGAATTGAACATCAACTGGAAATTTTATCACAGACTTTTGAAGTTATAAGTTTCAATCATGTTTATCGTGAGCAAAATGAGACTGCTGACTTATTGTCCAAGGAAGGGTTGCTTCTTCCTCTGGGAATCTACAAGAAGACTCTGTGAAGGGGAGGACAGCGGGAAACTACAAATTTCATAATGGACTATATGTGTTGATCATGCAGCCTTTCAATAGTTTTTTACTGTTGCCTTGGCAAAAGGATTTTTGTGAAGTTTTTGTTTTTTTAGACATTTTTTGAAATTTTGTAAATCTGGAAAAATATTTGACAGCATGCAATGCACTGAAGAATGTAATCTAGACGTAGAAAGATTAAATAGATTATGATTTTTTTCTTTGAAAAAAAAAACTCATAGCTCATGCATGGATTAAAGGTAGTGAATAGAGAACCCATTTAATTAAAGAAAGTAACTAAATAAGGTAATAGGTAGCTTCAAAAGTACACCTCGTACGCCCGGATTTGTGTCTACATGCACATTGCAAAAGCCCTTCCAGATGCAATCAGTCTCTCCCTTGAAGACTCCGAATGGATCCAACCTATGGATTACGAGCACATACCTTTCAGATATCATAAATGCCATGAACATGGGCACCTCTTCCATGACTTCCCTCTAAACAAGTACCAGACAGGAGACATCAAAAAGGACGCTACAGACGCTGATGGTTTCCAAATATCTAGAAGAGCCAAGCGTCACAGCCACAAATCCACCCTGGGGAAGAACAAAATGGCAGACCCCTCCACCAGCAATAGCTTTGACGTCCTGACAGAGCATCCAACAGAATCTGAAACAGATCTAAAGAAAAAATCAGTAGCGGAGGAAGCTTGTCCAAACATGCTAGAGAACCTTGATCAGCCCCTAAATATGGAAGGCACTACCGCTCCAAGCAATTCTGATCCACATGTAGAGACACAAGGTACTTCCTCTATCCCTACGAACCCCCCCCTCAAGAAACCTATGGAACCCTCCTCGGATATCACCATGGATGAAGAAATGACAGAACTTAACCTAGGAGATCTTGATCTCTTGGGTCTGGTGGATTCCTACACAAGAAAATCCTTTGGATCGCCCAGCCAGATCCAGCTACTCAAAGAAGCCCTAGCCAAATTCAAAGCCCATGACAAACTTGGAATCCACAACCTCCCCCAAAAAGACAGACAAAAACTCTTAAGAGAACTAAAGAAAAGAGGAAGAAAATCGGATCTGCAAAGAATCAACCTACTGGGCACTCGACTGGTGGAATCAGGGAAATACGCCCAGTTAACCAAATTCTTCCCCTCTCTTACCCCCCCCCTCTCAATGAAGATCATATCGTGGAATCTCAGAGGAATCAATGGTCTCTCCAAACGCCGCATGTTAAAGAGAAAAATCACTACAGAGTCTCCCTTTGTTCTCTTTCTCCAAGAAACAAAGTGTTCTTCTGAAACCCTTAGCCTCATCATGTCCAAGCTCTGGAGAGTCTGCGAAATTTTTTCCATCAATGCCACTGGAGCTGCCAGAGGCATCGCCATAGCCTGGAACCCTAATGTCTTAACCCTGGATAATTATGCTGCCACCCCCCATGCCATCTCTGCCTCCTTCCACATCCTCGGCACCATCCATCATGGTCACCTCCTCAATGTCTATAGTCCTCAACCCCCCTGCCTCAAATCGCATCTTCTCCACTTTCTCAACTAGTTTGCTTCTCTCCACTCGGGTTCCCCCCTCATCCTTCGAGGAGACTTCAACATGATTACTGCCCTTGAAGAAAAAAAAGGATGTCTCCGCTCTTTGTCTCTTGAGGATCTTCTCTTCAAAGCCTTCATCGTCGACAACCATCTTGTTTATTTACAACCCACCTCTGGCTTCTTCACTTGGAACAATAGAAGAGGTGGTGCTCACCAAATTGCCAAGCGCCTTGACATATTCTTGATCTCTGAAAACCTCACTCTAGCCGATGGAATCCTCGCTTCCTCTGTTCTACCTGTTGCTCGTTCAGATCATTGGCCCATTGACTGAACATGGCAAAGTCTTGGTGCCCACTTTCACAAGCCTTTTAGGTTTGAGAAATTATGGTTTTCCCATCCTGACTTCTCAAATATGGTCAGCTCCTGGTAGGTGGAGATGCGGGTTGAATGCAAATAAAAAATGGCCATCCTCCAGCGGAAGCTCAAGCTCCTTCAAGCCAACCTCAGGAATTGGAACCATACTACCTTTGGAAATATCTTCAAGGAAAATAATCAGATCGAAGAAGAGCTCGACACACTCCAACGCAACATCATGAATGATGGCCTTTCTAGGAACTTAAAACAAAATAAAAATATCTCTTGGAAAAGGTCAATCAGCGCTGTCTCCAAGAAGAAACTCTGTGGAAGCAAAAATCGAGAGTCTCTTGGCTCAAAGAGGGAGATCGCAACACCTCCTTCTTCCATCGCTCCACCATTCAACACAGAATGCACAATCGCATTAAAAAGCTCAAAGCAGACTCCGGTGATGTCCTGGAGGAGCAGGATGACATTGAACAAGAACTCAAAAGCTTCTTCCAAGACCTCCTCACAAAACCACCCGACTCCATAAATGATGCCATTGCTTAGGTCATCAACCACATCCCTGCTATCATCAACAAAGAGCGCAACACTTCCTTGATGCAGCCCATCTTACTCTAGGAAGTGGAAACGATGGTCAAATAGTTGGTTGATGACAAAGCACCAGGGCCAGATGGATTTACCACCAACTTCTTTCACCACTGCTGGGATATGCTCAAACTTGAAGTCTGGGGGGTTGTTGAAGAGTCCAGGAAAAAACAATGGGTGTTTCCATCTCTCAACGTCACGCATCTCTCCCTAATTCCCAAAGAGACCGAAGCCTCTCATTCTGGTAAGTTCCGGCCAATCTCCATCTGTAACGTCATCTGTAAAATTATTTCAAAAGTAGTGGCCAATCGTCTAAAACCACTCTTACACTTGCTCATTTCCCCTGAGCAAACTACCTATGTGGAAGGCAGATAGATTTTGGATGGCATCATCCTTTCTCATGAGGTCACTCACTCCCTCATCGCACGCCTGGTATTCTCTTAAAACTTGAGCTCTCCAAAGCTTTCAACAAAAATCAGCTAGGACTTCATCTGGGAAATGTTGCTAGGCTTTGGCTTTAGCCCTGCTTGGACCAATTGGATCTCCTTACTTGTCTCCTTTGCCTTCTTTTCCATCCTTGTCAACGACTCTCCTTCTCCCACCTTCACCCCTTCCCGTGGCATCCATCAAGGTGATCCCCTTTATCCATTTCTCTTCATCCTCATGGCAGAAGGACTAGGCAGAATGATTCAAGCTGCGGTAGCCTCCGGTTCCCTTCACGGTCTCTCACTTCACAGAGGATCCCCCATTGCTTACCAACAATTTGTGGATGACAATCTCCTGTTTGGCCACCCCTCTGTGCATGAAGCTCGCTCCTTTCAAAATATCCTCAAGGTCTTTTCTGACGCCTCTGGCACCTCCATCAACCTCGACAAATCTCAAATCTTCTTCTTCAACACTGATGTTGTCTCTAAGCACAACATAGCTTGCGTTCTGGGCTTCGCCACTTCCTCTTTACCCACTAAATACCTCGGTGCTCCCCTCTTCGACTCATACATCAAGCATTCCTCTTGGAGAGAGATCCTTGATAAGATTGAATCCCATATTTCCTCTTGGATGTTCTGCTCTCTTAATCTTCCATGTCACCTCACCCTCCTCAAATCCATTCTCCAGTCCATGCCCCTTTACCTTTTTTTGTTCTTGCAGCGCCCAAGTGGGTCCTCAAATCTCTCTGCAAGATTCAACGGTCCTTCCTCTAGGGTAAAAGCCAACAGAACAACAGGTGGGCCCTGGTTAAGTGGCAGACAATCTGCCTCACCAAGCGTGAAGGAGGCCTTAACATAAGAGACCCTTACATCAACAATGAGGCACTCTCAGCGAAAATATGGTGGAGGTGGATTTCTAAGAATGATTCACCCTGGGCATAATTATGGAATAGAAATAACGCTCCCCAATGGGACCCCTCCTAGCACATCAGGTATGACTCTGACCCCCCTAGCTCTCTCATTTGGCAAGCAGCTAAGTCACAGAGGGCCCTCATACAACAACACAGTTTCTGGGAAATCAAAGATGGCTCCCTTTCTCTCTTCTGGCAAGATTCATGCCAGCAAATGCCCAAACTTAGTAGTCTCCCCATCTGCAGAGAAAAATCGATTATCTGGCAAGCGACTTCCAACTCTGTTGTTAGTGATTTCTGGGACTCGGTTGACATCTCCTCATTTAGAAATTGGAAGAATCCTAGACTCTGGCAACCAGGAATTCCTGCAAAAGATTTCGAGATGGTTTGGACGGATCTCCAAACTCAAAAAATCAGTATCTCTCTCGGCATCATCATTCATTGGGGGCACCTCCCCAAGGGATCTTTCACAGTCAAAGAATCCTATACCATCCTGGCTCAAAGAGATGCACTCACACTCTTTCCCCTTTCGAAGAAGATTTGGAACCCCTCTTTTTGGCCAAAAGTATCAACCTTCCTCTGGCTGCTGGGGCACAGGAATATTCATACCTGGGACAACTTGCAGAAAAAAGGATTCATTGGCCCCCCCATCTGTGTCATCTGTAATCACAATGTCGAAAACATGGACCATCTTCTTGACTCCTGTGGTTTAGCCACCACACTATGGGACAAAGTGGCGAAAATTTTCCGAAGATCCAATAGAGTCAGAGGAGATGTCATTAGCACCTTTCACCACTAGGAATATGATCCTTTTCAAAGCGCTCAACTTAACAGACTTTGGGATCTCACTCTAGGCCTCCTAGTCTGGAACATCTGGAAGGAAAGGAACTACAGAATTTTTGAAGGCAAGTGAAACCCCCCTGACAAAATTTGGGACATGCTCAAAAACAACCTTCAAGAGACCCTTTTTATCTCTCCTTGGAATACCTCTGATCTCCCTACCACTGATCTGGAGCTGAGAATCCTTCATAATTGGAAATTCACACAACAGACTCTCCCCTCTGTCTTGACACACTCCCGCCCTTGCATCTCCAGCCTGACCCACTGGACCTCCCCCCCCGGTCTCTACAAACTCAATTTTGATGGTGCCTCAAAAGGTAATCCAAGCATAGCAGGTTTCGGAGGAGTCTTCCGTGACCACGAGGGTCAAATCGTCAAAATATACTATGGCAACATTGGGCATAACAACAACAATGTCGTGGAGTTGGAGGGTCTCCTGCATGGAATCATAATTTCCAATGACTTCAATCTCCATCCTCTCATTGCAGAAGGTGACTCTTAGCTCATTCTTAGCCTGGCCTCTAAGATTCAAAATGGCTCTCAAATTTCCAAACTCTCCTCCAGCTGGAGACTTGAGAGAAAAATCCAAAAGTTGGCCGAGACCATGAGTAATAACAGGAACACCACCTTCCACCATGTGAAACAAAAAGCAAACTCCTTAGCGGAAAGGCTAGCTAATGAAGGTGTGGCATGTAATCTCACTCTCTGGAAGGGCAGCCTTTGCAACTCTTCAAATCAGCTTTTACATTTCTGCATTACACAGGCTAGCAAGGATCTCTCCCCCCGGATGCGAGTGACACGATGACGGCAAGAGCCATGGTAGGGAGCACTATGATCCCACCTGGCAGCATGGCCCTACACCTTGCCCCCGGCCCCAGGCTGCACTTTCCCCCTAGACCCTGCCTTTAATGATGGACACAACCCCTGTCCACCTGGCCTCTACACACACGTTGGGTTTTATAACCCACATGGCTCAGTGGTTGGCATTTATGCCAACACTGGTTTTTACGTCCTGCTCTCCCATCTGGTTCACCTCCGCCATTAAGCTCTCCCATGTGAAGTTTTCTCGTTCCAACTGCGCGCTCCTTGATATGAGGCTCCCCATCCGAGCCCCTGCTGTCATTACTTTCCTTTGTTACTCCCTGTCTGTCTCCACTGCTGAGAGTTCTTCTCCCACTGAGAGTTATACGCCAGATGAGAGTTATGCTCCTAATTTTGCCATGACTCGCAATCGAGGCACGTCCAAGTGCGGCTCTAGCCATGGAGCTGGTAAATCCACGTCTTCTATAGAGAAGGAAAAATCCGCCAACATTGGCTACAAGGACAACGTCTCCGTCCCTATGCATCGTCTAGTTGACGACTGGGAGTCACTCAGTGTGGACGAAATTCTAGCTTTTGGTATCCAAGGAACCCAAGTAAATTACTATTGGTTCTTGAAGAATATGCTTGGCACCCTGGTGGAGGAGATTCTCACCAATTGGAACATGGCCAAGGTGGCTATTATGGATACCAGGGCCAACATGGCGCATCTGGACAGGGTGCTGGTAGCTTTGGAAGGTAGCCTGACTAGTCGCAGGTATTCTCTATTTCCACTCCCAGTCCCTCCTCCTAGTTACGGTCCTACTGGTCCTATTGCTGGTTCGGCGGAAGATTTAACCATCCACACTGAGGGCATTGTTGCGGTAGCAGACGCCCATGCTACTGGTAGTTCCCTGCATGACTCCATGGGTATTGCGGCATCAGATGGTTTGGCCCCTTCTCACGGCCCCAATTCTGGCCCATGCTCTCCTACGGCGGTGGTTCAGGGGGCTCCTCCCCCGGGGACCTCCTTCCCAATCCCCTCGACCATTGACGTTCTGCACTT
The DNA here is from genome assembly GCA_027924585.1 of Larix kaempferi. Taxonomy (NCBI): domain Eukaryota; kingdom Viridiplantae; phylum Streptophyta; class Pinopsida; order Pinales; family Pinaceae; genus Larix; species Larix kaempferi. Next base: position 11,970,770 of record BSBM01000434.1, read on the forward strand.
CAAGCGTGTCTGGAAAGCTGATAATGATGTCGTTCCTCCTCGCAAAGACGAGCCTCTGCCTATCAAGCTCTCGTCTCAGCAGTGAGATGATGACTTCTTTGGTGCTTACCCTATCCCTGAGGAGAATTATGGCTCTCAGAATGCAAACGCCAGTACCTAATGCGGCTCTATGTGAGCATTGTTCTTCTGGTTTTGGAGGTTAGCTTTTATGTTTTGTTTTCTTCTGTTGATGATCCTTCTTCAAATGCTAGTCTACATCCTTGGTCTAGTTTTGTTTTTTTCTTTATTGATCGGCTGTCATAAGGTCTATGTCACTGGATATGTCCATAGAGACTCTATTTTGTACTCCTGGTACCATGAGAAGCCTCGGAGTGCCTACTCTACTGAATCTCATGAGATTGTAACTCTTTTTTGTACTATAATATAATTTTACTATGCTGCTTACAAAAAAAATAAAAAAAAATCCATATTTTGTTGTTAAACAGGATTCGAGTCTATCTGCAAAGATGCTTGTACATATAAGATGCAACTACAAATTGGCATCATCAATATAGATGAAAGTTATTTTTCCTACTACACTACCATGTGTGCCATCACATATTTTCTTCTACTTTTATTAAGAAATCATGCATTGACTTTATAATCTTCTCCAAGGTAGATGAATGTACACATAATTTATGTTTTTTTTATTTTAAATATATCAAGTTGTTTTGTACATAAACTTTACCTTGTTGTAAATAATATATTCATTCTATGTTTGTCCTAGAAATTTGCTCTAGGCTTCAATGTAATATTGTTTTATTGGGTTGATGCCTATTGATGGTCTTCTACATTTGTGCCTCTACCTTCCTAACACAACTTGTATCATAATCAAGTCAATAGTATGATGGATATTATATATATATGGTTTCAAACAAAAAAAAATACAAATATTTTTTGGGTTCAAGTTTGGTTTCTCAATATGTCAACACTCACTTCAATATTACATTATATTTTCCTCACTTCAATATTACATTATATTGTCTTCATTGTTTGTATAGTTCAAAGAATTTTTCAAACTCACTTCAAGTTTACCTTTTTCTTTTGTTTTTTCCATGATGTTGTACCAAATTAAAGGGACATTTATGATGAGGAGGAAGGTTTTCATGACAACTCTTTTACTACTTTCCTTTTCACTTCATCGCATCTACTTAACTTTATGGGGTCTACTTTACTATCTATTTTTTTTCCTTTCAACATTCCTTTGCACCTTATGGAGCAATTGCTAGTTATATTATATGAATAACCACTCACTATCTTCTTTTGACTTTATGTTCCACATATTTCTATATTATTATGTCCTTGACATAATGTTTTCGTGCACAAGGATTAACGGCCTTCTGGATGAAATTTTTGAACAGACTATAGCTGAAACCTTTGTTAAATATTTTTATTGTTAATTTTTTTAATTAAATGAACCTTTCTCTGCGATCTTATTGGCTCCGGATAGGTGACGTTTGCCTCATTATCAATGTCCCAGGAGGCGGCGGCGCGCTCACCTCAACGTATCCTGCTTCTTGGATTTGGTCGTGCATTTGGTCGTGCAGTGGTGATGGACCTGCAGTGATGGTTTATGGCGAGCCTTATTGAACAGACAGACTCGCATTTAAGGCGATCCTGTCAGATGCTAGACCTATTCGCACCCATCCATGGCATGGTATGGATGTTCATGGTAATTGGTATACACCGGCTCCAGAGACGGAAAAATAAGACGTCCAATCTTCCTGACACACTACTTACTAGAGTGTATCCACCGGTTCCGGCCCCAGCTACTGTGTATAATTAGACCTCCAATCCATGGTCCACCTCTCACACTCCGCGGAAAACGTCATCGCAGAAATTTGAATTTGAATCCAAGAGGGAAACTCATTGTTGGAACTTGCAACACTTTTTCATTCCTTTGAATTTGAATTTTAGCTGAGTATTAACACCCACATTCCATTCATTTGGATTTGAATTTGAGCACGGACACTGGTGGATCAGTGCCATAGCCATTCCTATGAATGCCAAAGCAGGTTCATGTTGTTCTTACCCGCAACTTAGAAGCTAGAGGATATTTTTACGAAATTACTTGTGTCTGTCACCATAATCTTGTTCGTTTATTTGGCTGTTACCGGTAGGGGACACTTTAGTTCTGGAAGGAAAAGGGTGTGCAGCAGTATCATCCAATAGTTGTGTAGCCATTGTTACATTGCATTGCCTTTAGAATATACAGATCGATGGGGCCATAGATGATGGTGTGACTCTAGTCGACTCAGCAGAATGTTCCTGTCACTGTATGTAGATCGCAATTCTGGACTCTTTGTGGTAACAATCATACCTATGTTTCCAAGGTTGTGGAATGGCCACGATTTTTCTTTATGTTATGTTATTAGTATTCTAGAAATATTTCATCATTCCATCATTTTTCGTTGATTGATTCCATTGGGTCACCAGTCATAAGCTGTTGTATTGTAGTTAAACATTATTGTGAATGCAGCAATCCCATGGTTATTGGGATTGGAGGCCTATGGAGACCCTTCGACGAGATATTACCATCCTCTTCCGAGATGAAGTCGATATTTGGCGCACCTTCTTCCAAAATCAATAGAAAGTTCCCCTCGAGCTCGTAATGACTTGCTTACAATCGTTGTGAAATTCTCTTAGAGAGGCAGCATGCCTACTATTCATCGATCATTTGGGCATGCGGCGAGGCTGTCTTGACTGTCTGGTGCGCAAGCCCAAGAGACTCTCCAAATAAATCAGAGATTGGAACACATTTTTTGGTGGGCTCTATGACGGTCTTCAAAGTGACTTGTCAATATTGATGACTTCTCTACAGTTTCTTCAATCCAGACCGTTGCATATAGAGGAGCCATTACTTCAAGACGTAGTTGCGTATGGGCTTCGAGATTCTCAAGCCCAACTGGAGAGATGGCTTCATCAAGGTGACCGTGTTCATTGAATTGGTGTTTATGGCACACGACGCATGCTCGGTAAAGATATTCCTGCCACAACCATGGCCTCAAATCAATTATGTCATTAATGAAAGTGAATTATTGAGATGATGATAAAGATGATCCGAGGAACCGACCTTCTCCTGCAGCGAGATTTACATAAAGATCCACGATGTTGGGGCAGTTGTTGCGGAATTGGAAAGAGCACAACTTCCGACTGAATTGATGTTCGAGTAGAAAATCGGTAGACATGCCCACAGCCATATGTTCCAAGCCGCATGCATTTATGCAGTCCTCGCTTTCAATCCATTCTACCAATTTCGCAGTTGTCACAGCGGACTACTATATATATATGCAATTATTGTTAGTTTTGACCATCGTTAATGACGTATATATTAACAATGCTAGGTGTGAAACCTGAGTTTTATAAGGTGTTATAAGACATTAATAGTTATAAGCTACCTAACAATAAAATTACATCGTGCCGTCCTTTCAACAGAGCCTTCTCGAGCACACATCTATTACCATAAGATGAAACCAAAAAAGCACAAACTTCCACGGGCAGCTCCTCGCATGTTATAATGGCGCGTGAACAAAGCCATTATAATACAGCTTAAGCAACAACAAAAAAGGCGTGCCAGGTATTAATCGAATATGGGAGTCGTCTGGATCGATTAAATAAACACAGTGTATACCGTGGTAGTTGTCACACAAGCAACATCTATTGACTTTAATTGGCTACGAGGAATCCCACACAAAATGTTTGGCGATCCAAGATATAACTATTAATCGAATATGGGAGTCATCTGGATCGATTAAATAAACACAGTATATACTGTGGCAGTTGTCACACAAGCAACATCTATTGAATTTAATTGGCTACGAGGAATCCAAATTGAAGGTTCCATGCACAAAATGTTTGGTGATCCAAGATATAACTAGTTGATGGCTATAGTCAACGAATTTCAACTAGTCAACTCTCTCCAATGAGTAATACATATGTCAGCTACATAATCGATGAGATATTTACTCGGTCTCAAGCCAAAACAAAATCTCAATCAATGGTCTTATGTGCTCAACGATGTCCAAACCATAGACATCTCGTTACCCTCTTAGTTGACCATCCAAAAAATGGAAATCCAATCGATAGATATGTCAAGTGATTGTTATAGTCAATGTCTCCAAAGTGACCAACAAGTCGATATGTACATCATCTAAGTAATGCCTAGATGACCTGTATGAATCCAATGAAAATTACATGGAGGAAGTAAATGACATAACAAAGAGTGACAGATCAAGATCAAGATCGAGAACACAATCAAGATCGAGAACACAATCAAGATCGAGAACAAGAACAAGGCACACATTGTGTACTCTATGCATAGCAATGGCCATGGCCATCAATATGATGAAGAGCGCATGAGCGGAATGGATGAGATTGGTGGAGGCCATCTCTAATATTCAATAAACACTACTTCTGAACTTGTTGAGAAAAACAAACATTAATAACTCAGAAATAACACTTGGCTTATGCATACAAAAGTATTGACTCAACATAATAATATGTGGGGATATATGCATGCAGGGTCGATGTTAAGAGTCTAGTGCTGGAGCGGTCTCATACTCTTCGAGGGATGGGTGCAGCGTTCACGGTGTGGGCCAATGCATGGAAAGCACTTGATGCTCTTGGTGTAGCAAATACCTTTCGTCCAGATTATCCTCATCTTGAGGGGTGAGTGAACAATATGTTTCTTAGCCTTGCCAAACTTGTCTTCATCTGTCATGGAGAAAATAATGGAGCTTCACTTTGCTACTGGTCATGGTGATGCAGGGTACAGGGTTTCTAAAAGTCTTCTGGCATCCAGAAAGATGTTTAGCTCATAAAACAACATACAGCTGGGTAATCGATAATTATACTCATTCGAAACATGGAAGTGAAAATTCATACGGCTTTGCAAGTTATGTTCATTTCTAATTAAATTTCCAATGATGAAGTTCAGCGGATTGAATACTGTGGAAGCTCGGTGCATAGAAAGACACGCGATTCTGGAAACACTTGCTCAAGCATTGCCTGATGGGAGTATCATATTAACTCTAAACTTGTTTCCATATATAAAAAAACTGGCTCTCTTTTCACCACTTTAGAGCCGACAGATGGAACATCAATCACAACTAAGGTCAAGTTAATGTATTTTGTCTTCATGATTTCTAAATCGACACTGTGCATTATTTAAAACTGATTTGATTTGGTTATGGTTACCAGATCATAATAGGTTGTGATGACGTGCATTCGGTAGTTGCAGAGTGGAGGTGGAGGTGGAGGTGGAGGTGGAGGTGGAGGTCGTGGCAAACCTCTATTTCATAAAAAAATTGAGGATTAATTATTTGAGCAAGTTTATGGATACATTATTTTTATTCATCTTAACTTCTATCAATTGTCCGACATATCTCTAAGTAAATAAATCCTTCCTACAGCCTTCTACAAATAGAGCATGTGGCAATGTCAAAGACATTACCACCATGTGGCTCTTGTATAAATAACCACTCACTATCTTTTTTTTTTTTTTTTAAATTCTACGGATTTCTTTTTTGACTTTCTGTTGAACATATTTCCCTCGAACATATTTCTTTTAATAATATATTCTTTAAGTTTGAAGCTTTTTATTTTTATATATTCTTTAAATTTAAAGCTTTTTATTTTTACATTATGTGTTATTCATATTTTTTATTTATATTTTATAATAAATATAAATACAAATTTATTTTAAATTTAATATATATATATAATTATTAATTTTTACACATTTTATTATAATTCCGCTTTAACTTTATTTTTATTCTTTCAAATGACAGCTCACTTGAAACTTCTTAGACAATCCACAAATTTCATTATACTGTATGTAAAGTATGAACTAACAACTCAGTAACATGACAACCCACTATTTTCAATTTTTGTTTACTTTATGGTAAGGACTACTCATTATTTTTATTCTCTCAGATGACAGCCCACTTGAAATTTCATTATACTTTATCTTAAGTATGAAGTAACTACTCACTGACACGACAACCCACCATTTTCAAACTCCTTTTTTAACTTTATGTTTTGTTTACCAAGGGACTACTCATTATTTTAAAATTTAAATCTTCATTTTATTTTTAACTTATTATTTATATTTTATATATTTATAAAAGAAAATTTTAAATTTTAAATATTTATTTATTTATTTTAGTTATATGATGATTATGATTTTTAAGAAAAGACAATACATAAATTATTTGATTTGTTTTAAAATATTATTCCTATACTTAAAAAGCTTCAAAATGAGTGATCTAACTCGTTATAGTTTTGAGGAGTTAGAAGGTTAGAGAAGTCAATGTTGGAATAAATATTATGGAAGTGAGATCTAATATGGGTGTAGGCAAGACAATCCAATATAAAGTGATTTTCATCTTCAATGCTCATAGACTCCAAAGAGGAGTTGTCCAAAGCCTAGTTTCACTATGAAGCTCGTGAGAGTTTGTTCTAATCTTGGAAATATTAATTAACCTCTAAATCTTCCTTGCACCACATTTTATCTTTGTAAGCCACCCGAGCCTGAGGTGAAGGTGGTTTTGGGTGGAGTTAAGAGCAATTCTAGGAAGCTGGTGGTCTCCTATATCGTTTAATTTGTGCTTGTACATTAAATATCGAATCATAGTCTTGCTTTCAATGGGGCAGAGCCACTCTTCTAAGAGGAGAATAGGATAGGGCGTATTGCTTTTAATTTTAGGATTATAGGTAATAAACCACTTGTGATTTGTTCAATTCTTCTCCAAGATTCTTTGGAAATGTTGCATCCCCAAGTTTAACATCCATATAAGATAAGGATACTGACAAGCATTTTAAGGAGGAATTTTTCCCTGTCCCACACAAGGTTTGTCCATTTTCAATTGTTTTGAAGACCAAAGTAGGTTTTCACCTTCCATTAATATCCTTGAGAATTCTTAATTGCTTGTCAAGATCATAGAGGCACCTTGCCATAAATATATATTGAGATCATGAGCATACAGAAGAAGCATGATGACAACTCATGCATGATCACTATTCATACTAATAGTACGCTTATTTTAAACAACTTTCTAACTTATCAATGTAAATTCTCGAAAGTGTAGGGAAGAGGAGCATGCTTATAAAATAATCTTGTAATTTTATATATTATTTAAATTTTCTTTTCATGTAAATTTTTTAATTTATTTCATTTAATTTTTTTTAATTTTTTATTATTATTTATATATATTATAAATACTATTTTAATTTTATATATTATTTATATTTTTGTTTTGATGTAAAATTTTTAATTTATTTCATTTAATTTATATATTTTCGCTGAAGCTATCGAAAAATATATGATTATATTTAATCGCATAAGCAATCGAAAGAATATTTTTTTCCAACATTTACCAGCATTTATTCGATTTTAAGAATATAATCATGTTGTTGAATGCTTCCAAATTAAATAATTGAAGCTATACCTTCGCCTGGGTTCTGGACAATTTCGCAACAATTTATATTGCAGAACTGAATATCACTACTAGAACAAAGATAAGATGGGTGCCAGTACTTCCCGAACAGATTTTCGACCAAATTCCGATGAAATTAGTAAGGCAGTTGTATTATCAGCGTTAGCTAACCTGGATGCTGCAGAAAGAATGGAAGCTGTAGATCGATACTATTATAATATCGGTTTTGAAAACATACAAATGGCACCGGATTTCGTACTGGCTGAATGTAAGCAGACATTGTTTGTTGCCTTCAGGTGGCAGTTTTCTATTCAAGATATGTTTGCTCCCAATACGGCAGGGAGAGATGAATTTACTAAGGCTTACGGTCAAGTGGCCGCCAAAGATCTGCAAGGTTTGTTTCACAGTGAGCTTTTCCAGAGAATAACCTGCAATCTTCCTAGCATGTCATATTTTCAAAATTATAAAACAGACAAGATCATATTTTCAGGTCATAGTTTGGCCGGGTCATTAGCACATTTGTTTCTCATTAATTACATGCTAAAGACACTGGAAGGGACAAAACCCCATATTTCTATTGCCTTTGGCTCACCTTATTTCTGTGACAGCGATGCCAAGCGGTTCTGTGAGAAAACCATGGAACTCAGTAGCCGGATGTTTACAATTGTGAATGGTGATGATCCGGTACCCTGGCTGCTAACGGGTATAAGAATGGCAGTACCCTGTAATCCAAATATCGAGGATCTACTGTCATGCTTGGACAGTTTGAATCTTAAGGAAATGCGGAGCAAAAATCAGTCCGGAAGGCCTCACTATACAAATGTTGGACTGTATTATGTGGGAAAGGAATGGATCTCAGATCCAAATGTAAAAGAAGCGAGTGTAAACGCCTGGCAATTTCATGAAGTTGAAAACTACGTGAAAGAGTTCTTTACTGGTACCAACAGAATAAGATTTCCAACCAGTAACATCATGGAGATAGGGTCTAAGCCTTCCATACAATCCTGCACTCTCAATATTTACCATGGTCCAAGGAGTTGTGAAGGATTTATAGCCATAATAGGTGATGAGTTGTCCGAGCTGAAAGAATTTCTTGTGAAACCATCTGTAGGAGATAAGTGGGTTGTTGAAGATTCAAATGACAAGGGCATCCTTATAAGAGCTTCCATAAACAGAAGGGAATTCTATACTGATCAAATACATATATCTGTGGAAGTAAGGACTTGCTTCGGCTCTATAGAGGCCGATGTACAGCTTGAAGACGCATGGAATGATAGCTATGTTGCATATGCTTTAAACCGTTCCATGGGAAGACTGCTGTTAATGCAGCAATCAAAGGATTTAACTGCAAGGGAAGAGTACAAGGAGGCGTATAAAGCTCTTAAGAATGTTTTCGGGGCATTCGATATTTCTTTGGAAACGAAGAGAAAACATTTTGAGGCTATGAGAGATTTATTAACACAGAAGCTGGAGACGCCGATTCCAAACGGCATCCTTGGAAAATTGAAGGATACGTTGAGTTTTGTAGAATCAGCTGAAGGTTTACGCAGGAAATCATATGTACTTCGTTCTACCTTACGCCGGTCAATGTTATGGTTCTCTGTTCCTTGTCCAGAGAGTCTATGTTCTGTTGTTCCTGGTGAATCGTGCATTTCGCAGTTTGCTAATGAAAGTAGCTCATACTTCTACTGCGTTTGTGACAATAATCTTGGAACCCTGAATTACCTGGCCATTGTGAGAACTATATATTGCCTTCTGAGCGACACTGAATCACAAAATGAGTCAGCGGATGTCCGTTATTATGAAGAAAAAATCTACGAGCATGTTCGCAGTGAAGGCCACGCTGTGAAGAGTAGCCAATGGCTACCGGAGGGCATTAAGTACGACATCGGGAACAGAGCCTGGAAGATGTGTCAAATAATATCTGCATGCAAGTTATTAGATTGGCTGAGTATCACAGCATTTATAGGACCAGAAAACTCTGGTAAGAGTACTCTTATCAATTCAACATTAGACAAAATTGTTGCAGAAGTGGGATTCACTAAACACACATTGACCGCTACCATGCACAGTTTCACTGATGATATATTTATAATTGATTTCCCTGGCACTGAAGCGGGTGGGCAAAGAGCCCATTTGTCAAAGGTTTGGGAAGATTATGAGAAGGTAGCAGACTTGTGCATATTGGTGCTTAATTTTGTCGGCGATAATTGTCGAGCTGCGGAGGAGTTCCCAAGGATCGCCAGATCACGAATGTCCCAAAATGTTGTGCTAGTTATGAACAAAGTGGATTCTGTACTTCATGGCCCAAGAGATTCTGAAGTATGGGATGAGTACAGCCCCCAGAAGCTTCGGGAGCTGAGACAGTCATTTGCAGAAAGCTCTGGGTTAGCCACAACTCGAGTCTTCATCTCGGTCTCGAGAGCGAATGAAGAATTGGAGAAAACAACGAACGAGCTTCTCCAGGAGCGAGGAAGCGTCGTCATGCTCAAGAAGGAGATCACAAGCACCATAAGGATGTTTATTTCAGAATCGAAATACCTAGATCGTTGTTGAAAAGTTGAATCAATTGGTAAAACTTTAACAGCTCTACCAAATCGATTTTTAACAATTTGCATGTTAATGTCTCTTGGAATTTGGACATTGTGTTAGTTTATCTGAAATTTCAATTCAGTGTCATTCTAAATTGAGTTTTACAGATTAATTTCATAGCATTGTTTCGTCATGTTGCCTGTCATTGAAATTTTATAACACACTCTGATCCCTTCCTCTTTTTACTTCCTCTTTATCCTGGCCAGGGCTAGACTGTCTTTTACATGGGCTGTCTTTCCCTAAACATTATTCAGCCTGCTTAATGAATTGCAGTAGGCTTCAGCCTGCTTAATGAATTGCAGTAGGCTTGTTGATAGTTGAGTATCAACAGGACCACTGCAACCCATTAAATGAGCTACAACATGCTGAATAATGTTCCGCCTCCCGTAGGTCTACCTTTCATCTGGTTGTAATAATGAAAACTTAAATCAATAGCCATCAGTTTTAGAGACTGCCTTTATGGAAAGTTAAAACTTAAATCAATAGCCATCAGTTTTAGAGACTGCCTTTATGGAAAGTTAAATTATTATTATTATGGTAAGATGGAATGAATTTACATGCATTATCCATATGATTTTTTGATTTTTTCGACATCATTTGCATGCAAAACTAACCAGAAGGAGAGAAGGTAACATACTTGTAGAGTCTTTTTGTTGTTTCATATTTTATAAAGGGCCGGATCTCATCTTTCACGTATTTTTTTGGTTGCAGGTGATATAGATCTCTGTGCGTAATAGCTTTGTATTTTGTATAAACCCAGCGCTATTTTCCTTTGAAGTTGGCAGAAACCCAGGGCCATTTGCTTTGAAGTTAGCACTACTTAGTTCATTTTCAAATACGTTGTGATAATGGATTTTGAAGATACCTGTATATTCTGGAGATATATATTGGATTTTGAAAATACCTATATATATTTTAGAGATATCTTAACAATGGAATGGTTTATTAAATAAAAAATATTTTAAAGTTTGTTTATAAAGGTTGTATATTTATTTTTATTTATTTTATTACCTCACACTAAGTGTTTATATCTTAGAATTTGGAGTAGACTATTATCTATGATTTTCTTAGATTGAAGGAGGAAGAAATAAGTGTACTATCTAGATTGATTTTATGGGCATTCAATATTTGAAATAAAAAATATATAAAAAATTATAAAAATAAATAAATATGAAAAATTACTAATAGTTGATGCATGGATAACTCATAGTTGATGATTCCTGCTTGGAAAGGCCTGGAGGGTTATCTTCACCAAGTAAATCTTTGGGAAGCAGAGTCCTTGGAAGATAATCTCAAAAACTAGTTCTAAAATCTTTACGATGTATTCTTTTTTTAGTTGTGTGGCAGATTTGGCTTGTAAGGAATGTTGCAATTTTTTAAGATCTCAAGCTTCCAGACTTTTTTGTTATAGCTAGGGTTCAAGCTATCTATAGGTTTTTTATAAACCAGGATACTCCGAAATGTCGTCCCAGGAAGTTGAAGACTGTGGATTTCGAAGAGGACTGTACTGGTTTTTTCGACGGGGCCTGCGAGGTTCCTGACCGGTTCTGTGGATTAGGGAGAACTCTTGATCTCGTGAGTGGGGGGGGGATTTTGTTCAAAGCCAATGGAGGCTTAGGCACTAATAATAGAGCTGAAGGAATGGCTATGAGATTACTTATGTTGTTTGCAAGAGAAGAATTGGTAAATTCACTCCATATCTCTGGAGACTCTGAAATCTGGATAAAAGCAATGCTAAAGGAGCAACAAATTTCTAATTTGCACCTTAAAGGAATTGAACATTAGCTGAAAATTTTATCACAGACTTTTGAAGTTATAAGTTTCAATCATGTTTATCGTGAGCAAAATGAGACTGCTGACTTATTGTCCAAGGAAGGGTTGATTCTTCCTCTGGGAATCTACAAGAAGACTCTGTGAAGGGGAGGACAGCGGGAAACTACAAATTTCATAATGGACTATATGTGTTGATCATGCAGCCTTCCAACAGTTTTTTACTGTTTCCTTTGCAAAAGGATTTTTGTGAAGTTTTTGTTTTTTTAGACATTTTTTGAAATTTTGTAAATCTGGAAAAATATTTGACAGCATGCAATGCACCTGAAGAATGTAATCTAGACGTAGAAAGATTAAATAGATTATGATTTTTTTCTTTGAAAAAAAAAACTCATAACTCATGCATGGATTAAAGGTAGTGAATAGAGAACCCATTTAATTAAAGAAAGTAACTAAATAAGGTAATAGGTAGCTTGTTCCACAAGTTAAGTGGTTGTGCTAGTTTAAAAGTTTGTTTATAGTGATTAATTTTGTTGGATATAAATGTTGGAAACTCAAAGAAATTAATTAAAGATTAGACAATTTGTATTCCTTATTTTTTTAATCAAAATTTTATAATAAGGTAATAGATAGCTTGTTCCACAAGTTAAGTGGTTGTGCTACTTTAAAAGCTTGTTTATAGTGGTTAATTTTGTTAGACATAAATGTTGGAAATTCAAAAAAATTAATTAAAGATTAGACAATTTGTATTCCTTATTGTTTTAATCAAAATTTTATTGAAATTGTTGAAATTGCAATTTTAAATTAGTAAAAATGCAAATACTCAAATATAATTATCAAAATTTTCATATATATATACCACAGTAAAAATAAAATAAAAAAGACATTTAACTATTATTTCATATTAAATCAATTTCTGCAAATACAATTTATTTTAACTAAATTATATAACATTTTTACTCGTTATAATTACGATGAAGTGAATGATATAGCATTTTCACTAATTACAAATAACTAAATTATATAACATTTTCACCAAAAGGAAAGCTATTACTAATCACTAAAAGGATAGCTATTATTTAAGCTGAATACATGAACATAAAAGTATGGTACTATTTATGTCAAACCCAAATAAAAAATCCACAAAGTTTTAACAACATATTTTAAAAACATTTATCATTACATTTAATACTGATTTATATAACTAAGTTATCCCATTCCAATGTAAAAAGAGGATGGTAATAGTAAATTATGTTAATTTTGGAATACAATGTGCGCTAAAGTATTTGAAAGGGGAAGGTGGTATATATACCTTTGTAACATTGTTGTAAACATGTGTTTAAAAGAGGATTTTTAGTGGGGAGGGTATGGTCTTTGATTTCATGTATTCCAACCTAGTCTTATCGAACTTATATTATTTGAACTCAAGAACATTTGGGAAAATGCGCTCGTGTCGATGTCATTGTCCTTGTCTCTTTTGGGTTCTTCGTGCAATCATGAGCTTTAGTATTTGAGGACTCTCTTTTGAGGAATCCTAAGAATGGTTTATTATTTATTTTAAGGTGGATTTGTTAGAGTTTGTATAGGTTGAACTATTTTTATTATTTATTATGGTTACTAATAACTATTATATGGTTACATGGAAAATGTTGTATATATTGTTTTGTTAAAATAACAAAAATATAATTGTAAATTATAAATTAATAAATAATTGAATTTGTTTATGATGAGTTTTTTTTGTCAATTTTAAGAAAAAGTAACAAGTGACTTGTGTGTGTGTAAAATAATTTAATGATAATTAGCAATTACATCTTGGGATGCAATAAAAGAATGTCATATTGTTGAACAATCATGGTTAAGGAGAAGGTCAAATGAAAGAAGAAAAATCCAAGTAGAATTGTATAAATTCTCGAGTTGATTTAATAATCTCATAATAGTAGATTATGTACAATAACAGTAGAAGTAGAGAAATACAAATTATGTCGGACATAACTAGAAAGGTAGTTGAGGAGGCCAAGGTCGCACACCTGGGAAAAAGCAGTGAACATAAACCTGTATAAATGTGGAACAATCAATGTGGGTTAGTAAACACAAAATGTATGGTGGAAGTATTGGCATATGCATGTTGAAAGGAGTTATGAGAGCTCCATTGACCGTAACAAGCCCTCTACATGCTTCCTTCCATTGACATATGGATTGCCTTGCATTCGTTTGTAGCGGTCAAAGGAAAACCTTGGGATATGTGAAGGTCCTATAGCGAAGGGACTCTAGAAAGTGCAATGAAGGTCAAGCCCTGATGTTCAGTTGTACCAATGTCTATTGTAGCCTTTGGCAATGTCATCCCTTAAGATTTATGTATTGTCAAATCCCATGCCATTTTAAGTGGGATTTGAGTACAATCCCCCCTTTGTATAAGAGGAATTGGCAGAAAAGTAGGATTATTGGGATCCTATGGAGGTTCAATGCATTTGGTGAAGTTAACAACAACAAATGTTGGAGGCTATGGAGGTTTATGGTTATCTTTGTAGAATATGGTAACAACTTGTCCGAGTGATCCATTAATAAGGCTAGCCAAAACCCACAAGTTTGATGTTAACATAACTTGTTGACCTCTGCAAAGCAAGATTGTATGCTTCAACTGGTCATCTTCAACTACAGAGGGACCGTGGTTGTTATTGTGCTCGACACTAGAGAGTGCTATTGGAATTTGTAAATACAACATGTGTTGATTATGGAGGGCAGTGAGTTGGTTGGTTACAAATAGGTGTGTAGAAGATTTGAAAGTAGATAACTCATTTGTGGAAAGGAAGGAGTCCATCTTAGGCATGAGAAGGTTCTAGTCCTCCAAAGTAGTCGTTTCACTTATGATGTTGTCAAGCATGTCTCTAAAGGTGACTTGTGCTTGTGTGCTCCTTTGCTGGAAAAAAATAGTTGAAAGGGTCACAATTGTGGTGAAGTTGCACCACAATGTAGTTCCATGGGAGGAGCTTGCATACAAAGGAATGTCCATAACAGGCGGAAATTGTGGGAGGTATCCAACGAGAATCACTGAGTGCCCACCAAAAGAGAGGTTTTTTGGCAAGGGAATGTTTCTCGGAGACGTTCATCAATGTGGGTGAAAATAGTTCATCCTAGGAAGCTCATTTCATCAATTAGAATGTAGCACAAATGGTGAAGTTCCTCTTGGAGGTTAGAAAGTGAATTCCCTTCTAGATGCACGAATTACTTGATAGGAATATGAAAGGTTGAATGGATAGTATATGTTTGGATATTGAACACAACGACACCAATAGGAGCAAGTAGCAAGAGTGGGTTGTGACATAATTGTTTGCTCAAGGAAAGTGATTCCCTAATGCAACAGATGAGAGATGATTTTCGAGTGCCAGTAGTACCCTGTACAACCATTTGTAATGCAAAAATTATTTCTATGTTGGTTGAGTGTTTGATGACAATGTCCGGAGATCTTTCATTTGCATCGGGGATAGTGTTTCATAATTTGGTGTATTGGAGTAGGATGGTTGAGGGAGGTGGTGTTGTGAGCAATTATTTTCTATGAAGTTTATAGTTATTTCTTACAAGGTGAAAGGGATGGATGTAGCATTCTAGTTATGGTTGATGTCAAAGTCACGATGACCAAGGATGTCAAGGTCACATATTTGCATGTCACTGCTAGGGTGGAGCTGGGACAACAACTCCCATTCATCCAAATCCATGGGGTGGGGGTTTTGTATATCATCGAGATCAATGTTTTGTTTGGAAAAAGACAGTGGTTCAGATGGTTTCTGATCGGAATGCCATGAAGTGTATGAAATTTTTAGTTTATCCCAGTTTTCAACTATTGCTTCATCAAAAGCATCGATGTCGAAGTCAATATTACAGAAAGATTTGAATAGCATGAGTTCGAATCCGGTAAAAATCGATGAACAAGGGCGAATCTATGGAGAGTATTAGAAAGTAATGTTAAAGGACACAAACGATGGCCTTTGTATCTCTTAGCTTCCATTTTTTGTTTTTGCATTGAGCATCGTATGACCAAGAATGTGTAGCCTCTGTAAGAGGGGTGTTGTGAAGAGCAGTCATGCACAAGAGTTAGACATCTATGAAGTTAGTCGATGTGAAGGATGTAGGATTCTATGTTGAAACGCGCTTATAAATTTTGCAGTTGAATTTAGGGAGAAGAAGGTGCGACTTCAAATTGCGAGGGGCAATTTCTGCAGCATATGGCATGTTTCGTGTGCTCCAACGTCACGGTCAACGAGTGTTTTAGAAAGGAATTTTTGAATAGCGACAATTGAAGGGTCAAGAAGAGGAGCAACATGGACTATCCAGTGGTCAAATTTGAAGGGCTTGTCATAATTTTTTTTGGAAGGGTATGTAACTATCCAACCCTTCAAGGATGAAAAGTTATAAAAGTAATTGCATTTCAATGGAAAAGTGGAACTTAAGTTAACCCTTCAATAAAAAAATGTGAAAATAAAATAATGCCCTTCCAAATATTTATAATTTTAAAAAATCAAATAGCAAATACATCAAAACATTGTAATATTTCTCTTAAATCCCACTAACAAATTTATAAGAAAACATAAACAAACATAATTTCCTTCCATTCGCTTGATATTCTTCAAAAATAGTTGGGATTACATCATTGAAAACATGAACTTAGCCCAACGGAAGAGGCTTTCTAGCTTTCATTTGTTTCCATACATCATAAATTCCATTCCAATCTACCTCATTTAAAGCATGAGGTGCACTAAGAGAGAGAAACATTAGCATATCCAATGTCTCCAATGAAAGTCTTGATCTATCTTCATTTTTAATCCTGTTTAATTTTGAGAATCCTCTTTCACACACTACTGTACTTGCTGGAATAACAAGAATAGCTTGCCATAAGTGCATCAGATAGGGAAATCCTTCAAGCCATTCAGGTTCATCTCCACATAGATCCCATGCTCCAAACATCTGCTTTTTGGGGTATGATTTATAAATAGTACAAATAAATTCATCCACTTCACCCAAACATTTAGCAGTATCTACAATAGGTGGCTCCCCAATACTAAATTTTTCACATAAACATTGCAACCATCTTTTTGTTTGAGAGTCTCTATCATTCACTTCTTCATAATAATGTCGAGGACTGAAGAACTTAGCAACATTGAATATAGGTAAATCTGTGAACCTCCTATCTAGAGATTCAATCACCTTCATAACAAAACATTTTCCCAAAATGATACAATCATCTAATGTCCCTGATTTTTGCATCTTTAGCAAACTTTCAAACCTCAATGGATGTAAATGTACCATACCTATGCTATCTGCAAATTCAAGAGTTCCCCCTTGTGCTTTACTTAAAAAATAGGATATGTTCACTGCTCCTACCCCAAATATGCCTCCCAAAAACCATTTGCGAAGCATGCTAATAGAAACATCTAGAGTAGTGCCAATAGAGGTAATATCAACATGATCCTCTTGGAACTTTTGATTCAACTTATTTAACTCAATGATCACATCTGCAAGTAAATGGATGTAAAATTGTACTTGAAATATTGTTTCCAACTCATACATTTTTTTCTCCCCTAACTCCCAATATTTTAGCAAAGTAGACATGAGTTTAACAAGTCTTTCCATGACCTTACCTCTAGAGAGCCACCTAATTTGATGAATTTGTAAGACCTCTAATTTATTGATTTGAAATGATTCCATTAGTTCTTTCAATTCTCCATGTCTTTTAATAGATTTTCCAAGCCACGAATAAACTTTGTTTGCAAATTTGTCAATATTCCGCAACTCTAGAAAATGAGATGAAGCATCATTTGCTGCTAATGCTTATCTATGAGCAATGCAATCGACATCTAACAAATGAGGAGCATCTCGACGAAGCTTAGAAGATAAACCTTCACGAATACCCCTCATGGACCATGCCCCATCAGATCCAAAGCCAACTAACTTCATCAAAGATAGATCCATCTCTGCTAAAAGAGACCTCACTGCATCATACATACACTAAGCCATTCCATCCTTTATTTGAAGCAAGCATACAAATTTTGTTACACGTTTACCTCTTCCTTCATTTGTCAAATATGTAATATAAAGAATCAAATGGTGTGCCATTGTTCTATCAGTGCTTTCATCAACTAAAATTGAGTAGAAGGGGCTTTGTAAAATCTCATCTTTTAATTTTTTCCAATATACCTCTTTAGCAGCTTGAAGAAACTCTTTTCCAGATGTTGTATTTGTGTATGCAGAATATTCATCCGTTAAAGGCATGTGTGGAGTGCATTTGTACCTATTCAAGTCACAAATTGACTTGTACATTTCTAAAGGTAAATCATGTATGGAAACAAAATACATGTTTTCAATCACTGATATAATTCTCTCCTTCTCAGCGTCTACCATTAGTTATACATGTTTGGTAATTGGAATATTATTTCGTTTGGTTTCTCCCTCCAAAAGCTGTAAAGAAAATTTATGTGCTTCTGATTCTGCATGGACATTTAAACCACTAACTTGAAGAGTGGTACTTCTCTCTTTAGCAAATGGAGTGTCTCTTAAATTTAACACACCAAGAACATTTTATCCTTTCATTGCCATTACAATCTTTTACAACATACACCCATGGAAATCTTGTTTTTCATTTAGATTTAAATGTTCTTTTGCGTCTCTTTGATGATTGTTCCCCTTCAACAATTTCTACACTATCAGATTCATCATCTTCATGTGAATGAGTATCAACTTCATTTCTGAAATTACATGGTTGATTACAACGTTGTGGGATACCAAATGCATCAACAATTGACAATTGTTTTTTATCTTTCTTGGGGTGACCAATGGGAGACATTTTTCAAGCTTTACACCTATTTAATCAATACAAACAATAAAATAAGTAAATACATTATTATAAATTAACAATATATTTAATCTTAAAATGCATATAAAAAATAAATTAATATTAAAATGAAAGAAATATAAAAGAATTATTATTCTTTTCAATTTAGGCATATATGAAACATTAAGCTATGAATACATTCACAAATAAGATAAATTATTTTTATTTAATTGATTAAACTATTTTTTTTTTTTGTTAATTATTGAAATTTAACTAGTTAAATTTCTTTTTTACTATTAACTATTTGAATAATTAAAATAAATTTTCACTATTAATTATTTGTTACTTTATAAATTGATTTTTCACATAAAGTATACACAAATACCACATATTCTTTTTTATTTTGGAAACAAATATAGAATACGAATGTGGGTGTGGGTGTCTATGCATGCTATTTACTATATAGACAGTAAAATTGATATTTTGAAACATTCAATGATTTTCCTATAGTGAAACTAGTGATAGCATAAAAAAACTAAACCATCAATGATTTTCCTATAATGAAACTACAAGAAACTAAATCAAAGCAAAGTAATGCTAGGCTAGTGAATCTTTAAAACAAAGAACTAATCTATCATCACACAAATTATCTATTTTAGCTAAAATTAAGTTGTATTACAAACTTGTACAAACATGACTTATGTTAAATTTAAAAAATATTTCTAAATTTCTAAATATCGCTTAGAACTCTAGTCTAGCTTACATATATTTTCAAGTGGTAATACTATAAACTCATTGTTAGAGTGGAGAATTTAAATGATAGGATAATCCAAATACTATTTCTTCTCTAAACTTTCATAAACATAATGCAAATTAAATGGCTTATAAACATAAAGAAATTAAGTGATATAAAACTCAAGATACTATTCTTCAATAAAATCAAAATCAAGTGAATCTTTAACGTTTCTAACATTAATTTCATAACATCACACATATACATATACATATACATATAGGATTTATACTTATACAACAAAGTTGAACCTTCCATTTATGAAAGTTTTAAGGATGGGATTATTTTATTGTTTCATAACAAATTATAATTATATTATATAGTAGTAATACATGACCATTTCCTTTAATCCTCTAATAATTTAAGACTTAGAAGAACGTGTTTGTCCCTTATCAACATAACATGAACTTAAGTTAATAACGTAACGACCAGACCATATTATTATTTAAAAATGACCATATTATTTTTAAAAAGGTGGAAGATATTACGAATACAATATATTTATATTTGACTATCACTAGCACACAACTAAGTTACATTATTCTAAGTTAAACTATCACCTCAAGTTCATGATTAGATTTATAATAATTCAAAGATGGGGCTAAAGTAATTTGAACAACTTATTTGAACAACTTGGAAGCGAACTGCGATTTCTTAACCATGGCCATTTATTAACCATGAATAACACAATTTACGAAAATCTTCATGAGGACCATGCAAACTTGAGAACCCACAAGTTAACAATATGAAATGAAAGAGGATTTTGTGATAAATCCAAAACTTAAAATAAGATATCGATTTATAAAACTATTACACTCGCTAAAGAAATTTAATAAACTTGTAAAAAGGTTGTCATTTCTTAACCATGAATAACACAATTTACGAATGATTTCAACGGGAACATGAAAACTTGAGAACCCAGTAGAACAATATGAAATGATGGAGAATCTTATGGGAACTCCAAAACTAAATGCCTACGATATATTATAAATAAAAGTGGTCCTGAAATTCTGTGGCGATAGGAACTAAATGTGGCAACTGGTGAGGAACTAACTTGCACACTTAATACACAGATTCACTGCAACATTGCATTTAGGATAGATTATCAGATCCAAAACTGGATTTAGTCTTAACAATATGACCTCCAAAACACATGCATGTTAGAAATAGTAATTACTTCAGTTAGCTTTAGCTTTTACTTGAGTTACTATTTAGAAGTTCAGTTAATAAATGCAACAGCATGCTTTGCATGCATGCAAAAGCTAGGTTAAAGCTTTTAGGGTTTTCCATAAGTGTTTAAATACACATTACGTTCTTGATTGTATTACATCAGTTGATCTCCGTTTTTGAATAAAGATTGAAGAGCCGTAGCTCATTCCGCATTATCTTTGTTTTATTTCTGCCTCCAACCTTCAGTTTGGTATCAGAGCATAGGAGAAGATCAAATTGGTAGCATCAATTTCCGGAGAAGCCAAAGCCGTAGCTTTGAAGAATTTATAAGGTTTTTGAAGAAATTATTTTTTTTTTGGGAGAAATTATTTAAAGAAAATATTTTTTGGAGTACCGCGCCCTCCCTATAGTCCACGAAGCGGTACTTTAGGAACTATCGCGCCCATACCATAGGCTAAAGCGCGGTAGTTTGGGGAGATACGAGGTAAAAAAATTTGATTTCACCACGGCCTCTCCCTAAGACAAAGAGCAGTAATTGGAACAAGGCGGCATTTTTGGACAAGTGCAAAAAAGTTTTTACTTTATGTGATTCTTTTTTGACTTTCACGCAGTTATTGAATAAGAATTTTTTTTCTTTTTACAAGAGAAGAAGATATTTGAAGATATTTTTGAAATCTTGTTTAAGAGGGAGAATTATTATTTGTTTTTTTTTAAAAGAGGAAGGGAGATTATTTTGAATAAGAGCCAGTGAAAGACATCGCAGCGTCTATGGCTTCTAGCAGCAATCAATCTCAGATTTCTCCTCTTACAGGGAAAAAGGACTATGATGTATGGGCCACGAGGATGGCGGTTTATCTCAGGTCAGAAGATGCATGGGAATATGTCGTGTATGGCTATTCCGAACCTGCAGATGATGCAGCTTTTCAGGCCCTTTCAAATGCAGAGAAGGATGTCCTGCGAGCGCATAGGAAGAAGGATGCAAAGGCACTGCATCTCATAATGAACGCTTTGGATAACAGCGTATTTCCAAAGATATCAGCATCTTTACATGCCAAAGCAGCATGGGATACCTTGGCGACCAGTTATCAAGGTGCTGGTAAGGTTCAAACAGCAACACTCCAAAACATAAGAAGAGACTTTGAAGATCTGAAGATGAAAGAATCAGACTCTGTAGACTCTTTCATGACCAAAGTCGTGGGGATTGTTAATCAGCTGAATATCTATGGTGAAAAGATTGGAGATCAAAGGGTGGTTGAAAGGGTTTTGAGATCCCTACCCCACAAATTTGAGTCGAAAGTTTCAGCGATTGAAGAAGCAAAAGATCTAAGTACTCTCTCTATAGATGAGTTGACCAGATCTTTACTTTCATTTGAATCCAGACTCAACAGGAATGAAGAATCCTCTCATGAGAATGCTTTCAAAGCACATGTCTCATTCTCAAGAGGCAGAGGAAGAGGCAGAGGCAGAGGAGAATCAAGAGGACGAGGCAGAAGTGGCCGAAGTAATGGCAATGGAGATCAAGATCACCATCATAACCATGAAGGCGGAAACTGCGACAAAAAAAGGTCAGATAAATCTAATATTCAGTGTTATTATTGCAATAAATTTGGGCATTATGCTCATCAATGCAAAAAGAAAAAGGCTGATCAAGCAAATCATAATGCTAATGTGACTAATACCTCTGAGGATAAAGATGATATGTTATTTCTTACATGTCATGCTGCACACGAAAGCCCAAAGGGACTTTGGCTTTTAGATAGTGGCTGCAGTAACCATATGACAGGTGACAGAGGTCTAATTGCAGACCTAGATGAATCAGTGAGGACAGAGGTCAAAGTTGGCACGGATGAGGTGGTTCCAGTTCTTGGAAAAGGAGTGGTCAACATTATGACCAAACAAGGCCAACAAAAGACAATCTCAGATGTCTATTATGCTCCAGGATTGAAGCATAATCTGCTTAGCATTGGGCAACTCACTGAAAAGAAGTACAAACTTGTCTTTGATGGATCAGATTGTGAAATTTATGACCCAAATCGACATTTGATCATCAAAATACAAGTGACTAGGAACAGGATGTATCCACTAGTCATGAATTGCAGCAGCAAGGTAACCTCTTTTGCTCAAAAAGCCACTTGCATGGATGATTATTGGTTATGGCATTTTAGATATGGACATCTTCACTTTGGTGGTCTCAAGTTTTTGCAGCAGAAAGAGATGGTAAAGGGATTGCCCCCTATGAAGGAGCCAGAAAGCAGTTGTGAGTGTTGCATCATTGCAAAGCAGCACAGGGATAGCTTTCCTAAAGGTATGTCTCGAAGGGCACATGCACCTTTAGAACTTATTCATACTGATCTAGTTGGACCAATGCAAACTCAATCGATTGGTGGAAGCTATTATTTCCTTACATTTATTGATGATTTCAGTAGAAAAACATGGGTGTATTTCCTTCGTCAGAAGTCTGAAACTTTTGGCAAGTTCAAGGAATTTAGGGCTTTGGTTGAAAAACAGAGTGGTTATCAACTCAAAGTATTGAGATCTGATGGAGGGGGAGAGTATGAATTAAAGGAATTTCATGATTACTGCAAGCATCATGGAATCAAGAGGCAATTCACTACAAGATATACTCCTCAGCAGAATGGTATTGCAGAACGCAAGAACAGAACCATCATGAATATGGCAAGAAGCATGCTGAAAGGAAGAAATGTGTCCCATGAATTTTGGGGAGACGCAGTGGCTTGTGCTGTTCATGTGATGAACAGATCTCCCACCAAAATTGTGAAGAACAGAGTACCAGAGAAAGCATGGTCAGGTATGACTTGTAATGTTTCTCATTTCAGAGTATTTGGTTGTGTTGCTTATGCTCATGTTCCTAAACAACTAAGAAAAAAGCTAGACGACAGGAGTGAGAAATGTATATTTCTTGGGTATGGTGAACAAACTAAAGCCTACAAGCTGTATAACCCTATTTCCAAAAAGGTTATTCTCAGCAGAGATGTTTTGTTCAAGGAGGAAGAGTCATGGAATGGAACCATAGACAAGGGTATGGGAGCTGCAATACCCCAACCAGAAGATGGAGAAGATGAGGAGCTGATTGGACAACAAGATCCAGTAGCATCTTCACCAATAGCAAATACTCCAGAAACAACACCTAGAAACTCAGTTCGAAGTGGAGCATCAAGTCCGCAGTCAGGTAATGAATCTGATTACAGTAATAAAAAGACTAGAAGATTGACAGATATTTATGATGAATTGGATGCAAATACCAATTATGTTTTTATTGCTAGTGAACCCGTGTTTTATGAAGAGGCTGTAAAACAAGAGCATTGGGTAAATGCTATGGACGAAGAGATAGATTCCATTGAGAGAAATGATACATGGGATCTAGTTGACCTGCCAAAGAATAAGAAACCCATTGGTGTGAAGTGGGTTTATAAAACCAAACTCAATGAAAAAGGTGAGATTGATAGGTACAAGGCAAGGTTAGTAGCAAAGGGTTTCTCGCAACAACCAGGAATTGACTTTGGAGAAAATTTTGCACCAGTGGCAAGATTGGACACAGTAAGAGCAGTTCTAGCAATTGCAGCACAAAAAAAATGGAAAGTGTATCAGATGGATGTCAAGTCGGCATTCTTGAATGGAATTCTTGAAGAAGAAATTTATGTGGAGCAGCCACATGGGTATGAAATAAAAGAACATGAAGACAAAGTTTACAAGTTGAAGAAAGCTCTATATGGGCTTAAGCAAGCTCCAAGAGCTTGGTATAGCAGAATTGATTCTTATCTCATCAAAAATGGTTTTAGCAGAAGCAGCAGTGAACCAACACTTTACACAAAGGTAAATCAACAAGGACATATTTTAATAGTTTGTTTGTATGTTGATGATATGATTTTTACAGGTGACCTCTCAGTAGATGAGTTCAAGGCAGCTATGAAGAAAGAGTTTGAGATGACAGACCTTGGATTGATGAGGTTCTTTCTTGGCCTAGAAGTAGAACAGTCAGAAAAGGGTATATTTATCTCTCAAAATAAATATGCTAATGAAGTTCTTAAGCGATTCAGAATGCTTAATTGCAAAACAACACCTACACCAGTGGCAACAGGTACTAAGTTGAGCAAAGAAGATTGCAGTCCCAATGTAGATCCAACATTGTATAAAAGACTTGTAGGAAGTCTCATGTACCTCACAGCTACGAGACCTGACATTATGTTTGCTGTCAGCTTGATTTCAAGGTTCATGGAGTCTCCCAAAGACTCGCATTGGCAAGTTGGCAAAAGGATCTTACGATATGTTGCAGGGACTTCAAGCTATGGAATTTTATACTCAAGCACAGAGTATGATGTTTTGACAGGTTTCACTGACAGTGATTTTGCAGGAAGTTTGGATGACAGGAAGAGCACTTCCGGTCATGTTTTTCATCTTGGATCAGGGGTGATTTCATGGGCATCCAAGAAGCAGCCCATTGTAACACTTTCATCGGCAGAAGCAGAGTATGTAGCAGCGACATCAGCAGCATGTCAAGCAGTCTGGTTACGCAGAGTTTTAGAAGGTCTTCAACAGAAACAAGAAGGACCAACCACAGTTTATTGTGACAACAACTCAGCAATTGCTCTATCCAAGAACCATGTTTTTCACCAGAAAAGCAAACACATTGATACTAGATATCACTTCATAAGAGAACTTGTGAACAATGGTGAAGTTCATGTTGAGCATTGTAAATCAATTGACCAATTGGCTGACATATTCACAAAGCCATTGGCAAAAGATATTTTTGAAACCCATAGAAATAATTTAGGCATTGTAAAAGCTGCAGTAGTCAGCAGTAGTAATTAAGAGGGAGTGTTAGAAATAGTAATTACTTCAGTTAGCTTTAGCTTTTACTTGAGTTATTATTTAGAAGTTCAGTTAATAAATGCAACAGCATGCTTTGCATGCATGCAAAAGCTAGGTTAAAGCTTTTAGGGTTTTCCATAAGTGTTTAAATACACATTACGTTCTTGATTGTATTACATCAGTTGATCTCCGTTTTTGAATAAAGATTGAAGAGCCGTAGCTCATTCCGCATTATCTTTGTTTTATTTCTGCCTCCAACCTTCAATGCAACCAGCATTGTTGACAAGCTGCCACTCATTCTTCTGTTAATCAATAACGGAAAAGTTTGAACAGGTGTCAACTGAGGTTGACGGTATTGGCATTTCACGCAACCGTATGCCATAATTTTAACCAATGTAATTTATACCCTAAACTTTGACAACAATATTCTGAATTTTCGACTGGATGAGTTAAAACAGTGTATGTAAATATTTCAATGATGAACTTATCCACATATATATTTACACAATGCAAAACATATCTAAATAATACAATCATATATTTAAACAAGGCGACTAATATGTAAACAATGATATTTAAGCAATATATATTCAGCCTTATATTAATAAAATGTTTCAAAATTTAACAAATACTTAAGCCATAAATTTGAATAATTATAACCTAGACTATACGTTGGACTATCTCTTCGTAATAGAGGTAAATCAAAACACTTATACACCTGCGCACAACCTGCTCGGAAGTTTACCAATCATCCAAGCTTCTGATCATTGACCGTTCTTATCAAGCTCGGAGAGGAGGATGAATACACTGAGATTTCATCTCATTAGCAAGGATTAGTTTCAACGATAGTCAATTCAGCACTGGGTACACACATAGTACTGACTGAAAAGGCACAGTGTTTCATTACGTCCTTTAGCATTGACGGAGAATAAGAAATTTTATGAAACACAGATCAAGGTTGTTATCACTTCATAAATTCAGATTGAAATCTCAATTCATTCATCTACTAAATGTATACTCCTAGACTGGGAATCTGACTTGTAGATCCATCCTACAATGTATACATATATGTAATAATAAAAAAACCAAATACCCTATCTCTGAAAACAAATCTGACATTTATTTTGGAGAAAAATCACAAAATATGCGTTTTATTAAAACCAATTAAGAAAAACACAGCATTAAAATAGTGATAGCATAAAAAAATTACCTTAACCAACTACAGAAATCTGCAGACTACAGCGCCTGGACTCTGGAGAGATTGAGATGAAGGCTACAGACTAGAGAGAACTGGTTTGGACT
Source organism: Larix kaempferi (assembly GCA_027924585.1). Lineage (NCBI taxonomy): Eukaryota > Viridiplantae > Streptophyta > Pinopsida > Pinales > Pinaceae > Larix > Larix kaempferi. The sequence continues at coordinate 11,997,525 of BSBM01000434.1, forward strand.
GTGGAGACTTCAGCGCGCCCCAAGTTAGCAATGGGCTAAGAAATAGAACGGGTTTGGACTCTGAACAGTGGAGACTGTATGAGACTGACTCCTCAGTCTGAGATATGTTTAAATAGATTTTCAAGAGAGTGCTCAGCCCTAGCCGAACATAAAAAATTAATTCGTCGTAGGTGCACAAGGCTCCATGGAAGGTGTTACAACTTGCACTTACTGTTTTTTATGGGAAATGGTTGCTACATGGCATCGAGAATTTGCGTGAATGGAAGGCTCGCGCTGCGCCGTTCGGTGGCAAGTGGACTGTGGGATTGGTGATGCATTTTTTTTTCTCAATAAAGTTGTGTTTGCGGATGCAGAAGTACTTCTCTCCACAGCAGGTTTTCAGGAAATAATAAGGAATTTTTTATTTGAATTTATGGCTATCTGATGCCCAGTGCTGGACTTTCAAAGCCCGGCTATAGAGATATGCAGTGCCTCGTCACAACGATTCGGCAATGATGTGACCGCAGCTTGCAATATTTGTTGCAAATCAATCTCGAGTCTTGACGGGCCATGAAAGGAGCCACCCTTCCTGTGAAAAATTGAAATTTGGCTAACCCTTCTTACGGGATTGGTAAATTCAAAAATCAAATTTTTTTTTTACGGGTAATTTTTTTTTAACACTTCAGGGACGGTCTAAAAGCCTTCGGACGGGCTCGGACGAGTTCAAATTTGACTGCTGGGACTATCCTCTTTGGATGTACTTTTGACATTAAAATAATAATAAATGCGAAAACCTACTTTTGTGCATCGCATTACAATGTTTATAATATTTTTTATTATTTAAATAATCAATATCCTAATTTATATTTAGGTTATAGTTGACCATTTATGGCGCATTATTTCTAGGTAATCACTAAATTATTATATATGAACATAATTTAAATAATAAAAGCTATTATAAACATTGTAATGCGATGCACAAAAACAGGTTTTGGCATTTATTATTATTCAGGTTTTGGAATTATATATATATATATATATATATATATTATCATAAAATGAGTTACCTTAACTTGTTGCCATACCTCTATTGTTCATATATTCTATAATATTTCTAAACATATTCTACTCATTTATAACCATATGGCAATATGTTTTAAATTACAATCCACAATCCCTAGCATAAATGTAATTAACTCCTATAGTTCCCAATTGCTATATATATATAGCAATATATTCCAATTTGTATTGAATATGATCTTATTTATTTTTGTAAGTTTAGATTAATAAAAGTTTGTGATATTCTGATATAGCGAGTATCAAGTTTCTTATCATGTAAGATGTTGTTATAGATATAATAGTATTTTGTTTGCTAAACAAGATCTATAATCATCTCTACAATGTGGTATTATGATGAAGGCTAAATATCTAACATAGACATTTATGGAAAGTGTGAACTAGATGTGATATCAAATTATTCCTTATTTTTATGGAAACTATTTGTGTATGTTGACAAAATCAAATACATAACCGTGAAATAGAATGCATGGCCAATGAGTAAAAATCTATATAATTGTAGATGGTGTCTCTATGCATCTTAGGTTAAAATAGAAAACAACTTATTCTTGTGAATAGAATACACAATGAACATTTATGGGATGTAAGACAAATATTTAAACTAAAGAACAAGGAGTAATTAATGATTAAATGTAAATACCATTTTGTGGATACCAAAATACAATGAAGTGAAGGTGTATTTAAGGAGTCCTAGGTATCTCATGCCAATAACTTGTTATTACAATATTTATGTAGTGGAAATGGAATAGAATTGCAAAGCATAATGATATGCAATGGAAAGGAATTTGACTTTAATTATACAATGAATATTAACATTAGGATGAAGTTTCTTAAAGGGGGGGTATGTAGTGCCTTGTTGTGCTTGGAAATTTGTTTGATTATGTCGTGTCACTAGTTGAGGGAATTTTATCACAAATGACCTAGATTGACACTACTTAAATAGTTATGTTACAAGATGATGATTATTGTACCATTTTTTCTTATGTTAGATATAAATGGTTGTAATGGATTTATGTATGATGAATAACCATTGGTGACATGATGTGCATGAAAATGAGAGTGTAAATATATAATTATTGTCATATGATTTGACAAGTTCTTCAAAGTGTGACAAGGAAAACACAAGTGTGAATTAACGCAAGGTGGCATAAATGTTGCATGAGCTTCGGATTGAGCTCGGATATGGTATCAGGTGATACAACGTAATAAATTGATATTTGATTATTTTTGCATGATTTATTTGATGCATGTGGGTTGCATGGTGCAGGCACAGTATCGTGATTGTGAATCAGTCCACATCAGGTAATGGGGCTGAATGGGAAAAAAACGTATTAAGAATGGCGATTACTCCTTGCAATGAGTTGGAAAAAATCAAGAGAGCAATTTGCTCATCATATGCATGTTGTCATGAGGGTAGGACATGGATTCGGTCACTCACGAGGATTAAACTAGGGCACGTGCAATAAGGACTTCGCCTTATTCCCCAGGAACCACGAATCTCTCAGCAAAGTGGACATTACTAAGTTAACATGGTCTCAGTCATTGCACGAGTCCCCACCATAGTAGAGGGATATTTGAAGGGCATGTGCATATCATGGAACCCTTCATATGCCCATCATAATGCATTAGGTAAATAAAATAAATACTATGGGTAAAGAGTGTTTATTTTAAATAAAGAAACCAAAATATTTTTTCATGAGCAAATAAGTTAATTATAATTTCTAAAATAAAATTAGGATTAACTTGTGCAAAAATAAATAGATTCAAATTATTAAATTAAGGCTAAAAGAACTCCAAGCACCAACCCACTCAATTACAAGAAATGGAGAAATCAAGGAATCATGATTGAGAAAATATAGGAAAATAGGTGAGAGAAAATATAATTAAATAAATGAAAAATAGGAAATTGTGAGAAAAGTGACACATGGGTGGGTGAATAATTAAACAAAAGGTAACTAAGATATTCCTAATTTTAACTTTGCATATGGGATACACATGGCGAGACTATCAGAGCTATAAAGAGGAGATTTGATCATGAAGCTCACACATCTTTTTCCCTATGGTTGGATGGCATAGATTATGCCCATGTTTATTCGGTGACTATTGAGAGTGTGGTTCGGCATTGGATGAACGAGGTTGGGAGCCATTTAGTGTGATATACGCCCATTGACTATGCTAGCATATTTCTTATATTCATCCTGATTGCAGCTCGGGCACCCCATGGGAAAAAGAGTACCCATTGGGAACGTGAGGGTGGTTTCCGATGGACATTTGATGTTTGGAAATTGATGAACAAACTTGTAGAAGATCTTCGGAAACTTTCCTCATCCTTCACCACTTCGGTACAAAGGTTACAGGTCAGCACAATGTTATTTATGGTTCTTTTATTTTGGTTGGTTAAATAGTCATTGTGATGTTAGATCTGTTGCTAACTTTAAAATGTTATTGCTTAGACCATAGATCCATTGTTGATTAAAAAACATAAAAATCACTTGCTAGTTAAATTCTAGATCTGTTATTGGATATGTGCATAATTATTTTCTAGATGTTTTGGGGTCCATAGAAGGTCCCTATAGAAGAAGGGATGGATATGTTGATGATGTTGCATGTTGCATGTGACATATGACCTTCTGAAGAAAGGCTAGGAAATTTGTTTGATTATGTCGTGTCACTAGTCGAGGGAATTTTATCACAAATGACCCGGATTGACACTACTTAAATAGTTATGTTACAAGACGATGATTATTGTACCATTTTTTCTTATGTTAGATATAAATGGTTGTAATGGATTTATGTATGATTAATAACCATTGGTGACATGATGTGCATGAAAATGAGAGTGTAAATATATAATTATTGTCATATGATTTGACAAGCTCTTCCTAGTGTGACAAGGAAAACATAAGTGTGAATTAACGCAAGGTGGAATTAATGTTGCATGAGCTCCGGATTGAGCTCATATATGGTATCAGGTGATACAATGTAATAAATTGATATTTGATTATTTTTGCATGAGTTATTTGATGCATTTGGGTTGCATGTGTGCAGGAACAGTATCGTGATTGTGAATCAATCCACATCAGGTAATGGGGCTGAATGGGAAGAAAATGTATTAAGAATGGTGATTACCCCTTGCAATGAGTTGGGAAAAAGAAAGAGAGCATTTTTCTCATCAGATGCATGTTGTCATGAGGGTAGGACATGGATTCGGTCACTCATGAGGATTAAACTAGGGCACATGCAATAAGGACTTCACTTGATTCCCAAGGAACTACGATTCTCTTAGCAGGTTGGACGTTACTAAGTTAACATGGTATCATCCATTGCACTAGTCCCCACCATAGTAGAGGGATATTTGAAGGGCATGTGCATAGCATTGTCACCTACCCAAATTCTGAGAATATTATTTTATTTGCAAAATACTTTATGTTAAATTTTAATTACAATTTTTTGTAATTATGACCAAGTTTGGTCAAGGATGAATGTAATTATTGATTATTATTATTTAATAAATTAAAATAAGAGACAAACACCCAAGGGAACTGTAAAATGAGTGTTCACTGATCCACTAGGAGGAATGGAAGCTGTTAGAAGGTATGGGACAGATAGCAGCATTTGCACTCCACCACTAGTTGTTGGTTATGGGACAACTACCCCTAAATTTGTGGCATTATCCCCCAAGTGGGTGGAAGAGAGCAGGCAACTCATTAATGACCAGTTAACCACTAAAAGGCCTAGGCATCCTAGATAAGGCAATTCGAATTGGGTAGGCAGCCCCTTACAATATTTTCTGCATAAATATTCCTCAAGTGAATCAGGTGATCACTGAGAGATTCGAATAGGGAGGCTATGTGAGAGTACAATTGTGAGTCTGCTAATTATACTGAGAAGGAAAACTAGAGGTTATGGTGCAGGTCTCTTTGAATGCTGAGTCTTGATGACTAGAAAATCTACATTCTATTGCAAGTTGATGTACTAAGGCTTCTACAGAATCTTCCTCCTGGTGGTTCAGTGAACAGGCTCGGGGGTCCTAAGGCAAGTAACTTGGCTATCTTCAGGAATAGGTTGGGTGGAATAGGTTCCTTGGGTTGTTTGTTTCTCCTACAATCAACCAGGTTTTACTGTTTCTACCTTTTGTTTACAGTTAAATGTTTCTATATAATAGAATCATTAATTTCAGTCATATAGAAGAAACTATTTTATTTTCTGATCTAAGTATAATTCTGAATGAAAGAGCTTTATGAAATGATTGAATCAATAACCATCTCTATATTTTTCCCCATGTTGTTATATGCATCGTACTCCAATATAGAGAAGTAAATTAAGAAATATGAGAGATAGGAAGAATGCCATTGATTGAATGGATAAACACAGTATTATTCTTTTAATTTATGTTATTTCAATCATAAGTTTTAAATGTGGGAAAAAGGTATTGTATAGTGTAAACAGTTGAATAGTATTTCTCTATTTCAAAATAAAAGATAAACACATTTATTTCTGCACAGATCCATATTATTTTCATTTCAATTCCATCTATTTCAGATGGTAACAATATGCATTTCAACATTATAAATTCAATGTTTTAAAGCACTTCATTTTTCAAGAAATATAGCAGTTACAAAACTATTCTCTGTATAGATTGTTTACAAGTAAACACTTATTATTTCATCACTAGTTATCATTGTTTCACATATTTTGCTCGGGTATGAATTATAGCCTTTAATACAAATACTTCCATTATAAAAATCAAAACCCTAAGATTGTGCATACTCTAGAATTAAAACATTTATTTAGTATATGGATCATAACTTTCTCATCAAGCCATTTATGGCATCATTAGACATTTATTTCTGAAGATTATAATAGACCTGTATTCTAAACCCTAGACAATATTTCATTATTTCATTTAATGTCGAGACTACCAGTAAGACATTTTTATCACTTAGCAAAAGATACGATTTTAATATCAATATCTAACATTTAGTTTACAACCCTAACTAGAGATATTTTCAGTATCAAAACCTTTTTCATGCACAAGTTTAAGACCCAGTTCTCGGGCTTGAAACATCAGTACTTGTATGGTTTCCAGCGAAACCTACAGGGTAGGAATTTATTCATTGAATCAAAACCAAAAACCTTTCGGCATTTACCATTTCAAAACATACGAATTACAGGTCCACCTATAAACAGAGAAATAACTATCTACTCTCAACTTGAGACAACTTTCGTTATTCAAACTCGATTCAACAGTTATACAAACAATCTCTTAAACATCTATTTTTAACAAGGTTGTAACATTTCAATGCAAAAGAACCAGTAGTACAAAAGCAAGTGAACCTGCGACTCTATTACAACATGCCCATCAGCATAGAAAAAAAAATGACAGAGTTTATATTGTTTCCATTTAAAATTTCCAAAACACATAGGGTCTTTTCCCTTAAACATCCAGTGGCATAAAAACCAGCTCGAAGTTAGTTTCAACGCTACAGTAAAACATTACTGAGCCGAGCATCAAATAAAAGACTGAGGATTAACCTCTTTACAGTATGGTAACAAATAAAAACATAAAACTCGACCATCACTCCGAATAGGTCATATTCCTTTTCCAACTCTCATCATTCAGTAATCATCAGCAAACCTTGCTAAACACACCTATGAGGTTTTCAAGAACCACCGAGGCTTACCATGTATGAATTGCAGCGTCCACATGCCGAGTGCTAGTTCATAGGAAATCCTCCTTCAAGATATCACCTGCCAGTTACATTTAAAAGGGTTAAACAAAGGAAATACAAGCATCGTTACAATTTATAATGCTACTTCCTTTATCATTGAAAATCTTACCCTGGCAATGCAACACCTGGAGTTTAACACCTCACACCATCTTGACGATGCAGTCTTAGCGCTTGCAGAAAATTCGAGCTTGAAGCCAAGAACAAATCTTATGACAGGAAGGATCTCACTCTTTTACACTGATAGAAAAACCTCACTAAATATTGAAATGGCTTAATCGTGGCTCCTTGTCACCAAGAACTTGAGCCTGTGACGTTTAAAATCTCACTCACAAGTCTTTGGATCGAAACCGAGGAAGGAGTCCTCCTACCCTTCTAACTCAAAACCCTACATTGCAGTGAAGTTGTCGGCCCTTCTACTCTAACAACTTGAAATGAATACCCGAAAACAACTCGGTGTGACTTACCAACGAAATACTAGGGTTTCTTCCAAACCCTAGATCTTGAATAGATCAATGGTGGATTAGCTACCAGACAGGCACGTTGAGACATGAGAGTTGATTTGCAATCAATACACATTGATTGTAGCATCTACGGAGACGCCAAATCATCAAGACCAAAGACTATTACTTAGCACAGCTCAGCATCGGTTAGTGCAATGTTGAGAACTCAGGCACGTGAAGATATTTCACCTAAGCCTCCACTTCACTTAGCAGGTGAACGATATTAATGGTGAGACCAGAAATCAATAAATTGGGAGCATGCCAAGTACCGAGTTTAATAACCCTGTCACGATCAACATCATTACTAATCTTCAGTTTCATTGTTCGTATTTCTTAATTAGTCCCTAAGGTACAATTTTATGCATCGTGATAATAGTATTATATGACAATGCATAGTATGAAATTGCATAGTTATTAACTTTCATCTCCATAGCATATGTGTAGTCATATAGGGTTAAGTTGATATATATTCATGTGTTAGCCATGTATAAGGGATACCATAGATATAGTTTAGGATTTGATTTATGCAAAATGATAATGTAGTTATAGCATAACATCATATTCATAATATATTTCACACAATAGCTATGTATTGAAATCAATTGATAAGAGTAAGACTAGATGTATAGTTAGCATGATCAATATATGTTAATTTATAGCATTAGCACTTTAACCACAATATATTTTCATATATTGTTAATCGAATTATAATTGTGATACTTTAGAATAGTTTAAGTTCGGTAGATACATAATGCATTAATAATTCAATAGTATAGACATTATTTCTATAAGATTTCAAATAGAGTTACATATGGGTATTGGTATCAACACATGACGCAAAGGAAATAGTCATTTTAGGGTAACTTCTCCTAGATAATCAAAATAGCATTATATCAATTTTTTTGACGACGTGATTTTATATTACAGAAGACTTTGAAAGCCAACACGTAAACTAGAATTAGAACCGAAATATCCATACCTCCAATAACTTGTTTCACAGGGAAGTACTTAACATTTTAATTGACGATGAATTGAAAGACACATGTACTCTTAACACATTTTGACATAGAAATTCTTACTTGTTGTCTGCACATAGAAACAGGATTCAAATGCCTTAGCTAAACGTAGCTAAGTAAACCCCAGGGTACCTCGTAGGACCCCTTTGTCAACATACAAACAAACTGTTAGAACTTCATCAAGAACATCATAATAGTATAAACTATGTACAACATGTAATCATAATTAGAACTTAAGAAAATCTGTAAACTGTATTCTTATGCATAATCATAAAAGGATCTTTCGTTAAGAATTTTAGCATCCGTTTAAATCTGAAATAGCAAATACAAATATATCATATTTTATTTGAGAAGTATGACGTGTTATCGTTATTGATTATCTTAGTTAAGAAATTTAATTAATTTATATGTTCCGCATTAACGACTTCGATAATTATTGCTATTATAAAAAAAATTAAATTTTGTTATTTTTACGAGATGTTTCATGTGGTATTAGAGCTCAAGTTCGAACTCTAGGCCTGAAAAAGGTCCAAGAACGCGTAGCATAAAATTTATTTACAGCATAAATCTTACTAATTAAAATTTAAACTATTTGTGTTATACAGAAATTATTTTAAGTTACAGGTATGGAAGGATCAGCTGAACATTTAAAAAACAGATTTCGACCCAACAGTCATAGCACGGGACAACATTATGAAGAAGAATTCCATGGCGAATTAATTGATAATTCATCAGAATTGTTACATGCATTTCAAGAATTAAAGGCAGAAATCAGATCTGTAAAACAAGACAATGAGAAAATTATGAAAGCACAAGAGGAACTTAATCAAGTACTGTTCGAACAATTCCCAACTGATGAACATGATAGAGAAATTGAAAATACCTCTAAGATTGAAGATTTACCTCATCGAGATAGGTGTAAGAAAATGAAAACTGATGATGCAAACATCATTTCAACATCATCAGAAGCTGCCCATGAAAAACGCAAAAAGAAAAGAAATTATTCAAGTGATAGCAGTGAAGGAGACTACAAACCCAAAAGAAAAAGTCACAAACAGTATGAATAGATTTCTGGGGAGTTTAAGAAAATCAAACCCCCAACCTTCAATGGTGAAACTGAAAAAGGCGAGACAGCAGAAGCATGGCTGTCCGACATGAAGAAGTACTTCCAAATTTATGATTACTCAGAATCATTGAAGGCAAAGATGGAAATATACAACTTGATTGGTAAGGCAGATATTTGGTGGTAGGACATCAAAAGAGTGAAGGGCATCAAGGACAAGGATGGGAATTGGAGTACTTTCAAATGGTACTTCAAAAAGAAGTTCTTATCGGAACAATACTATGAAGAAAAATCAAAGGAGTTCTATGACTTAAAGCTGGGAAGTATGAACATGAAAGAGATGAATAGTAAATTTCTGAATTTACTGAGGTATGTGCCATACCTCGTGGAAGAAAAACCGAAGATCCAAAGATACATGAGCTGTCTACCTTTCAACATCAAGGATAGAATCGAGTATGACAATCCAAAGACCTTAGAAGAGGCCATGAGGAAAGCAACTTTCTGTTATGACACTAATTGGAAAAGAGAAGGAATATCAAACTGGAAAAGTCATAAACCCAGCAATTTTGAGCTGAAAAATAAAAATTTCAGGTTTAGTGGAAATTCTAGTTTCCAAAAGAAAAAATTTCAGAATCAGAATTTTCAAGGAAACAATCCTAGAAACAGTCAGCAGTAGAATTTTACAGCTTCTAGAAACACTCCCAATGCTACCAAAACTAATGATCAAAAGGCACATATCAAATGTTTTGAGTGTCAAGGTCCTCATTATGCATCAAAATGCCCCAAGAGGAAGCGGACAACTAACAACATTCATTCCATACAGACTGAACATATTGTTGGAGACTTGGCAAGGGAGATGCCCAGAATTAATGCAGCACTAGACAACAGGCAAGCAGATAATCAAGTCTCTATGGTAGAGATTGAAGGCATGCTACAAAACCATCATGTTACTATTTTGATTGATCCAGGTGCTAGCTTAAGTTATATATCACCAAATATTGTAGAAAGTTTTAAATTGAAAACAGAAAAATTCAGTAAATCTTAGTTAGTTAGACTAGCAACATGAACAAAAAGGAAAGTATCTGATTTTATTGAAAGTTGTGCTTTATCCATGAATCAGTTAAAGACACAAACCAAGTTGAATGTTTTACCTTTAGGAGCCTATGATATCATCATTGGAATGGACTGGTTAGAAGCCCATCATGTCATATTGAATTGTTATGAGAAAATTTTTACATGTTTAAATGATGAAGGAGAAACTGTAGAAGTAAAAGGTATTCCAAGAAAGACATCCCTTAGACAGATTTCAGCCATGCAAGTAAAGAGGGAAGTTAGAAAAGGATGTCAATTGTTTGCAGTAAATGTAGTAAATGATGAGTTTATTTGTAAAGAGGACGAACTGAAATTAGAAGACATACCTGTCCTAAAAGATTTCAAAGATGTTTTCCTGAGGAGATTCCAGGATTACCTGCTAAGAGAGATTTAGCCTTTACCATCGAGTTAATACCAGGAGTAGTACCGAATTCTAAAGCTCCATATAGGATGAATATACTGGAATAAAATGAGTTGAAATCATAGTTGAAGGAACTGATTGATAAAAACTATATAATACCCAGCATGTCTCCTTGGGGAGCACCTGTTATATTTGTTAAGAAGAAAGATGGTACCCTAAGACTGTGCATAGATTATCGCCAGCTGAATAAGATGACCATCAAGAATCGATATCCATTTCCCCGCATAGACGATCTATTTGATCAGCTACGTGGAGCAACGATATTTTCAAATATTGATTTAAGGTCAGGATATCACCAAGTTCGTGTGAAGGATGATGATATTTTTAAAACAGCCTTTAGAACTCGATATGGACATTATGAGTCCGTAGTCATGCCATTTGGCTTGACTAATGCCCCGGCTGTATTTATGTGTTTAATGAACAATATTTTGCACAAATATTTGGATAAGTTTGCTATTGTGTTCATAGATTAAATTTTAGTGTATTCTAAAAGCAAAAAAGAGCATGATGAACATCTGTGTATTATCTTACAAGTTCTGATAGATCATCAACTATACGCTAAGTTTAGTAAGTGTGACTTTCACAAGGATAAAATTCAATATTTAGGACACATAATTTCCAAGGAAGGAATCTCGGTTGACCCCAACAAGATAAAATCCATTAATGATTGGTCGGTTCCTAAGGATGTGTCGGATGTACGATCATTTATGGGTATTACTGGATATTACAAAAAATTTATAAAGGGTTTTTCAAAGATTGCAAACCCCATAACCTCCTTACAGAAGAAAGGGAAGAAATTTGTGTGGGATCAGAAATGTTCAGATAGTTTTAAGAAGTTAAAGGAGTTACTAACTACAACACCTATTCTGAGGATTGTAGATCCTAATAAGGATTTTATAGTTTGCATAGATGCATGTACTGATGGAATCGGTGGAGTCCTAACACAAGAAGGGCATGCTGTTGCATACGAATATAGAAAGCTAAAAATACATGAGAAGAACTACTCTACTTATGATTTAGAGTTATTAGCAGTAATTCATGCTTTAAAAATGTGGCGTCACCACCTTATTGGAAGAAAATTTACCTTGTTGACAGATAAAATGGGTCTGAAATATTTATTAGATCAGACAAATCTGAACGCTAGACAAGCTAGATGGTTAACTTTTCTAAGTAAATATGATTTCGAAATTCAACATATTAAAGGGAAAGAGAACAAGGTTGCTGATGCATTAAGTCGTAAAGCAAAACTGAATTTTATTTCAGCCATCAGTACTTACTCAACATATTTAGAAAATCAGATCCTTGAAGGGAGTGAAACAGATGAAGAATACAAAAAATTACAAGAAAAGACAACAAATAACAATTCTGAAAATTCTATGGAATATTACAGTTTGAAGGAAAATGGACTGTTATTATACAAAAACAGATTGTATGTACCCAACATACCAAAAGTAAAAATCCCTTCGACCATATTTTAATAATCATAAATTGGTATGCATGTGATACTAAATGCATTTATGTGAATGATATCCCACCATGTATGGTGAGGTATGGGGTAGTAAGGGAAAGGAATCTTATACCATCTAATTGTTTATAATTTCAAATGCATTCATATGATAAAATATCATGCCTTGTGTGTATGTTGGTTATGAGTTAATAACCAAGGAAAGTGAGGAATTATGGTCATATTGTGGTAGTAAATTCCATGTGAGTAAATCATGGGTAAGAACATAGTGTGGTTGGATATGGAAAGGCTATAGTGCTACACAAGTGTCCAATTATTTTCCTACTTGTTGCGTTGTCTTGGATTGTAACATTCCTGCCAACACATAGAGGTCAATAGAGGGGGGGATTTATTGAGGGAATCGTGGATCGGTGAAGGGAAATTCCTTCTAGTACACCTAAGGGACTATTCAATGGAGAAAGGGTATATCTTGGTATTGTGTTGGGAAAAAGAAGAGGGTGGTCATATGGTCATGCAAGTATTGGGGAGGTAGTTGGAAGATATGTCAAGGAATTGGCTAGGCCTTCCAAATCATCATGGTGGAATGCATGACATGATATTATGGTATTCATGAACCAATGCAAGGGTACATTAAGTGAATGTACATTAAAAAATTATGTAAATCTTGTGGTTATGCATGCATATGTGTGGGTACATATGTTAAGATACATTGTGTGAATGCATGTTTGTGATATATATTACATTGCAATCAGCTAATAGCTTAAATCAAGAAAGGAAAATGATATTAAAGAAATCATTAACACATGGATCAAACAACTGCAAAATTGAGCAATTACTGAGTACCTCATAAAGTGAAAAAACTTGCCAATATAATAGGTGACATGGAAAGATGAGTTCTTCATGCAAAAACATTCATAGTTAATCAAGTGTTGAGGAAAACATTTGTTTGAAAAGAAGTGAAATGTTAAACCGTATATACTATGACATTATGTTTCTATTATTATATTAGTATTGTATTTATTGGTTGGCTAGAACCTTAATTTTAATTGTATGGTCAATTAAGACGTTAATTGTAATTGTACCCTTTGTCTTATATATATATATACCAAGGAGACCTAGTTTTAGGGATCATCAGATATGTTCTTGTGTGTTCGATACATTGTAAAAGGAGGTTTCCCCCTCAAAGATACTTCTTACTCATCTCTTTATTTCATTTTGAAGGCATTGGGTTACTCTCTATTTAGAAGTTCAGTGCATAACCTATCCCCACCTAAGACTTTGCACAAATTGCAAATCCTTCAAAGTAAGGAAAACTCTTACACTATTTTATTCTAGATTATGCTATGTTTGGCCATGGATAATTGAGTGTTACATTCCGATATCCACTTTGTTTGGGACAATCATGCTCAAATATCCTTTGAGGCCCTCAAACATGATTTTTCTTTGGCCTCTTTTATTAGTCCTCTAGATTTTGCAAATGATTTCATCATTTACATCTAGAAAACCCCTATTATCATTAGTAGAGTCTTGGTCCAAGAAGATGAATAACATATGGAGCATGTTATTTACTACATGCGTAAAAACCTATATGGACATTAGTTATATTATAACCACGAGGATAAATTTCTTTACCTATCATTTTTTCTATTCAAAATTTGCACCATTATATCCACACTAGTATGACCAAATTAACAGAAAATGTGATCCCCGTGTTATAACTCTTGAGTAGGCCTGTGGTCAATGGAAAAAACACTCGGTGAATTGTTATACTCTAATAATATGATCTCAAATTTGCTACTCCAAAGAGTTATAGGATTTGGAATTCATTGATTTTATTTTAAACCTTTCAACTGGCGTAGATAGTTCCCCTATCAATGAAAATCTAACAAAAGAACATTTTTTTAGCATCTTTTATGGCAATCCTTGGTATGGGGACATCCTTGTTTATATACACACTAAAAATGTTGGTCCTCATCTCTCTCAAGATGAATGACTATTGATTCATTACCAATCTCCTTATTTGCTTCTTCTCGATGAGGGGTTAAACATATTATACAACTTGACGAGAACCCGACATTGTTCTCGTTTTTTTGGGGGTCAATTTTAGTATCTATTTTCAACTCTATTTCAAAAAGTGTGTATACTGGTAGCACTAGCAACATTTTTCACTTTGAGCCATTTTTTGCGATTTTGAAATTTCTTGGTCATAAAAAACTATCATTTTTATTTACAAGTGACTTTTTCAAATTTTACAAAAAATATATACATTTAGCAGCTAGTTATAATGAAAAAATATATACATTTTCGATTTTTTTTGCATCTAAAAACTACATAGAATTAAACATATATGAATTTTAGAAGTTTTTTCTTTAAACTTTCATCTTCAACAAATCATATTTTTGGCAAATTTGTAACCTCTGCCCAAGCACCTCCCCTTTTCGCTCCCCCCCCCCCATCGCCTCCCCTTTTGTGGCTATGTGATTCTTAGAATCGCGGCCAGCTGCGAAGGGGGGTGGGGTGACCAATGGGCTCAAGGAGAGGGGGGAGGGCAGGGCAGGAGGGGGGAGATGGGGACGGGCCCGCTCATACTCCACCTAAGCATCGCCCCTTCCGTGGTGGCGTGATTCTCAAAATTGTGGTCGACCATTGTTGATGTATTTGTAGCTTCGGAAGATATTCACTTGTGTATTACATGTATTACATTTGTACTTTATTGTATCCCCAACGGAGATGTATTATTCCTTCAATTGGAAGTGTCGTCATTTGTATTTTCAAGTGTCACAAGTTACATTGTAAGTGTCGTCATTTGTATTTGATGGGTTATTAGACCACCTTGGTGGGGTCGGCCCTGTATGATTCATGTGGGTTAAAGGGTTATTATACCACCCTAGTGGTTTTGGCCCAGTGACAAGTGGTAATGGGTTATTAGACTCTCCTAAGGGAGGTCGGCCCAGTTAGAGTTAAAGGCAGGTCAATTCATTATATAAATAGAGAGTGTGTCTCTCTCATTTCATTCATTCACACACTCACTCACTTCGCATTAGTGAGAGAGAGGAGGAGTGCACACAAGTGGAGTAGGAGATGCTACTAGGATACTATCTCTTGTTTCAGGGTTTCATCTTGGTGATCTTTGTATCGGTGCTTATTCTATCTCTGAGGAAGTTGCGGGGTTTTTCACCCTCTTGGTTTTCTCCAGTGAAATGCTTTGTGTCTTGTCTCTTGTGTTTGATATGTTGTACATATTGTTCTCTCAGTTAAGATCTTAGATCAGATTGAATTAATGCTAAAAAACTAACATGGTATTAGAGCTATCCTGAAGGAATCCATTATATGGCATTTATGACACTTGTTGCACTTGCGACAAATTGGAAGCTAGGGCTTGGTATAGTAAAAACGAGTCATCGTTGAACTTTCACTATAAATCAGTTTTGGAGAAGGTTCGAGATCTGAAACTTTTACAGGTCGAAGATAAAATATTGATGTACCTTGTGTTTGAAGGAAAGCCTCAGATTCATTGTACTTTGTGAGATATGATACGTACAATTTAGGGTTTCTGCCTCTTCCATAATGCAGTCCTAAATAGGTGAGATAGGAAAAAAGGTCATATCGCGAGCTAGGAAGCTCCAAATGAAATTCCGTAAAAAGTGACAGTTAGGGAACAGACTGCAGTTTCACAGGTCCGGGTTTCAAAGGCCGAAGTTGAAACTGTGACACGTGGCATGCCGTACAAGATCACTATATTGTTTCATCCCATAAATAGGTCATGTTGCGACACTTGGAATATCTCTCTCTCGAAGAATCCATTTGAGCTCAGATCTGTGGGTTTGGAAAGATGACAGGTCAATCTACCAAATGCCGAATTTTCATACCTTGAGGATCCAAAATTTCATAGATACATGAGAAACAATATGGGATATATTTCTGTCCAAATAGAATTGGATGCTGAGCACTTTCATTTTTGGTTTGTCACTGCTGCGGGAAATTAGGGTTTTGGAGAAAGTTGGAATCTTTGGAATCTGATACCATGGCTGAATTCCCTCAATAAAATCTAAATTTAGAGACCAAGATCGAATTTTTTGGTTAGGAAGATCCCCAGGCTCCATCAAACCCTAGTTCAGGATTTTGATCGGAAAGTTGGAAAATTAGGGTTTATGCAAAAGTTGGAATTTTTTAAATCTGAGACCACGGATCGATGCTCCTTAGAAAATCGAAGTTTAGAGCACAAGATCAAAAATTTTGGCTGGGAAGAACCCCGGTTATTATCAAACCCTGGTTCGGGATTTTGACCAGAAAACCAGAAAACCATAAATTGCAGATCTGAAAGTTTCAAAAGCAATTTTGAGGGGTCAAATTTTGCAGATTTCAAATTTGAAGTATACCAGCTTGATCAACTCAACAAGGCGCATCTTTCCATCCATTCAGAATTTTGGAATTCAACATTTGAATTTTTAGGGTTTCACTGACAACCCCTAATCCAACTCCAGATCTAGTTTCAGCAAATCAAGTGGATTGGGTAAATCCTAGAAGAGAATGATTTGTACACCTACATAAGTGAAGAGATTCCAGTTCCAGAGGGATAATGAGGCTAAGGCATTACATAAGAATACTACAAGAAATCTCGACATGTATGACTTGAGGAGATACAGGTATGTTTTGAAATCTATTCATGATTAATTTTATGATATGTTTGTCTTCATATTATTGAGGTTAGTACAATCTTGATTAATTTTAGACTTTTCTTATCACCCTAGTAAAAGTATGAATGCATGTGAAAGATAGAATACATTCATTGATTAGGGGTATGACACTTATGATTGTACTAATACACTATGGTGTTGTATGATGATGATATTGTCCACTAACATGAAGGGTACATCAAGAAAGACAAATCAAGTTCTAGATCAAAAACATATGACCATGGTGACATAAAGACAAAGACTCATCCATAGTCATGGATGACATAGAAGCTCTACTTACAGGGTATGTATACCTTGGTTCTACAATTATTAACTTATGAGATATACAGGTTTCTATCACAAGGTCTCTAAGATAACAAAGAAGACAATGTTTAGGTATGTTCGACAAGCATGATGATTCAGGTATGTTTTCCTATATCAAGTTAGAATCCTACTTTGTGTTAGGATCTTAGATAAGCATACTTTGGTATGATTGATAATGATTATTCATGAAGTTATAAGTTTGAGTAATCACGGGTTTATGCATATTATGATTCTTACTTTGATTGATGATATGACAAACTAGAAGAGTCCTATGGTCAAATAAGAATATGCATGAGTAAAAGAATCCCTGAAACCTTGAATACTAACACTTGTGACAAATTACGTGTGTATGAAATGACCATGACCATAGATGTTAAAGATTATTTAGAATCATAATATCTTGATAGTATTGAGATTATACTAATGAATGTATGATTATGTATGAGATCTTGAGGATGACGCAATGATGAAACTAGTGCACACTTAAGCATGCATAGTGGTCCAGGATGGATAGAATTTCAAAGACATATAATCATGATGATCTCATAAAGGAGGCAAAGATCAAGAGGGAGCACACTCCAGTAGTTCCTGCAAGGAAACAAAGATTGAGAGGGAGTCCACCCAACAAAAAAACAAAGATAAGTATTTGAATTGTCATTTATTATATATTTGATTACTTAAATGATGTTGTCCAATCATGTACATGCTTATGTTCCTAGATTTAGGATGTATATTATGCATAATAGAAAAGTTGCAATAATGAACAAGATACTACTAATATGCAAGTATTGGGTAAGTGGCCTATGGTACTGTACAACATTCCATTGCTACTT
This sequence comes from Larix kaempferi, assembly GCA_027924585.1. Lineage (NCBI taxonomy): Eukaryota > Viridiplantae > Streptophyta > Pinopsida > Pinales > Pinaceae > Larix > Larix kaempferi. The sequence continues at coordinate 12,015,703 of BSBM01000434.1, forward strand.
ATCTAGAATGAAACCTCTTTGCTGACATATTGGGAGTGGTGCACACTCTTAACAATGTTCTGGTAGAGATGGAAGGCATCTAGAAAGTTACGGGATATGGATAAATGTTGTATTGAAGCATTATCGGCTAAGATAATTGCATTATTGTATGACATACATTCTTATGTGTAAGAATTTGTTTTTGAAAAACTATGAGAAGTTTCTAATCATGCAATTGAATTTGACTTGTAAGAAAGATCATGTACAATCACCTACAAAAGAAGGACAACGACTTTTGTTCCAGCGACGAAGTTCAAGAAAACTACCTATTGAAGATATTGAAGAATCTGAAGTTCCCAGGATCAGGGATGCAGTAATGGAAGGATGCCATGATCGAGGAATACCAATTGATCATGAATAATGATGTTTGGGATGTGGTCCCGAGACCAGAAGGGAAGTCTGTTGTGACTTCCAAGTAGATCTACAAGATCAAGCATGCTTTATATAGTATCATAGAGAAATACAAGGAAAGTGATGAAGTGGAAGATATGCCAGATGGATGTCAAGACAGCTTTCTTGAATGGTGTAGTCAAAGAGGAAGTGGAGAAGCCACTCAGATTTGAGACACATGACAGGGAGTCACATGTGTGCGAATTGAAAAAATCCTTGTACAGTTTGAAACAAGAACCCAGGACATGGTACGGCAGGATAGACAACTTCCTAACTAGTTTGGGCTTTACCAAGAGTAAAGCAGATTCCAAACTTTACTACAAGGTTGATGAAGGAAATCCAGTGATACTCCTACTTTATGTAGATGACCTGTTTGTGACAGGTGAGATTGCGTTGATTGCTGATACGAAGAGGAATCTTGCTACCGAGTTCAAGATGAAGGACTTGGGTATGATGCATTACTTTATAGGTATGGATGTGTGGCAGAGTGCAGATGGAATATTCATTGGACAAGGGAAGTGCGAAGTAGAGATCCTAAAGTGGTTCGGGATGATGGACTGCAAGGCCATGGCCACACCTATGGCCTCGAACCTAAAGCTATTGAGTGATGCTTCAACAGAATCGGTTGATGCCACAATGTATCTTCAGATGATTGGGTCCTTGATGTACCTGATGAACACGAGATTAGATACTTGCTTTGCGGTGAACACCTTGAGCCAGTTCCTGACGGATCCTAGACATGTTCACCTAATTGCTGTAAAGCATATTCTGAGGTACCTGAAGGGTACAGTTGATTATGGGCTCAAGTATGATGCGAATCAAAAGTTTAACCTGGAGGTTTATGTTGATTCAGATTGGGCAGATAGTGCTGCAGATAGGAAAAGCACTTCGGGGTGCTGCTTCAGTATGGGATCAGGTGTGATCTCTTGTTTTAGTAGGAAGCAATCCTACGTAGCACTAAGTACAGCCGACGCAAAAAATGTCGCAACTTGTTCGGCTAGTTGTGAGGCAGTATGGCTAACGAAGCTACTGTCTGATTTATTTGATCTCCAATTGGATGCTACTTGTATCTATTGTGACAACCAGAGTTGTGTACCCAGTGTTCCATGACAAGTCGAAGCATATCGAGATCAAATATCACTATATCAGGGATATGGTGCAGAGAGGAGCAGTGAAGCTCTTGTATGTTGCGACGGATGAGCAGATTGCAGATGTGTTGACCAAACCACTATCCAGAGTGAAGTTCGAGTACCTCAGAGAGAGGCTTGGTGTACTTCAGATCGAGGTTCCTCCCAAGGGGAAGTGATGAGTTCGGAAGACACAGATGCACATGGGATTTTCCGACATGGTTGTAGACTCCCATGGTCATGATGTAATTGTCGAGCTTTTCCGACATGGTTGTAGATGTGTTCTCCCATGGTCATGATGTAATTGCTAAGCCATTCTCACATGGTGGTAGATGTGTTCTCCCATGGTGCAAATGTAAGGGCTGGGGCCATTCTCACATGGTGGTAGATGTGTTCTCCCATGGTGTAGATGTAAGGGCTGAAGCCATTTTTCACATGGTGATAGATGTGTTTTCCCATGGTGAAAAAGTAAAGGCTGGAGCCTTCCTCGAATGATGGTAGATGTGTTCTCCCATGTCGATGGTGTAAGTGTTGTATGATGTGCATCTAGGCTGTGCTACGTGGACGATGAGATGATCTGAAGAGGATGATCATGTGGTGATGATGTGTTCCAGATGATTTTCTGTATGATGATGATCAGGATGATCATATGTGATGATATGTATCAGGTGGATGATTTGCATGATCAGTTCGATCATGTGTAATGATATGCATCAGGTGGATGCTTTGCATGATCAGTTCGATCATGTGTGATGATATGCATCAGATGGATGCTTTGTATGATCTTTTCGATCATGTGTGATGAGCTTCAGGATGATGCTCCAGATGATATGCATCAGAACGATGCTGTGATGATGATCAGTTGGATCATTTGCATCAGGGTGATGCTTTGTATGATGATGATCAGTACGATCATGAGCATCAGGAAGATGCTCCATGCGAGGATGATCAGGTGGATCATGAGTATCAGGTCGATACTCTGTGGTCGTGGATAGGTTGTGCAAGTAGCATAGAAAAGATCATGGGAGATCCAACAGGTTGAGCTTTGTGCTTGTAAAAGTCCTGGGATGCTCTTTCGAGGTTTTGTTATAGGTAGCATAGAAAATATCCTGGGAGATCCGATAGGTTGAGCTGTGTGCTCGTAAAAGTCTTGGGATGCTCTTTCGAGGCTTTGCTACAGAAAGCATGTAATCAATCCTGGAGATCCGATAGGTTGAGTTGTGTGCTAGTAAAAGTCCCGGGATGCTCTTTAGAGATCTTGTAGGTTGCAAGACACTCTTTTAAGGTTTTTCCTGACCACATGTAAAAGATCCTTGGAATTCCGATAGGTTGAGATGTGTGCTCGTAAAAGTCCCTGGATGCTCTTTCGAGGTTTTATGGTGGTCACATGTAAAAGATCCTGGGAGATCCGATAGGTTGAGCTATGTGCCCATAAAATACCTGGGATGCTCTTTCGAGGTTTTGTTGATGCACGTAATCAGTCCTGAGGATTCCACAGGATGGCCAACTCACAAAGATGATGAAGACCTATAGGAGGCTAGGCCTACATCCAGCATGAAAAAGGGTTGGCTCTGTAGAACTTCCTATGACAAGAAGAATTGAGAGATAGCCCAGTGATCGAGATGACGAGTACAACAACAGTGACGATGATGCTCCATGATCTATTGATGATGATACAGCTCCAGAATTGAAGACTTGTGCCTATGTGTATTGATGACCTGTGTCAAGAAAATACCTTCCTAGTTAAGAGGGAGTGTTGATGTATTTGTAACTTCGGAAGATATTCACTTGTATATTACATGTATTACATTTATACTTTATTGTATCCCCAATGGAGATGTATTATTCTTTCGATTGGAAGTGTCATCATTTGTATTTGAAAGTGTTGCAAGTTACATTGTAAGTGTCGTCATTTGTATTTGATGGGTTATTAGACCACCTTGGTGGGGTCTTCCCTGTATGAGTCATGTGGGTTAAAGGGTTATTAGACCACCCTAGCGGGATCGGCCCAGTGACAAGTGGTAATGGGTTATTAGACTCTCTTAAGGGAGGTCAGCCCAGTTAGAGTTAAAGGCAGGTCAATTCATTGTATAATTAGAGAGTGTGTCTCTCTCATTTCATTCATTCACACACTCACTCACTTCGCATTAGTGAAAGAGAGGAGGAGTGCGCACAAGTGGAGGAGGAGATGCTGCTAGGAGACTATCTCTTGTTTTGGGGTTTCATCTTGGTGATCTTTGTATTGGTGCTTATTCTATCTCTGAGGAAGTTGCGAGGTTTTTCACCTTCTTGGTTTTCCCCGGTGAAATGCTTTGTGTCTCTTGTCTCTTGTGTTTGATATGTTGTACATGTTCTTCTCTCAGTTAAGATCCTTGATCAGATTGAATTAAATGTTGAAAAACTAACATCCGCGAAGGGGGATGGGGTGGGCAAGGGGCGGGGGTTTGGGAGAGGGGGGAGAGTGGGAGGAAACCGGGGGGGGGGCACGGACGAGGGGGGGGGGGGAGGGGGAGTAAAGGGTGGGGCAGGAAGGGGGAGAGGGTGGAGGGAAAGGGAAGGGGGAGGGGGGAGCGAAGGGGGAAGGGTAGCGAAGGGAGGGAAAGGGAAGAGTGGGGAGGGGAGGGGGAAGGGGAGGCAGTAGGGGGGAGAGTGGGGAGGGGGAACAAGGCTGCAATGAGTGATTTTGTTTTTTAATTTTTTTAATTTTTTTTTAATTTTTTTAATTTTTAGTTTTTAGTTTTTAATTTTTAATTTTTCTAATTTTTGTCTTTAAATTTTGATGTTAGGTTTAAAATTTTGTTTTTTTGTTTTTTTGTTTTTTTGTTTTTTTATTCAATTTTTTTTAATTTTTAAATAATTGGGGTTATTTTGAAATGTTTTTTTTAATTGATTTTTATTTTTATTTTTTGGTTTAAAGTTTTTATTGTTTTTTAAATGTTATTTTGTTTATAATTTGTATTTTCTTATGAAAATTTGAAATTTGTGTTTTATTTTGATTTTTTTTACAATTTTCTTAGATTTATTTTTAAATTTTTTTCTTTAGAATTTTTTTGTAAGGATGTAAATTTTGCAAATTTTTTAATTTTACTTTTTTTTTAAAATTTATTTTGTTATTATTTTTTTATTTTAACCTTGAAAAGAAATGATAGGGATTCTAGCAAGTCCATATTTCAATCCAATGATCAATTTACGGTTTTTATTGCAACAATACCAACCATGGTTTCTAGAAAGTTGTAATTTTAGCCTTTTCAGAAAAGGGGTGGTAATGCGTTTTCTCCCTTATGGGCCCAAATATCATAACTTCTACATTGTATGGTTTAATATATGGTTTTATTATGAATACTATCATAAATTTTTTTATTTTATATGAAAAAGTGATCAAATAATTTGTGTTTAACTAAGTGTTAGTTTTATTCAGTGTTACTATGATATTTAATAAATACAATTTTAAATTATGATACAATGATATAATAGTGCCATTTTTTGAAAAAATGTGCTACTAGTAGCATTAGTTTTCAATTTAGAGCTTCATTTTAAGGTTTTTGTAAACAACAATAATGATTGTTTATGTCCATTTCTATGTTTTTAACCACCCAAAAAAAAGTTGTGTTACCAGTAGCACCACTTTTTGATTTGGGATTATTTTTTGGTGTTTTTAATGCAAAAATGTGAGTTTTTATGGCTAGAGTTCTCGTTTTGAGTATAAATTTCTTGTCAAATTGTATAGCTTTTTGTTAGCATTATCCCCTTCGATGCCTAACTTTTGAATAGGATAAAGGGGTTTTCAATTGTAAAATTAGTCACAGCAGATCTAATGAACAAGTAAATCAATCACAATAGATGAAACTCAGAAAATATGGTGTAAACTGTGCAAGAACATGCATCAGTGCTCAATATCCCAATAAGGGTGAAAATACAATACAATAATATCACAATGACTGAGCAATTCGAATTGACTAAGGAGGTCATTCGAATTAACTTCATGGTGTAGCTTGGCTCCAACTAGGAGTCCTCATCATCAATCAGTGGTGGTCATCAATGCACAAGAACCAGTCATCCAGGTGTCAATCTGAGTCTAACTGAGTGTAACTTGTGTAACTGAAGTGTGTAGCACTGATATAGGGAAGAAGGCTCAGTGGAGGATGCATGGGAGGCTAATTGAAGTCAGAACAAGTCATCTAGTCAATCTGGAGGTCCAACGGAATGAAACAGTCAGTCAGGAGTGAAACTAGCCTCAAATCAAGGAGAATCGGAGCTAACTGAGTGTAAACTTAGTGGGTAGGTGAGGAAGTGCTCCCTTCTCTGGCAGTAGGTGAGATGTGGGCACCTTCACTAAGAGGGATAAAGCTCTGAGGAAAGAAGCTCCTGAGTGCTAGAAAGAAGTGGATAAGGTGCCTGAGGCATCAACCTGGTGACTGGGATGCATGCAAACTCTAATTGCATGCAAAACCCTAAAAATGATGATGTGGATATCCAAACACCCCCCCTCAAGCTAGACTATGATGTAAAAAATAATAATGTAGGGCCCTGGTTACTAAGACCAAAGGTCACCCCAATACAATAATCCAAAAAAAATGCTGAAAATAAGCTAAGTGAAGAAATAGAGAAAACCAAGTGGAAAGAAAGCCCCCCCTCAAGCTAAAACATAATAATGGATCAATCTGTCTCCACCATGATGGAACTCACTGCAAACAGTGAACGGAGGTAAGAGAACTTCTTCTCAGTGAAGCTCTTGGTGAAGATGTCTGCAATTTGCTCATCAGTAGGGCAATATTGCAGAATGATAGTGTGATCATGCACAAGCTCTCAGATGTAGTGCATGTGAATCTCAATGTTTTTGGTCCTCTGCCGCTGAACTGGATCTATGGATATCTTGATATCACTTTTATTGTCACAAAAGAGGACAGTCGAAGTAGTGCCACCAAAACCAAACTCAGAAAGAATACCCTGCAACTAAACTGCCTGAATGCAGGCATTGACTACCCCTTGGTACTCTACCTCTGCTGAAGAAAGTGCAATGGCTACCTGCTTTTTGCTGGACCAGCAAATAGGGCCATGACCAATCATGAAAACATATCCGGAAGTGGACTTCTGATCAATGCTATCACCTGCCCAATCTGAATCAGTAAAACCAATGAAATCAAGCTCAGAATCTACAACATAGTGGATGCCAAAATGTCTCATACCTTGCACATATTGCAAGATCCGCTTGGCTGCCCTCCAATGAATCTCATGGGACTGTTGTATATACCTTGATACAACACTCACAGCATAAGAAATATCAGGCCTAGAGTGTGTCAAGTATAGTAGTGAACCAATCAACCGTTGATACATAGTGCAATCTGCAAGCGGTGTAGAATTTGCCTCCTCAAGACTGATTCTTGAGAGGAATGGGAATGGGGCTGCCTTACATTCAGCCATATTAAACTTCAATAACAGGTCGGAAGCATACTTTTGCTGAGATATAGTGATCCCATCAAAATTTTGAGCTATCTCCAAGCCCAAAAATTGACTCAGCAAGCCCAAATCGCTCATGTCAAAAGCTAGATTTAAGGCAGTTTTTAGCTTGTTTATTGAAGTAAGAGTGCTACCAGTAATGAGAATATCATCAACATAAAGAACAATAATCAACAAATTACCTTTAACTTGTTGTAGGTACACATTCGGATCAGATTTGCATCTTTTAAAATTCTGAGAAAGAAGGAAGGAGTCCATCTTTGCATACCAAGCTCTTGGGGCCTGTTTTAAACCATACAAAGATTTTTTTCAATATGCAAACTAATGATGGATCTGATATGTAACCTTCTGTCTACTTCATATATACCTCTTCAGCAAAATATCCATGTAGAAAAGCACTCTTCACATCCATGTGGTGCACTTCCCAGTGCTTGGATGCGGAAATAGCCAAAACTAGGCGGATGGAATCCATCTTTGCAACCGGTGCAAAAGTCTAAGTGTAGTCCACTCCTTGGAATTGGGAGAAACCTTTTTCCACCAACCTAGCTTTTTATATGCTGATAGAGCCATCAGCAGCAACTTTCGTGCAGTAGACCCATTTACATTGGACTAATTTTCTTCCAGGTGGAAGAGAAACTAGCTCCCATGTATTGTTCTTTTGAAGAGAACTGTACTCTTCATCCATGGAACTTTGCCATCTCGGATCTCGGTGGGCATGGTAGTATGTTTTGGGATATGAACCAGTCATCAAATAACAAATATCATATAATAATGGATCAGAAATTGAAAGAGCCATACCTTCTCTTTGAAAGTCCGCTCTTGTTCGTCTTGGATCAGCAGGATTTCCAATGTTCGAACCAGCAGATTGAAGAGTGTTTTGGGCCCACTTCGGTAACTGAGGAGAATCATAATGGTCGGATTCCGAACCTGATATGTCATCACCATCATGCGCTACTAAAATATCAAAGATATCAGAACTAATACTTTCATTATCGCTGCTCAAACCTTCTTCTGGTAGAGGCGGTGAAACGACAATTTCTTCCTCGAATAGTTGCAATTCTTGAAGCGGTTCTTCAAATTGCACACTGCGCTCTATGAATATATTTTTGGATCTGATATCCATGAGTTTGTATGCCTTTGATTCTTCTCCATATCCTATCAGGATGCACTCAATACTTTTTGGATCCAAGGCTCGTCTCTTCTTGGAAGGAATTCTAGCCCATGCAGTGGAGCCAAAAACCCTCAAATTTGACACATCCGGTTTGTGACCAAAAAATGCTTCGAAAGGAATCATACCTTTCACGGAGGAATGTGGAACTCAGTTCTGAATATATGCAGCAACATTAATTGCTTCAGCCCAAATATTTACAGCCAAACCTTTTGACTCAATCGTGCAAGTAGCCATCTCTTTCAGTGACCGATTTTTCCTTTCTGCTACACCGTTCTGTTGGGGTGTGTAGGGAACTGTATGTTGGATCTGAATTCCGCTTTCAGCACAAAGTTACAGCAAATTTTCCTTGATATATTCTCCGCCATTATCATATCTAAGAGATTTGATCTTTCTCTCAGTGGCGGTCTCAATAGAAGCCTTAAAATCCTTGAATTTTCCAAGCACTTCTAACTTGTTTTTGAGAAAAAATACCCAAGTAAAGCGGGAAAGATCATCAATAAATGTCAAAACATACCTTGAACCATTTAATGACATATTGGGCAGCAGACCACTCATATCGGAATGTATCAGCCCCAAAATTGTAGAAGCTCTGCTAGCTTTTCCGCGGCCGAACCTATGCTCGGGGTGCTTCCCAACAATGCAACCGGGGAAAATTCCCTTCGAGGAACGGAGTTGTGGAAGACCATCTACCATGGATTTCTGTTGTAGCAGCAGCAAATACTTGTAATTTAGGTGTCCAAACCTTTCATGCCAAAGCCTACTAACCTCGTTTCCATGAGTGAGGAGAGCAGTGGCCTTTTCAAGCGGCACAAAGTGAGAAAACTCATAGTATTTTGCAGTGTGGTTTGCTTTCCAACTGCAATAAGTCTTCCACTTTTGATATCATAAATTTCAACTGTATTAGGGCTGAATGTAACTTGCTTCGGTTCACCAGTGTGTGTCATTTGATACACAGAAAGTAGATTTGAAGCCAAGGAAGGCACATAGAGAACACTTTGGAAGCTTCCATGTTCTACATGGATGGACCTTTACCCTTTGATGAAAATTTTGAGTCATCTCCCAAATGGATGGGGATGGAGCTGTTTGGATCGAATGAATAGAAGGAGTCAATATTTGTAGCCATATGATTCGAGGCACCGGAATCTATCAGTAGAGTGGTGGGTTTCGAAATAGTTGCCATGAGTGTTTGACCTCTCTCATGATCATCATTCCTATCCTTCTTCCTTGCACCGTCGGGAAGACATATGTTGTTCTTTTCCAAAAGGAGGGCCATTCGATATATTGTTTTCTTCATGCATGAAATTTTGGGATGAAATCCACGGTTGTAATAAGAACACTTATATTTTTCTTTTCCCTCTTTATCCTTTTGCTTGTTTCTTGAACTGGATGGTGCATCCGTCTGATTGCCTTTCTCTTTGCTTGTGAGGTTCGAATTTGGGCTTTTCTTTCTTTTGCTTTCCTTTGCCATTCGAATTCTTGGATCCTTGAACAAATAGGGCTGAATATTTGGAGTTTATGGACCCCATTTGAATCAATTTGTCATGCTCTTTGGTAACGGATTCATTGAAGGCATTCAAGGTAGGCATCTTCTAATTCAGGGTAGTTAGCCGACCAGAATTGAAAGTAGAGACAAATACCGAGTAATCTTTACCAAGCTTTGAGAGAATGGAGAGGATCAATTGCTTATCCTCTTTCACAACACCATTGTTCTTCAATTGCAATGCCAAGTGCTTGAATCTTGTGAAAAAATCATTGATGGTCTCGAAATTCTCAGGACTAAGAGCAATCAATTCATTCTCTAATTGAAAATCCCTAAGCCCGTCTTGCTTGCCAAAAAGTGTGTCAAGTTGCTCCCATATTGCTTTTGGAGTCTTCAATCCGCTGAGATGGAAGTGAAGATATTTGGAAATAAAGAGGCAAAGGAGACCATAAGCTTCATCAAGCTTATTGTAGTGTTTGGTTCTTTCCGGCAATGTGCTTGGCTCCAATTCGAGGCCAACAGTGACTCTATAGAATCCTTTTGAACGCAATATAATATCCATATCATCTTTCCAATCAAAATAGTAAAAAGGAGTGAGGATAGGCTTTGAAGAAGCGTATTCCATTGCTAGGAGCGAGTGCACTTTGATGTAGAAAATCTTGCAAAAGGCAAGTTAGCAAATGCAATTGATGGAGATAATAACCTGCAAATCACAATGAAAACAAGAACAGTAAGGTCGAACAATCCACCCTTTTAGAGTTGCATCACACCTGGAATTGGAGATCAAGCAAGTTGAATGGGTCCAATGTATCAAATCCAGGAATTATGTGAAAAACTCAAGCTTCTGGAGTGGATTGGAAGTGTATTTTTCTGCTTTGCATGCACATGAGTGAATGCACATGAGATCTTTCATGCCAAAACTTCTGTAATTTTGAGCAAATTCACTCAAATATTCTTGTAGAACACCTGTATAAAAGAGATCTTGTCCCTACAATGGCTCTGATACCATGTAAAATTAGTCACAACAGATCTAATGAACAAGTAAATCAATCACAATAGATGAAACTCAGAAAATATGGTGTAAACTGTGCAAGAACATGCATCAATGCTCAATATCCCAATAAGGGTGAAAATACAATACAATAATATCACAATGACTGAGCAATTCGAATTGACTAAGGAGGTCATTCGAATTAACTGCATGGTGTAGCTTGGCTCCAACTAGGAGTCCTCATCATCAATCAGTGGTGGTCATCAATGCACAAGAACCAGTCATCCAGGTGTCAATCTGAGTCTAACTGAGTGTAACTAGTGTAACTGAAGTGTGTAGCACTGATATAGGGAAGAAGGCTCAGTGGAGGGCGCATGGGAGGCTAACTAAAGTTAGAACAAGTCATCTAGTCAATCTGGAGGTCCAACGGAGCGAAACAGTCAATCAGGAGTGAAACTAGCCTCAAATCAAGGAGAATCGGAGCTAATTGAGTGTAAACTTAGTGGGTAGGTGAGGAAGTGCGCCCTTCTCTGGAAGTAGGTGAGAAGTGGGTGCCTTCATGACTAAGAGGGCTAAATCTCTAAGGAAAGAAGCTCCCGGGTGCTAGAAAGAAGTGGATAAGGTGCTGAAGGCATCAACCTGGTGATTGGGATGCATGCAAACCCTAGAAATTGCATGCAAACCCTAATTGCATGGAAAACCCTAAAAATGATGATGTGGATATCTGAACATCAATGACTATCATAGCTAGGCATGCAAAGGCCACCTCTCTAGTATGGCCATTACCCAGAAAATTATTGATGTCAGTTATTTTTTTCCTACCTTATTTTTTATTGCATTTATGGAGTGAAGTATTGTTGAAATTACATGTTATTTCATTCAAAGGAAAGGACACCCCCACCCCATTTCACCCTATAGTATCCATTAGTCCAATTTACAAATGGGCCATAGAATTCATGGGGTGCAAGCCCATATCAATTGGTGCCCATAAATATATCATTGTGATCATCAATTATTTCATTAAATGGGCCAATGCCATGTTGACATATAACAACAATTCCACCATAGGGTAACATTTTTTCTTCAACCTTGTTATTGCTTGATTTGGTGTTTTGAAACAACTAGTCTATTATCACAGTTCCCACATCGAAGATTCCGTTTAGGAAGAACTTGTCAAAAATTTAAATTTTGGGCATCAATTTTCATCCCATATTACCTACAAGGGAATGGCCAAGTTGAGATCGTCAACAAAATCCTCAAAACCATACTTCAATGGATGGTTGATAAGCACAAATCAAATAGGCATCTCATGTTATTTTTTCCATCTTATGGTCCTATCAAAGATCACATAAAAATTCCACTTGTTTACCCTATCCCATCTCATGCGGGTCATGGAGTCAGTTTTACCTATCGAGTGTGAAATCCCTTCCTTTCATTTAGCAATCAAACATTTTCTAGATGGCTCTTTTCTAGAAAAAAGACTTATTTCTTTGGAAAAAGATGATGAGGATCACCATGTTGTTTTATAAAATATGGAAGAATTGGAGAAATGCTCTAAATATCACTATGATCATTACATCCACCCTCGCTCGTCTTGTGAAGATGACCTAGTCTTTGTCTTCGATACTCAACTTCAAGTCCCCATGCCTATCCTAGTCTTTGTCTTGTCAGTAATCCATACTAACATATGGATAGTCGACCTCAATGATGACATGAAATATGGTTCCACGAGGAAAATAAATTCAGATGAAATATGTTATGCCCACATCACGACCCCCTCTCCTCAATAGCAAGTCTCCCCATCATCACATATGTGGCTCCATTGGCCTTGCATCCATTATAGCATGAGTGAATCACAGTGTTGACACCCTCTTGAACAAGTAAGAACATATGAATGTGCCAAAGAAAAATTTTCTAATGTGTGCCTTGCTACACTTGGACAACTATAAATTGACTATATTCATAAAAATATGGGCCCAAATGATGTAGGTGTCTACCAAAAAATTCTTTGCAACCATCATATACATGCCAGTAATCTGATTGGGTCCCCTAAACCCCATCACCCATATTACTCCTTCCACCACTACCCAAGTCTCTAATTTATTGATGTCCTCCATGCAACTAAAGGAATTATGTAATGCTACACCCTCAATGTAGTGGGCCTTTATAAATTCCTCTATGGGTCGATCACATTGTCAGATAGGTTATACATTCCCTACCATTCCATACAACAATAGGTATGTCATGAAGTGTGCATGAAGTACACATCAAATAAGGAAATCTCTATATGCTCACTGTACACAATGAATGCCCCTATGTTTGCATCCCAATACTTGATGATCTTCGTCAACGGAAGAAAACCCACTCGCATCAAAGGGTTCTCAAGGAACTTAAGAACCCCATATTGTGTGTGCATCCCCCACACAATTAGATCCCTCCTGGTCTACTCTTGAAGAGTTGGGAAGTCTATTTTTCTTCATTTAACCCTCATTGTTGAATTTGTCTAAAAACGTCAATTGGTTAATGTGCATATTTTTCATCAAAAAGTGTGACTCGAGTTTTCATTTTTGGGAGAAAAAGTGTGATGTCAATCCACACCTAGTCACTAAAAAAGAGTGAACAATTCATAATTTTCACCTAATACGTGCAATGTCAATTCACACTTTCTTTTCCTATATGCAAAAGCACTTCACACATGTTTTTCCTTTCTCCATGAGATCATTATCGAGAAATTATTGAAATACACAATCACCAAAGAAAACTTTCCTAGGTCTCCCATGATCCCAGGAAGCCCTAACCAAAAATTGAAATAGAGAGAATGAAAGAGAATGGACATACCACCATCCTACAACTCATGGAATAAAATATCAACAGTTAAAATCGAAGATACGAGGGCTTGGAATACAGGGTCTTACAAGCTCTTCGAATGGTGAATAGTGACAATAAATCCCAATTTTGTGGTACCCATCACTATCTATACAGTTTCGTGTTTTTTTTATTTTTCTATTGTGGCATCATACAATAGTTGTTTGCTACATCGTTTATACGATTGGATTCCTTGTTGCATGCTCTTCTCAATTGCATCATTATTTTCTTATGATCAAGAATTTTTTTTTGAAACCCCTTGTTTTCTTGTTATCATTTCAATGCATGTGATTTAGGCCATACCTTTATTTTATATGCTCCTTGTACTATTGGTTTTATTTCCAAAACCATTTTTACATTGGGGTATTGTTTCCATGTGTACATTTTTTTTCTCTAAACACAATTATCCCTAGAGGTATAATTCTTCAAAATGGCATATGGGTGATTTCCCTCTACAACATCTTATGCATTAAACCTATTTTGTGAACCTATTTTATGTATATAGGATGCCCCCCCTCCCTTTGGTTTGATAAAATGGCTTAGCCTAGCCACCTTTGCATTCTCCGTTTCCATTAGTGTCTCATTGGTATCCAAAGTTCATTTTTTTACCCATGTTGTTATTCCTCCATAGCATTGAGAATTTGTGTTGTTAGCACTTAGATTTTATTCCGGTTGTAAGAAAATAAGACCTAAGGTAACCTATTTCAAACCAAGATTTAGGTAGAAAAATTAGCCATTTTTTCCACCAGAGAGGGCTCTCTCATGATATATATGTAAAGGCTAAAATATATAAAAGTTCTCTCAAAATTTCTCAAAAGGATTTTCTGGTTGAAAAGGAAAACAAGAAACGTTGGGCATGGAGTCAAAGTTTCAAATATATAATATGCCAGTAAGAGATTTATACCAAACAGATTTCCACAGAGGCAAGATAGCAATCATATCACAGTCAATTTGATTTTTTCAGGGGTATAGAAAGAAGTAATGACATTCCATCAACAACAGGCATCTAACTGGGATGAATCCATTGTCAACTTTGAAGAAAATAGTGAATATTTAAATGCGATAAAACGAGGCATAACCAGTATGAATCTCGAATTATTTCAAGTGTTCATTTAAATATAGAAGAAAGACATAATGGAAGACATAAAAAAGAAAGTGAACATGCACATATAAAGATAAAGGAATAAACAGACTGTAAAACTGATCAACACATGAATCTCTGGTCTCAAAAGATAGGTATTTTCATTGCACTACCTTTATTTATCAAAAATAGACTTCAAAACATACTTGTCTCTCAAAGGATTTCCAACCCCTTCAACAATGACTTTCATTGTTTTTATACAAAATTCGGAAGAAGCTTGACATAACTGCTTCTTCTAACTAATAACTGAAAATACTTTAACTTAAAAGATAATTGTCTTTGAGCATTAGATAACTGTCTCCAAATAATATTACAAATTTAAAATAAAAGTATATTTTTGCCACTTGGCAAAAATTTTGAATATCATCTTTTCGCCACTTGGCAAGAGTTTTGAAAGCATCTATGAATGGACAAAATATCTTGTCCTCCCATATTTGTCCACATAATTCCACTGGTCGACCGTGGGTAAATCATAGTTGGTCATTTCTTTTACTAGGACTCGCATTTAAACATGACCTGCATAAGAAACATGAAGAAGATTCTCACAGGTTGAGATCAGCATATTTAAAATTTCAAAGTCTTCCGCTATCTTCTCCATTAAAATTTTTCCTGTAAGCATATGATCCAATTGCTGAAACTTTTTGTGATCCATTCTTATGTCAAACAACAACCTTTTATATTCATTAGGAGGAATCAATTCATTCTTTTCATTCCAAAAAGCAGGGAATCCTTTGTTTATTAATTTTTCAAATTGCTTCTTAAACTTTACTACTTCTTCCCGTATTTCTCCAGCTTTAGCTTCAATATTTTCAACATGCGAGTACTTTCCCAAGATCCTTCTGGCCCATGTGATGACTGAAATTCTGTTCATTATATTCATGGCTGTCAGGTCTGCTTCAATTAGACTGTTTAAAAATGTTATTGCTTTTTGGGCTACTTCTTTTGGCTTTTTATTTAAGTTCTCCCTGACTGCTCTGCAACTTTCGAAGGCATCTTTGGCTACCTTTTCTTTGACTCTTATGTAATCGAGATATGGTCTTAGTTTTTCAACTTCCTTTATAATTTGGTCCCATACCATGTATTTGCAACCTTGCATAGCAGCTTGCCCTGTCACATGAGCTGCCAATCCTTTATTATTATCACTTAATTCCTGATTCCTTGTCTGCAAAGTTTTTATCTCCTTATTTTTAATTTCATTTTCTTCTTTCAGCTTCTGTATTTCCATCTTCAATTCTTTGATTTCTCCTTCCTTCAAACTTACTTGGGACATGGCTTGTAAAATACCATCTACTCCAGTTTTATCTTCATCTGTGGCTATTTGTACTTGTTGCTGACCACTTTCTGCTAATCTTTTCCTTGTTTCCTCCAACTGTTCTTCTAAAATGATTTTCTCTTTTTTCCAATGGTCTTTTTCATCAGAAAGCTTTAACATTTTTGCAGTAACGTCGTTTACTTCATTAGATAATTCTTCTTTTTCTTTTTCCAGTATTATTAATTCTGCTCCTTGGATAAGTACAGTGTCTGGAATTTTTAGCTTTCGTCTTAACATCAGGATCGTATCGTCTTTTTCTTTGAGCAATTTTGTTGCTGCATCTCCTTCTTTATTTATCAAATCTACTTGCAATTTTTTAATCTGTTGTTGTCGAGACTTATTTTCTGCCTTCTCCTGTCTCAACTGATTATTCAATTTATCCAGTGAATTTTTTAATTTTCCTGCCTTCAATATTGCCCCCAAATAATCCGAATATATAACTTCTCCCGTTTGTCTGTGCATAAAATTTTATCTGGGGCATTTATTTTATACAAATCTACTTTCATCTCTGAAATCTTATCTTTTGTGACAACTGAAAATTTCAAGGAATTCTCTCTGATATTTCTGCTAGTAAATAAACTTACTTCAGTATTGGATATATTTCTAACTTTTGGAAACAGCTGACTGGTTTGCTTAGAGGATTCCTGTTTATTCTGACTATGTTCATTAAATACATCCATCATATTCTAGGGTCTATTTACATCGCCCTCTATTGGGGTTTCTTCAATACTGTATTCTTTAACCGTGACCTCTGGTATTTTTTCTTCAATTCTCTTTGCCTCTTCTGAAACTGCTATCAACTCTTGTTGTTCATTTATTTTCAACTTTTTTCCTCTTTCTGTTCCTTCATCCTCAATGTTCATTACATCCTGTATGGGTCTTTTAAACCCCACCAATGCAGTATTTATTGTATCTTATGTCTCTGTTGTTGTATCTGTCAATGCCATTTCTTTGTCGTGTGCATCCGGAATGATTTCTTCTTTATATTCCAGCCAATTGGCTCTGTCAGACATTCCTTCAATCATCTGATGGTTCAGTGCTTTGATGCGATGATCTGTTCTCCGTTTTGATATTATGTTCAACGGATCATACTCAATAGCCATATTTGTCTCAAAACTCATATCTTTCAATAACTTTTCTATATACACAGCAGCATTTTTATTCTTTATTGTGAATGGACCAAGTGTGAACGAATATTTAATGTCTGTTGCTTGTTTGTAAACCAAAAAATTGTTATCTTCAACAATCAACTTTTGTCTCAGGAATTCCAAAGCAAAAACCCTTAAGGTAAGAAAAGTTGGTAAAACATAAGGTTTATGTTTGAATCCGTATAATTTGATTAGTGTACTATCCTTTGACAAGAACCAATCTCCCATCGCGTACTCTGCACTCAATTGCATGCATGCCTGCATTTCTAGTAATACTCTAGGCAATTTTTTTACCAAAGATCATTCTGTAAATCTCTGAGAGCATGAAATTGATGTAATTGAACATGTTATTTTCTAATAAAGTCGTGAAAATGATTTCTGGGAACTGCAACTCTTCTTGACTGGCTATCATAATCATTTTCATCAAAAAGGACTGAAACCTGAAATGTCTCAGAGTGGGAAAATTGACCATCTAGTCATGAATCTTCTCTGTCAAAAATACTTCAAAATTAAGTTGAGGGATTTGATTTTCATCGATCCCTGACTGAACTGTACTCATTTTGTACAATAGACTCAATTGAAACTCGGTTACATACAAGTCCGTATCAAACCCTAGAACTAAAGCCAATAATGTCAAAACTAATTGGGTATGTTCATCAAACAAATTGATATATATAGGGTACGGGACCTCCGAAATGCTGGTTTCTGGCTTGAGACACGACGACAAAAACATTTCCCTATCATTTTGAGAGGTATGATGATAATTTTCAATAATGGAGGTTTCAAAAAAAATCTCAAACTCGAGGGTTTGGGAAAAATCTATTCCTAGGGCTTTAATTAACTCGACTGGTTTTATTTCACAAACGACTCTGGTTTTTTTACTGTTTAGAACAATTCTTTCTTCTCGGGAGTAATTCTCGGCATACCATGATAGAAATTCTGGGAAAAAAGGGATTTGGTCTGGGCAAAAGGCTATCAAAGACGACTGGTGGACTCTATGTAGGTCTATCCCTTCCTTTAACAATTCAGACAACCTAAATTTAATCTCAGAGACTGGTAAGCTAATTAGGGTATCATGAACGTCTTCGTCTCTATCCTCTAGGGCTTCTTTTGCTTTAAAAACGTCTATATTGTGTACAGTTTCCATTTAAACGTTTCTTTAAACAAAATTCTGTTTAAAAAGTGGGCCAGGTCACCATACCCTACCTGTATGTACACGCCTTTCGCCTTCTGTCGCAATCGCTGATCTCCACCAGTCCTCAGAGCTCTCGAAGATAGAGACACATATGCAAAATGCCATTATGTGAAGCCCTTTTTGTTTTATATAAGTATTTTTTATTAACTTCCGGGCAACTTGCTGAACGAGGTTCATATCCGACCGTTGATCTCGAGCTTTTGATTTGGGCCATCAGATCTCGCCTCCTTTTATCCCCTATGGTGGTATCCGCGATCTTAAAGTGGTTTTTCTGCTCCGGTTTGTTCCTTGCACGGATCAACCATATGATGACACCTGTTTGAATGGTTTCGCTTTTCGCGACCTCTCTTCCTTTTATCAAGTGCGCACCTTCCCACATGCGGACGAACAATGGCCGTTGATTTTGTTTCAGATTTGTATCGGCCCTCCGATTGCTACCGACGTATGGAGTATTCCCTTACGCTTTCTCCATCTGCCACGCACCATGTCCCACCACGCCACGTGCTATGGCCCCGCCGCGCTTTTCTATTTGATGGTTCCGCACAGCGCTGTGGTGGTTTATGATACCACCATATCACATATGCAGACTGATGAGATTAGGACACGTGCCCAGCGGTATTGAGTCCGCAACCACCCACAACTCTTTGCAACCGATCACTTTGGCGATGCGGGAAACGATATTAGCTGTTGATCTTGATTCTTATCATCTCCACCATCGAAACTTGATCTGGATCTAATCATTTCATAAATTTGTTTTCGGACTTTGCAAATGTGGGTTTTTCCTTCTTTTTTTTGTATTGCAAACCTTTTTGTGGTAATTTCACTGCTTCTAGATTATTTTGGAAAAAATTTTAGGATTTGAGTATTTTTCAGATATAGTGTCAACATGTGTAATTTATGAAATTAAATGTAGCCGCATATACTTATTCACCTCACTCATTGACGTGCCATTATATTCCCATGTTATGGAATTGTTTGTTTCATTTTACATATCACCGAAGCCCTCCACTTCAACCATCTATTAACAGTTACAACCTATTTCCACATGTTGGGGCCTAATTGCTTATTGTAATGGTCAATTATTAATTAATGGGTGCTTGTTATGGGTTGTTACACAAAATAAGGGATTAATTGATTATGTCATCGTAAAAGTGGTCCATGGGAATCGTATAAATGAATGTTTTCGAAAGGTCAATATAATCATGAAATTGTGTAGCCGCTTCTAGCTCTCTTCCATTATAGGGATTGTGAAATGTCCCTTAGAAATTTATTAAAATGGTGAAAATTTCAAATTTTCCACTAGTTCGACCCTTAACTAGTATTGGTTTCTTGGTCTCCAAATGACTTCAAATGCTCCCAAATTGTAATAGGAGGTGTATGGATGATATTAGGAAATTATTATTAGGTTCATGGATGTTTTAGAGTCTTCAAAAGGTTTCTGCAACTCTCCTTTGAATTCTGGTCAAGGTAGGGGATTAGACTAGCAATTTGGGGTTCAATTCCCCTATGGGTAGATGTTGGAAATGGCTCTCCAAATGCTATGGGACCCTCTCTAATTTCAGAAAAGAAGCAGGTATATCTATGGGACATCTATATGGTCTCATATGCAGCACCATTCAGTTTATTAAGTCTGCTACAACCCTCTCAAATTAGATACAAAAAGACTAGTTTCGACCTTGGGGGAAATGATAGTAGATCTTCACAATTAGTTATGAAACTTAAGAATATTGCTCCAAATGCTTGTATAGTGAATATTAAACTTCTTCATCATATTAATGGCACTCCATACAACATTAATACATTATACATTGACTGAACCATTTGAATTTGATACCATTTCAAGTGCAAATAACAACATATTGGGGAAATGACACCATTTGTTCATAGTTTAGCATTTTTACATCAAATCTCTTTGAGTTTCAACGTGAAAGTATTATGAGTAGTAAAAATAGATTATATATATCATATTACAAATATATGGGGCCTCAATATCTATCCCAAATATTTTATCACCTCAACAAGTGCACCTCTCCTCAAGGAGCAATAATATGCCAAGACATAGAAGAATGGTTGTAGAAGCAAGCTGAAAGAGACATGACCATGATATTTCATGTATCTTCAACCTGTAACAAAAGATTCCATTCTAGATCCAAATGAAAGGTCTGAATGGCCTTTCCAATTACCAACTAGGATGGGAATCTTTCACCCTCGAAATTGGTGCTAAGACAAGTAGAGTAGCCCTCCACTAGCTCTCCTCTCAAATGAAAATTCTGGAAATGATCAAAAGCCGCCATCCTTTTTTGTTATTGTCTTTTATAAAATTCTAAGGTCCTCCATGGGTCGAATTCCTTCCAAGAGATTCATCCCAAGTCAAGTTGGGAAGAGATTCCAATGTGTGCCACTTGTCCCTCCAATTCAAGCCTCCTCCTCCACCAAATTTGAATAGGTGTCTCTTTGGATTCCCCCCTTTAGCGCACTCTTGTAGGATATTTTTAGCCCTAACATGTCATATATGTCATATTTCAGCGATCAGGTCTGATTTGTGTCATAGGTGTCATAGCATCTTCATCATTGTTGTCATAGAGCTAGGGAATCTAGCCCAAGTGTCCCACTAGCTCCAAATTGCCTCTTCCTCTTCCATGGGAGTTACTCTTCCTCTACATCTCGACCTCATTGAGTCATGCCAAGTATTATTCCCTTCCAACTCATCCCAAGAACATTGGACTTCTCATGGATTCGAATTGACAAGAGGAGGATGCCATGTAGCATAAAAAATCTAGCTTGTGTGGGTCCCACATCCTCCATGTGTCTTCATGATCAATTGCCACTTTTATTTTCCATTGTATTTATTTATTTAGATCCTTTATTAAATATTTATGCCATTCTAATGTCCAAACAGCATTTATTATCCCCCTTATTTCAAATCCCAATGCTTCCACCCCCAACATAGGGAACTAGTAATTTTCCTCCATGACAGTTCATTTGGATGGGTATATTACAAACTTTGAATTGGAAATTTCTCTTAATGTGACCCACCTTCTCCATTTGGATATAATTTCACATTATTACTAACTTGGAAATCATTCTTGGAAATTATTTGACCCTTAGCATCAATTTGACAAACTATCATGAGTATGGCCAAGGGCTTAGGCCATTGTGACCTAATGCAAAATTTTGGGACATGACAGATTGTGGGTGCATAAGAGAAGGAAAGGCAAGTGGTTTCTATAGCTCCCTTTCCCGCAATGGGAAAGGGTGTTAGATGTAAGCAGTGTTTTCAATGATAAAAAATATGATAGGAGTTTTCTATGTGGATTTCATGAGTTGTTTTGTTTTTATTTTGATGCTTTCATATTGCAGAATAAGTGTTGTTGCCCTTTATGCGTGTTTAGGGTTTCAATAACTAATAGCTTAGCACACAAAATTTCTAACAATGCACCAGTCAGGAATGTAATCTGCTCTCTCCTCTCCATGAATGTGCAACAACAACATCATGGAGAGAACGTCGCTGCAAAAACTTGGATTCAAGGGGTTATTTCGATGTCTGCAGGGATGGTGGCCACATTCCTGTAGATGGCTGAGTGATTTATTTACTAAAACATCTAAATCCATTCTTGAGCTAAAGAATCTATATATAATTTACGGTTAATAGTTTGATAATATGATGATGCCATCGATCTACAATGTCCTAGAGTCACGATGTAATTTTTGGTAGGTTTGGTATAATATCGGTTTCAAGATCTAGGTGTACATGTAGCCTCTATGCACTCGGAAATGAGGTACTTTTGCATAGATCATGAAAGCTTTCATGTGGTATCATCGTGGAGAACCATCCACAAGTATTTGTAGTATATTTCTCACATAAGAAGTTGTGGAGGTATGATCATGATAGTTCTAGGGGAGAGATCAATATAATAGTAATCATCCTATCCAAATAGAAAGGAAGCTACAACGAGAGAAGTAACAGATGATTGAAGTTGTGTACAAGTCTGGGTGTGGCGATGCATTTATAAAGGGTCGTGGATTTTCAATAATGGAATATAAGCCTACCAAATTGTCGTAACAAAAATGTTTCTTGGAAAGAATATTATTTTCTTTACCATGGTGTAGATAAAGTACTGATGGGGAAATATGGCATCACCGAGACTTATTTGAGGTTGATAGTATTGTGCCTACAGTGAAATTAACATCACCCCCGACTGTTGATGTATTTGTAACTTCGGAATGTATTTCATATATGTATATTGTATTCCTATAGAGATGTTATTATTTCTCTATACGGAATTGTTTGTATTCCTATAGAGATGTTATTATTCCTCTATACGGAAGTGTCGTCATTTATATTGTAAGTGTCGTAACTTATACTTGATGGGTTATTAGACCACCTTGTTGGGGTCGGCCCTGTATAAGGCATGTGGGTTAAAGGGTTATTAGACCACCCTATTGGGGGTCAGCCCTGTCAGCATTATGTTATGTGGTTAAGTTAAGGCCGACCTAGTGAAGGTTATTAGGCAAGTTAAGTCAAGTATAAATAGAGTGCGGGAGGCACGCTATTTGATCATTCAATTTCTCACTCATACTCTCATTGGAGATTGGCGCACTTGTGGAGGAGGAGAAGCTGTTGCTAGGAGAAGAATATCTCTTGTACTTGGGTTGTATCATTGCTTTATCTATCTATGAGGAAGTTGCGGGGTTTTTCACCTTCTTGGTTTTCCCCAGTGAAATTCAGTGTCTCTTGTGTGCTTTATTTATTGTGTCCATGATTGATATGTTGTAGATATGTTGTACATGTTATTCTCTCAGTTAAGATCCTAGATCAGATTGTAAATTATGAAAAACTAACATGGTATCAGAGCTAGCCTGAAAGAAGGCATGGTATGGCATTTATGACACTTGTTGCACTTGCGAAGCTAGGGCTTGATATAGAAAAAACCAGTCATCGTAGCACTTTCGCTATAAATCCATTTTGGAAAAGTTTCAATATCTGAAACGTTTATAGGTCGAAGATAATATCGCAATGTACCTTGTGTACGAAGCACAACTTCTAATTAATTGTACTTTGTGTTTTATGATCTGTACAATCTAGGATTTCTGCCTCTTCCAGATCTCAGTCATAAACAGGTGACCTAGGAAAAAAGGTCACAACTTGGGCTACGAATCTCCAAATGAAATTTCATAAATAGTGACAGGTAGGAAATGGACTGTAGTTTCTTAGGTAAGGTTTTCAAAGGCCGAAAGTGAACCAGTGACAGGTGGCACTCCATACAAGTTCACTCTCCTTTTTTATCCCATAAACAGGTCACGTTGTGACACTTGGAATAACTCTCTCTCAGAGAATTCAATTGAGGTCAGAACTGTGGGGTTGGAAATACGACAGGTCATGCTACCACAGGTCGCAGTTTCAGACCTTTTGGATTCATAATTTCGGAGTTACACCAGAAACAATAAGGTGCATATTTCTGTCAAAACAGAATTGGATTTTGAGCACCTTCATTCATGGCTCCGGGAATTTAGGGTTTTGGAGAATGTTGGAATTTTTGTATCAGAGACCATGGCTAAATGCTCCTCATCAAATTGAAATTTAGAGACCAAGATCGAATTTTTTGGTTGGGCAGAAGGCCGGGCTTGATCAAACCCTAGTTCGGGACTTTGATCGAAAAAGTGAAAAATTAGGGCTTTTGCAAAAATGGGAATTTTTTAAATCTGTGACCATAGCTGGAAGCTCATTGGAAAAATTGAATTTTAGAGATTTGGATCAAACTATTTGGTTGGGTGAAGCTCTGGGAAACTCAAACCCTAATTTAGGGTCCTCCCTAGTGAATCTGGAAACCTAAGAGGCAATTTTGAGGGGTGAAACTTTGCAGTTTTCAAATTCTGAGTATACCAGCTTGACCAGCTCAAAAAGGCGCATCTTTCTATCCTTTCATAAGTTTGAAATTCAAAGTTTGAATTTTTAGGGTTTCCCTGACAAACCCTAATCCAGCTCGAGATCCATTTTCTGCAAATCAAGTGGATTGGGTTAATCCTAGAAGAAAATGGATTAGTCACCTGCATAATTGAAGAAGTTCCTGTTTCAGAGGGAGTTGAGGCTAAGGCCTTACATAAGAAGATTACAAGCAATCTCGACAGGTATGACTTATCCAGGTATGTTTCGAGATCTGTTCATGATTAAGCTTATGGTATGTTTGTCTTTATTAAGGTTAGTACAATCTTGATTAACTTTAGACTTGTTTTATCACCTTAATAAAAATATGAATGCATGATAGAAGATATTCATTGATTAGGGTGTTGACACTTACGATTGTACTAATGCATTGTGGTGTTGTATGAGGTTGATGTTGTCCGCTAACATGAAAGGTACATCAAGAAAGACAAATCATGTTCTAGTTCAAGAACATATGACCATGGTGACATGAAGACAAAGATTCATCAATTGTCATGGATCACATAGAAGATCTACTTACGAGGTATGTATAACTTGGTTCTATAATGATTAACCTATGAGATATGGAGCTTACTAGCACAAGTCATTTAAGAGAACAAGAAGACATCATGTGGGTATGTTAGACATAACCAGCTAACATATTAATCCAGGTATGTTTTTCCTATGTCAAGTTAGAATCCTACCTTGTGTTAGGATCTTATACTGTTGTATGGTTGATAATGATTATTCATGAAGTTAGAAATGTAAGTAATCAAGGGTTTATGCATATTATGTCTCTTACATTGATTGATGATATGACTAACCATAAAAGTCTTTTGGTCAAATAAAGAATATGCATGAGTAAAAGAAGTATTCCCTGAAACCTTGAATACTAATGTTTATTATCTGTGTATGAAATGATCTTGACCATACATGTTTAAGATTACTTAGAATCATAATGTTTTTTATAGTATTAAGATTATACTAATGAATGTATGAGATCTCGAGGATAACTCAATGATGATACTAGTAAGTATGCATAGTGATCGATGATGGATATAAGTTCAAAGACAGGTAATCCAGATCAAGAGGGAGCACACTCCAGTAGTTCCTATAAGGAAGCAAATATTGAGAGGGAGTCCACCCTACAAACCAAACAAACATAAGTATTTGAATTGTCATTTCTTGCATATGTGTTTGTTTAAATAATATTGTTCAATGATGTATATGCTTATGTTCCTAGACTCAGGGTGTGTGTTATGCATATTAGAATAATTACAGTATACTACTAATATGCATGTGATGGGTAAGTGGCCTATGGCACTGTACAACATTCCATTGCTACTTATCTAGAATGAAACCTCTTTGCTGACATGTTGGGAGTAGTGCAAACTCTTAACAATGTTCTGGTAGAGATTGGAAGGCATCTAGAAAGTTACGGGATATGGATAAATGTTGTATTGAAGCATTGGCTAAAATAATTGCATGACTGTATGACATATTTCTTTATGTGTAAGAATTTGTTCTGAAAACTATGAGAAGTTTCTAATCATGCAATTTAAATTGTTTTGTAGGAAAGATCGTATATGAGCACCTACAAAAGAAGGACTACAACATTTCTTCCAACAACAAAGTTATCTATTGAATATATTGAATATCTTGAAGTTCCCAGGATCCGGGAAGAATGCCATGATCCGTCGATCATGAAGAATGATGTTTGGGATGTGGTCCCAAGACCTGAAGGGAAGTCTGTTGTGACTTCCAAGTGGATCTATAAGATCAAGCATGCTACAGAAGGCAGCATAGAGAAATACAAAGCAAGTGATGAAATGAAAGATACACCAGATGGATGTCAAGACAGCTTTCTTGCTTGGTGTTCTTCAGATTGACGACACTTCGAGGAAGAAGTGATGGACACATTTGCTGGATCCATTCCAAGCATGGTGAAAGGAGGATCCTTCCCATGGCTGTGGATGTAAGCGTTGTGTGATGAGCATCAGGACGACGCTCCAATTACTGCTTTGTATATGCATCATGTTGGATGCTGGATATGATCAGTTGGATCATGTATTTGTATATGCATCATGTTGGATGCTGGATATGATCAATTGAATCATGTATTTATATATGCATCATGTTGGATGCTTGTTATGATCAGTTGGATCATGTATATGTGTATGCATCATGTTGGATGCTTGTTATGATCAAGTAGATCATGTATGATGATATGTATCAAGTGGATACATTGTATGATCAGGTAGATCATGTATGATGATATGTATCAGGTGGATACATTGTATGATCAGGTAGATCATGTATGATGATATACATCAGGTAGATACTTGGTATGCATCAGGTGGATGCACTGTATGATCAGGATGATCATGGATGATGAGCTTTAGGGTGTTTCTCCAGATGATATGCATCAGGATGATGCTGTGATGATGATCATGTGATGATGTATCGTCAGATGATTGGGTCCTTGATGTACCTGACGAATACGAGACCAAATATCTGCTTTGCGGTGAACACCTTGAGCAAGTATTTGAAAGATCCGAGACATGTTCACCTGATAGCTGCAAAGCATATTCTGAGGTACCTAAAGGGTACAGTTGACTATGGGCTGAAGTATAAGGCGAATCAAAAGTTTAACATGGAGGGTTATGTTGATTCGGATTGGGCAAGCAATGCCATTGATCGGAGGAGCACTTCGGGGTGTTGCTTCAGTATGGGATCCGGTATGATCTCTTGGTTTAGCATGAAGCAGTCCTGTGTGGCACTGAGTACAGCCGAAGCAGAGTATGTCGCAGCTTGTTTGGCCAGTTGTGAGGCAGTATGGATTAGGAAGCTACTGTCTGATTTGTTTGATCTCCAGCTGAGTGCTACTTGTATATATTGCGACAACCAGAGTTGTGTGAAGTTGTCGGAGAACCCAGTGTTCCATGACAAGTCGATGCACATTGAGATCAAGTATCACTATATCAGGGATATGGTGCAGAGAGGAGCAGTGAAGCTCTTGTATGTTGCGACAGATGAGCAGATAGCCGATGTGTTGACCAAGCCACTTTCCAGAGTGAAGTTTGAATACTTCAGAGGGAGAATTGGTGTACTTCAGATCGATATACCTTCCAAGAGGAAGTGATGAGTCTGGAGACACAGATGCACATGAGCCATTCTCACATAGTGGTAGGTTCGTCCTCCTATGGTGTAGATGTAAGGGCTGGGCCATTCTCACATAGTGGTAGGTTCGTCCTCCTATGGTGCAGGTGTAAGGGTTGGGCCATTCTCACATAGTGGTAGGTTCATCCTCCTATGGTGCAAATGTAAGGGCTGGGCCATTCTCACATGGTGGTAGGTTCTCCCTCCCATGGTGAGTTGCAAGGGCTGGGCCATTTCGACATGGTGGTAGGTCCGTCCTCCCATGGTCGTTGATGTAATTGCCAAGCTTTTCCGACATGGTGGTAGGTTCATCCTCCCATGGTCGTTGATGTAATTACTGAGTTGTTCCGACATGGTGGTAGGTTCGTCCTCCCATGGTCGTTGATGTAAGTGTTGTGAGCCTTTCACAGATGGTAGTAGGTTAGTCTTCCCATGCTGGTGAGTGTAAGTGTTGTGTGTGTGCATCTGGGTTGTGCTCCATGGATGATGATGATGATCTGAAGACGATGATTTGATAGTATGGTACACAGGTTTTGCAGAGGCATATGATTAGTCCCGAGATGCTCTTACAGGTTTTGTAGAGGAAATGTAATCAATCCTGGGAGATCTTGCAGGTTTTGCAGAGGTAGTGTAATCAGTCCTGAGGTGTACCTACTTGATGGCTTGCTCGCTAAGATGACATGATAGTATGATCATGAGTATCAGGATGATACTCCATGGCCATGGACAGGTTTTGCAGTTGCATGTAAAAGATCTTGGGAGATCCGATAGGATGAGCAGTATGCTCGTAATCAACCTTGGGATGCTCTTTCGAGGTTTTGGCTTAACGCACCTAATCAGTCCTGAGGATTCCACAGTATGGCTAGTGATGATGAATACCTATAGGTGGTGGGCCTACATCCAATATGAAAAAGGACTGGCTCTGTATGGCTCTGTAGAACTTCCTATGATGAGTAGATGAGAGATTGATTGAGATAGCAGCAGTAGTGATGATGATGATGATTCAATGACGATGATCCATAGAAGAAGACTTGTGCTAGAAGACATGTGTCGAGAAATACCTTCCTAGTTAAGAGGGAGTGTTGATGTATTTGTAACTTCAGAATGTATTTCATATATGTATATTGTATTCCTATAGAGATGTTATTATTTCTTTATACGGAAGTGTTTGTATTCCTATAGAGATGTTATTATTCCTCTATACGGAAGTGTCATCACTTATATTGTAAGTGTCGTAACTTGTACTTGATGGGTTATTAGACCACCTTGTTGGGGTCAGCCCTGTATAATTCATGTGGGTTAAAGGGTTATTAGACCACCCTATTGGGGGTTGGCCCTGTCAGCATTATGTTATGTGGTTAAGTTAAGGCCGACCTAGTAAAGGTTATTAGGCAATTCAAGTCAAGTATAAATAGAGTGCGAGAGGCACTCTATTTGAACATTCAATTTCTCAGTCATACTCTCATTGGAGAGTGGAACAATTGTGGAGGAGGAGAAGCTACTGCTAGGAGAAGACTATCTCTTGTACTTGGGTTGTATCATTGCTTTATCTATCTTTGAGAAAGTTGCGGGGTTTTTCACCTTCTTGGTTTTCCCCGGTGAAACTCTGTGTCTCTTATGTGCTTGCTTTATTGTTTCCATGATTGATATGCTGTAGATATGATGTACATGTTATTTTCTCAGTTAAGATCCTAGATCAGATTGTAAATTCTGAAAAGCTAACACCGACGAACCTAGGAAAAGTATTGCGACCCATTATTGTACACCAATTAATTTGTATCCATGAGTTTCTTGTTTCCCATTGTGTTAACATAATCCACTAGATCTTTCATGGTAACTACCATATTATTATATTAAGCAGTTGCGTCCATATGTATAGTCATTATCTAGGGTGATAACTAGACTAGAGTTGAAAACAAAATACTGATGGGTGTATCGAAGTGTGGGATATTAGTATTACCAAGTTACTCTCAGGTGTCTCCTAAGATCTATTTATCTTTCATGTCGACCTACATTCGATGAACGTGTATCTCCTTGCAGGTTTAATGGTTTCCTATTAAATTAAATTGAAAGTGAAAACTCTTGGGTCTATTGTTTTGAAAATATCACAATTTGTACCTAGATCATTATCGAAGGATGGTCACTAGAATAAAGGATAGTGGAAATGAAGGCATTGATGCTTATTTACATGATATTTTAAAACGATGATCTAATATTTGAGTGGAAATAGTTTCAAGGAATGACGCATGGTGCACACTCAATGGTTATTTCACAATCGTACGTACATATGCCATTTATCTTGATGAGCACCTTCATTGCTCTATTTTGGATAAATGTTAGTTGGTGAGAAATCTAATAAAGACTAGAGGTATAGGATGCATAGTGATGGGGGTTCACAAAGCATTGGTTACAAATCTGCTGCTAGAAATCTTAATGGACCACAGAAGCAGGATGAGGAATATGAAGTTCAGAATTATAATTGATATGGTCTCAATTAATTATCATCACGAGTTGCGGAAGATAGGATATTATGGGCCTTGGTTGCAAAACTCCAATGTTTTGTTGCAAAATAGAGCAAGTTGCAAAGAGTCACGAGACAACTGTGGTGCATATGTCGACATTGTAAAGTTGCAAAAAGTATTTATGAGTGGTGGACTTGTAACATGCCATGTTGCAGAAGACTTTCACGGGCAAGTTTTTTGCAGAGGGGATATATTTGCTTGTTGAAACATTATGGAAACTTGGGGACCAATAAACTATTGTGGAAAGGACTATAATATGTAGCAGAAAATGGTGGAATCTAGTAGAAGTTTATGACCCATTGCATAAAGAATTTTCTCTATTTGTTGTGGAATGTATTTCCCGTCAACCTTCCTTATAACTGGGCTATGACATATGCAAATTTTATACTCAACTAGATGCAAAACGGATATATTTTGTAGAAGGATTATGCATGCACCAAACTATGTTGCGGAACATGTGCATTGTGGAACCATTAACTGCAGAAAACCACCTAGAGAGTTGCGAAAATATGGATTTTCATTTGTGGGTTCACTAAATCCATGGGATGATTTTTCATTGACTATTTACATGATCATTTGTGCACTAGATTATGGCCTACTTGGAATTTGATCAGGAATTCATGAAAGAGTTGCAGATATCTCTGAATAGTTGTGGAAAGATTGAGGATGGGTTTTGAACAATAGCAGATCACTCCTTGATTATTTGTTTTTTTATCTATAAATGCACCATTGTTGTTGCGGAAAGTTACGCAATGATGCCAAGTGTTGCATAAAGTTTATGGCATCTTGCAGAATTTGGATTTCTAAGGGTGATTATTATTAGAAAAAAAGGATCGTGGAACAATAACATAAAATAAGATGCAGAAATAAAACAGATAAACACAATACAAGAGAGAAACCCATATACGTGGTTCACCTAATATGGTCTACGTCCACGAAGAAATTTTCAGTCCTTTTATTATAACATCTAACAAATGAAGGGATACAACCCGCAACACATCAACTGCAACTTCCTCTTCACTCTCTTACGCAATCACAGAAATCTTTACAATACTAAAATACACAGTCATATTACAATTCCTTCCTTTTAAAGAGGGATTACCATGGAAAAATACCACGAGATACCAAATACCATGGACCCGTAAATCACCCATTATTGACCAAGTCATGACTATGAAATTACAACATTTTACAAGGCATTTTTTCTGAAATTTTTGCTATGGGGGCATTGCCCTCAAACCCCCACCAGGGGAGAATCCCAAATTAGTCACCCCTCCCCTCTCTTGGAACCCCAATGGCGACTACAGTGGGGATGGAATCCCCCACATACCCCCCCCATCATGGGATGGGATCCAAACATGGTTGAAACACAACCTTTGAATTAGGAATATTAGGATCCACAACCAACAATCTCCCACTTGCATATTGATCATAACAACTCCACCGCTACTGCATCTGTTGGACTATGATCCAAACCTTGGACCAAGAAAATTTATCATCTTCACCTTCATGCTTGAAGGCCAACTGAAACTGAGCAAGAACTCAATTTCTCTCTAGTTACTACTTTTGTCAATATGTCTCCAGGATTCTAGCTAGTATGTATCTTTTCCAACTTCAACGGTTCATCTTCCAAAACAAATCGTATGAAATGGTACTTGATCTATATATGTTCAATCTTAGAATGGAAGGTTGATTTCTTTGTAAGATGAATGGCACTCTAGCTGTCACTGTACAACCTATTATTATCTTGCTTCATACCCAATTCCTCCATGAACCTCTGTAGCCAAATCATCTCTTTACTAGCCTCTATAGCAACAACATAATCTGCTTTCGTTGTTGAAAGTGCAACAACCTTTTACAGTTTAGAAATCCAACTTACTATCGTTCCACCTACAATAAAGATATACCCTATGGTGCTTCTCCTTCTATCTTTATCACATGTTGTATCTGCATCAAAATGTCCATATAGAACAATGTATGAACCTCCAAAATATAATGCATGAGTAGTAGTACTTCTCAAATACCTGAGAATCCACTTTACTTCCTTCCAATGTTATTTACCTAGATTGTTCATATACATGCTCACAATTCTCATTGCATGTGCAATATCTGGTCTTGTGCACACCATTGCATACATCAAGCCACCAACGGATGATAAACAAGGAACCTTGGACATGTATTCTATCTCTTCATGTGTCTTGGGACACGTCTCCTTATTTAGTTTGAAATGGCTGGCCAAAGGTGTACTAATTGGTTTTGCATCCTACATTCTAAACCTCTCCAACACCTTTTCTATGTACTCACCCTAAGACAATGTCAATTTGTAGCTTTTCCTGTCTCTTGTTATTCTCATACCAAGGATTTGCTTTGCAACATCTAAATCCTTCATCACAAATGAATTAGCTAATTTTCTTTTGAGCACATTTATATCCTGCAAGTTAGACCCTGCAATAAGCATGTCATATACACAAACAATAACAAGATAATATATCTTCCATTATCTAGCCTCTTGAAATAAACATAGTGGTCAAAATGACATCTACTATAACCTTGTTCTATCATAAACATGTCAAATTTCAAGTACCCCTACCTTGGAAATTGTTCCAGGCGATACAAACTCTTCTTCAACTTGCATACTAAATTTTCCTTCCCTTTGACCGCATACACTTGTGGCTGTTGCATATAAGAGTCTTCCTCCAAATCTCTATGGAAAAATGTTGTTTTTACATCTAACTGTTCAAGATGCAAATATTCTATTGCCACTAGACTTAAAATAGTTCTAATTGAAGTCATTTTAACAAGAAGAGAAAATATTTCATCAAAATCTATACATGTCTTTTGTGCAAACCCCTTTACAACAAGTATGGTCTTGTACCACTTCTTGCCTCCATATTCTCCCTTCAACTTGTAAACCCATTTATTTTGTAATGCTCTTTAACCTGTAGACAACTGAACAAGTCTGGTTTCTTACTAGGGAGTCCATCTCCTCATTCATGCCTTGCTCCCACTTCTTTCTAGTTTCCACCTACATTGCTTCTTCATAACATTATGGTTCACCAAAATCAATCATCAATAAATAACATAGTGAATGAGAGTATCGTTCATGGGGTCTACTTAACCTAGTAGATCTTCTAACATTTGCAGGAGTTTGAGGTACTTCTTGTTGCTCTTGATTTTTTGGTAGCTTTGGAGTTTCATTTTCTTTGATTTCATCAAGCACTGTATATTATGTGTTTTCCTTTTCCTATTTATTTCCCTGCAACTAATCTTTGTACATGACATTTTCATTGAATATTACATCTCTACTAATAATGATTTTGTGATTTTCAAAATCCCATAAACAATAACCAAAATCATCAACCCGTATCCAATAAAGGTGCATTTCTTGGATTTAGCCTCAAGCTTTGTTCTATTTTCTTTATCAATATGGACAAATACTTCACAGCCAAAAGTCCATAGAAATGAGTAGTTTACCTTTTTACCTATCCATGCCTCCTCTAGAATGCCACCATCCAAGAAGCTTGAAGGCCCTCTGTTTATTGAGTAAACAATAGTATCTACAACATCTACCCAAAACTGTAAGGGAAAACCAGCATGCAGTCTCACACCTTGCACGCTCCATGATTGTCACATTCATCCTTTTTGACACACCATTTTCTTATGGAGTTCCTAGGACTGTCTTCTCTCTATGAATCCCATGGTATGAATAATAACTATCAAAATCCTTATCAAAGTATTCACCTCCATTATCGGATTTGAGACACTTCAACCTTTTCATGTCTCATTCTCAACCAAAGATTTCCATTTCTTAAAAGTAGGAAAAACATCATATTTCTATCGAATGCAATAAAGCCAAGTTTTTCTAGTTACATCATCAATAAAAGTAACATAATAACGAGAGCCACCAAGAAATTGTACCTGATCTGGTCCCCATACATCTGTATGCACAAGATCTAACTTTTCACTCTTCTTTTGCTTCCCAACCCCAAGAAATGTGACTCTCTTATGTTTTCAATAAGCACAACTCTCACATAATTTCAAACTAACATGCTTCAAATCTAGAAGCAACTTCCTTGAATGGAGAATCTGCATCCCCTTCTTACTCATGTGGCCAAGCCTATGATGCCACAATGCTGTATATGTTCTTGTGGAAGCTAAAGAGACAGAACCGTCAGTATTATGAGGACATAAATACAACATCCTATATTTTCTCCTTTTGCTATTACCATCAATCCTTTAGTGATCTTCCACCACATTTTTCCAAATGTAGATAAACAACCAACATCTCCCAATTGCCATGTTGAGATTAGATTTATTTTCATAGCAGGAATATG
The DNA here is from genome assembly GCA_027924585.1 of Larix kaempferi. NCBI lineage: Eukaryota > Viridiplantae > Streptophyta > Pinopsida > Pinales > Pinaceae > Larix > Larix kaempferi. The sequence goes on from BSBM01000434.1 coordinate 12,049,957, forward strand.
CCTTACATATTTCAACAACCATTCATTTCCATTCTTTATCTTTATCCATACGTTACTCATTCCAACAATTTTACATGGTTCATCATCACCCAATAAAACATGTCCAAAATCACCTTGAACATAATTATGAAAATATTTCCTATGGGGTGTAACATGACATGAAGCCCCTAAATCTACTACCTAGTAATCATTAGTATTATCTAATGAAATAATCAAAGCATCTTGTAACACATCACTTGCTATATTTGCTTCCTAAGTAGTCTCATGCCGTCCATTTCCTTTTTTCTTTAGAGATCTTTAGTATTTCTTCATATGTCCTTTCTTGCCACAATTCCAACACTCTATCTTTCCCAGTCTAGATTTGGATTTTCTCTTCCTAGACTTCCCATGATTACCTCGACTCTTTCTTTTTTCCCTTTGTCTTCCATGCTCTCCATGGTTAATGGATTACCTAATGTCTCACCTGTTATTTTCCTTCTCATTTCATCACTAAGAATAACACCAACAATATCATCAAATTTAAGAGTGTTTGAACTAGAGACAGAGTTACTTACAGCCATGACCAAGTTGTTCCATATTTCTGGCAATGAAAACACAAGATTAGAAGAGCCCTAACCTCGTCATCGAAGTTCACTCCTACAAAAATTATTTGATCAATAACTATATTAAATTCATTTAAATGGTCATCAAGAAACCCACCTTCTAACATCTTCATATTAAATAAATGCTTCATTAGAAATACCTTGTTGTAAGCCGAGGGTTTTTCATACGGTTTACCTAATGCATTCATCATACCATCTGTTGTATTTTCTTTTGAAATATTGAAAGCCACCAATGAATTCAGGTACAACCGTATTGTTCACAATCCATTTCTATCAAGAACCTCCCATTCTTCTTCCTCCATAGCCACCAACTTACTTCCTTTTCCGCTTAATGGTAGGAATAAATCCTTCTGATATAGATAGTCCTCCATTTGCATCTTCCATAACTGGTAGTTTTGGCCATTAAATTTCTCGAGCCTAAACTTTCCTTCTTTTTCCATTGCTCCCACTCGAACCAGGAACCCTTCTTTTCCGCGAGTTTATGCACCAATTATGCCTTTGGCTCTGATACCAATTGTTAGAAAAATACGATCACAAAATAATTGCATAAATAGGATGCATAAATAAAACATATAAACACAATGCAAGAGAGACACTGATATATGTGGTTCACCGAATATGGACTACGTCCACGAAGAAATTGTCAGTTATTTAATTATACCATCCAACAAATGAAGGGATACATCCCACAACACATCCACTGCAACTTCCTCTTCACTCTCTAATAGTGTATCTTACACAATCACAAAGATATTTATAATACTACAATACACATACGTATTACAATGCCTTCATTTTAAAGAGGGATTACCAGGGGAAAATACCACGGGCTACCCAATACCATGGGCCTGTAAATCACCCACTATTGATCAAGTCATGACTATGAAATTACAATATTTTACAAGGCATTTTTTTCTGAAACTTTCGCTACAAGGGCGTTTCCCCCGAACCCTTGCCAAGGGTGGCTTCCAAATTAGTCTCCCCCCCTGGAACCCCCATGACGACTATAGTAAGGGAGAAATTTCCCCCACACCCCCCGTCATGGGCTGGGATCCAAACACAACTGAAACATGACCTTTGAATTAGAAAGATCGGGATCTACAACAATTATCAGGTCTAATCACCCTAGTGGTTGCATTATCTTTTCAGCGGATGGCTTGGTTTGAAAGATTGTGGATAATGATGATGACCTGAACTTGAGTAACAGAATTACGAATGAATGGTGTAATTACTTATTGATAGTGACTGTCATGCAACTGAGTTAGAAAATAAATGATTAGATAAATGTTGTAGTGGGAAGCTTGAGTAGAGGGACCACCACCACATGACAACATTCGAAGTGACGATGGTGATGAGTTGCACTGTAGTAGATTGTGTGGCGATCAAGTTATCGGTCAGAGAGAGATTGATGATGAACAATTGAACGAGATGTGAGTCCATAGAAGAAGTTCGAGCCTTGAAATTAGCTCGAGAAGAGAGGGACAAATTCTTTCAATGAGGATAGATGCGTTGTTCACATTTCAACAAGGAGGTGGTCAAGTTCAACCCTATATACAACATCAATTCCGAGTAGACTCGACAGTTTCCCAAGATAGTATCTGAAGCATTTTGATAAGATGGATTGGTGGCCATAATGATATTCATGGTACAGGCTTTGGTTTTGATGTTGATATTGAGTTGCATATCTATTCCAGGAGCTTGTGATTGTGTGAGGGGGTTGTGCTAGAGTGAAGAGATTCAAGAAAAGTGAAGCGGTTGGAGAGAAGTGAAGAACTGGCCAAAGCTATTAAGAGTGAAGAGGTTACGAAAAAGGTTGAGGAGGCTGCACCGGAAGGATAAAGTAGCAGAAAAATTAGGTAGTTCAACAACTACATGCATAAGTGGTTCCAAAACTATTGACTCGAAAGCAAGTAAACAAATAGTGATGGGTGCATGTTGGACCCCGATTGCTCATTGTAATGGTCATTGATTAATTAATGAGTTGTTATAAGTTGTTATAGTTTGTTACACAAAACAAGGAATTAATTTATTATTTTATTGTAAAATTGGTCTTGGAGAGTCATTATCATCATGAGATTGTATAGTCTTTTCAATATCTTTTCCATTATAGGGATTGCAAGTGCATAAAAAAAAAAGGCAACGAGAGTGGTTTCCGCAGGAACCGCGATGGGTAAGGGAGGCAAATGTAAGCAATGTTTTCAATGATAATAAAACAAATCTAAGTTTTATATATGTCTTTCATGTGTTGTTTTGTTAGTATTTTGATGTTTTCATGTTGCAGAATAATTATTGTTACGAAGATATCCTTGCTGTTGCAGTTTATGTGTGTTTAGGGTTTCAATAACTAATAGCAAGTGCTAACACCACCATTTATTTACCCACGAGGAAATTACCACGAGTATGCTACCCTTGTTACTTCCACTTGCTATTTCACTCTTTTGCTCATTTAATTAAAATTGAGTTGAAAGTCAGTTCTCGAAGTACAGCTGGAAGCGCCCATTTTGATTTGGATATCAATATTCAGTTCTATCGCACTGCAGCCAACTTAGCACAAACAATTGCTTGTAAAACGGCACAAGGCAACCGTTCAACAATTTAAATTCAAAGAAAGGACGGCAGCTGATTAGAATTATAAAATCCAATAAACGCCGAAATGATAGAAACTGCATAAAATCTTTTCCATTGATTGCGCTCATTTATAATTTTTAAAATAATGCCTAATCATCATCGAAATCTAATCACACAACAAGAGAATCAAAATAAATGTCCACCGGAAGTAATCCGGGTCTGTAATTTTGATGTGATGTAGTGCACATCATAAAATAATAATAAAGTTAAAGTTATATATGCACTGTATGTTCATGTTATTCAATGACGGTCGTAATCTATATTAAAGTGTTCAGGGCCATCATTTGATTCCTAATAAAAATAAGGTTAAAGTATAAGTTTTGTAGTTGTCACTTCAGAGCTAATAATAAAGTTAAAGTATGCCAATTAATTGCATTCAAATTCTTTAGTAAACTTTAAAAGTTGTCACTTCAGATTCAATTGTAAGGCTTGAAGTCGTGACAGGAGCTTGCTTTTACAATAGTCGTTTACAGTAGTCTTGGCGCTTTTTAAAGTATACCAATTCATTCATATTCTTTTGTAAAGTTTAAAAGTTGTCACTTCACATTTAATATTTGCCTAAAAATACAATGATGATTAAAGAGAAAGGTAAAAGTGGGCACGGTAGTAGTGAATTAAAATGGAACTATTTGTAAAAGTAAAAAAATGGAACATTGCAATATTCACAATACCAGAGTTAGAACATGGAACATATGACAGCACACAAAAATTACAAAAGATAAAATAGACCCATTAGAACCATAAGGCAATGCATAAATAGAACTATGTCCATTATTTGTCTACACAAAGCACATTCTTATATATTTAAGATATTTGTTCGTATAGTTCTGTTTTCACATCGTTTAATGCAATTATGGTTGGGATTACATAGAACTAATCACGTCGACAACGATGCAAATGTTTATGTCGATATCATTTTAGTTGATTACACTCACATCACTATACTCAATAGCAATGTCATTACTATTTGTCCAACCATAATATTACGATCCCACACAAAAACATGAAGTTGGGCATTGTACTTGTAAATTAAAATGACACAAATGAAACGTAGAAGTATTTATATTATGAAATTTGAAACATAAGGAATATGAAAACACACCAAAAGATAAAAGAAAATAAAAGATAAGCATTTTAAAGTGAAACATAAGTGGAACTATATTGTGATAATCGATAAAGTTAATATCCTCGTAGCTAGTAGTTAGTAAACATTACTTTTAATATAAAAATAATAGAATTACTTATGAGAGAAACATGAAATTGGATTATGTACTAGTATAATAAAATAAAACATTGTATGAAAATAATGTTATGAATGTATTTTTCATTGTTATTTTGTATCTTATATAATGTTGAATTTCGAATTGTTGAGATGATGTTAGCTAATAATTATGTATATAACAATGTAAATGTTCATAGGAGAGAATTGGAGCCTAGATGAATAATGATGATGATGATAACGATGGTTATTAATGTCTTTTGAGACCAATTTTAATCTATTGAACCTTAAAATAGATTAAAAAAATCACTTGGTTTTCTTTAAAATTTTATTTCTATGCTAGAAAGGAATTCGACATAGCTTGGTGTGGGCTAACTATATCAAGCAATGAGAAGCAAACTAGAACTAAATCCTAGAATGGAACAAAGAGGAGTGGATCCCGATAAAATGATGAGGAGGATGGAATGAAAGCATTATGAGCATGGTCTAATCCATCAATTCACTATCCAATAGTGTGGATCGAGGAGGACTAGAATGGAACCAACTGCCTAGAGTAAAGTAGAGAGGAGCAATATGGAATCGTGTGGTAGTAGAGTAGCATGGCCTAGACACATGCATGGAGGCTTATCCATTTGTAGAACATGAGGTTACTTTATGAATTTGGATGGATTACTAAATGGGCCAAGAATGAATCAAGGATCGGAGGGTCCACAAGGACATCAAAGCTCGACACATGAACGATGATCAATTAGGCCAACAATGGCCCCACATGGGTAGGCCACACATAAAGTAGCTAGGCCTACAACACTTTAATCCTACTATGCCCTACTTCTACGTTTGGAGGAGCCTCAAGCGAGTATGTAGAGGAGAATGGAGGGCCTACACGGGCCATTATGAAAGAAAGCTAACATGCGAGGGTGGTACGCTCGAAGGCGACCCTTTCTATTTTACCGGAAGGGTGGTAAGGCGACCCTTTATTTTGATTTTCACATGAGGGAATATATATCTCATACAAAGATAAAGTTATTATGTAGGTCTTTTAATAGGGAATGAGAATAATTTTTTTTATTTGGAAGTAAGTTAAGGTATTCTCACAAGCAATGCGAATAAATCCTTGGGCAATCACACATATTTAACTTTATAGCTTTAAAATGAAGAGAGAGTATAGATCCTTTGCAATGAAATTAAGGAAAGCATATATATTTAACTTTATAGTTTTTTAATAAAGAAGATAAAGTGTTTAATAAAGAAGGAAAATAAATCCTTTGCTTTGAATGAAGTATATACCCTTTGCGAAAGCATAAATATCTAATTTTATAGTCTTTTAATAAAAAAATATAGTTTTTAATAAAGAAGGAGAATAAGTCATTTGCTTTGGATGAAGGATACATAAGAGTGAGTATAGATCTTTGCTTTGAAATTAAGGAAAGCATACATATCTAACTTTATCTTTTTTTAATAAAGAAGATAAAGTAAATTTCAAAGTATATCTAATTTGATAGTCTTTTAATAAAGAAAATAACTTTTTTTTAATAAAGAAGGAGAATATATCCTTTGTTTTTTTATGAAGGATTTATATATAAGAAGTGAATATCGAAAATATTTTTGAATGAAAAAGAAAATATATTTTTTCTTTAAAATTAAGACACATATATCTAACTTTATTACTTTTTAAATGGATGAGGAAAACAAATCCTTTCTTTAGATGAAGAGAAGTACATCAAATTAAAGAAATAGGCTAATGCCATACTAACCATGCCAAAGAGAAGGTACACATATTATGAGAAAATAAATGTGGTGTTGAACATGCCATTGTTTACATTGAAGGTATCAACTTTATCCATCCATGATTCCAATCATAAATGTGGGGTTTTATACCTCATCTTTATCATACAAATATGCCTTACAAATAAAAGAAATAAATAAGTTTCTTGAAAAATAACAAAGAGGATAATTATTGAACAATAAAATTCTCAATTTATACAACATGTATAACATACACTTTTTGTGAAAAAATAGGGAGTAAAGAGAATAAGCCTCTAACAATAAAGTTCTAATTTATAGAGCATGCAAAATATTATAGATATTTAGGACTTGTATGTGGATGGAGGTGTTTTTATTCACTTTGGTTTTTTCCATTTTTTGGTTTAAATTACTTTATTAAAATAAACAATATGAACTATTTAGTGTCATAAATTAAAATACTTAAAGCTTTAAATTAATATGATTAACAAAAGTTCATTATGAAACATAAATGAAAATAGTTAAAGCTTTAAATTAATATGATTAACAAAAATTCATTATGAAACATTCAAAGTAAGAAAGATAGAGTTATATATATAATAAATAATTATATCATTAATAATGAATGAATAGGATATGATATAATGATTAATATAGTAAGAGTTAATAATATACTTATCCACATTGATTAGTTACACTAGTGAATGATTATAACCTAAAAGACATAACCTAAATAAAAAAATCTTAATTAAGGATGTTGGTGTGAATTCTATTTTGTTGGTTAATCTTGATTTAATAGATCTTACACAAACATGTGTGAAGTTATATATAACCTTAGTTCCCTCATTAATGTGGTTGCCTAAAAGTTATTAGTCCTCAAAATTAAAGTTGTTATAAAAAAATAAAAAAAAATATTAATATAATAAAAAATATTCATTAATCTAATATTTATTAATATCATAAAAAATAAATCAATTAATAAAATAATATTGATATAGTATAGAAGATAAACCAATTAATTAAATTATATATATATATACCTTTTTAGCATCAAGATAATGATGCAAATTTCAAATAAGCGTTTAGAAAGTTATATACTACCAATCATGTGCACATCTTTCAAGCTAAGTGGAATTATCATTAGTTTCATGGAGTGAGAGTGCATTTCTTTTTTTTCCTGGGAAAAAGTCGTAATTTTATTATCAGAAGATACAAAATTACATTCTGCAGATATATGGAGAGCAAAAGCTGCTCCATACATTGTCACATATAAGTGGGTACAGTAAATGAGCTCGGGAACAATCCCTCATTGCACAGAAAAATGGAGAAAACAGAAAATACTAGAGAAGAATGTGCAGAAACCCGCTCATATCCACCATAGCCACACAAGAACTAGAAACAGAAAGAAGAGGAAACGCAGCACTTCCATCTAGACGGAAAACCACAAACTCCGGAGCTCCAAGAAAGCAACAGAAGCCTCAGCAAGAAAGGCTCCGCCTATGACCAGCAACAGCTCAGAACCTTTGCAGCAAGCCCGCAACAAAAATTGTATCCTGGAGCAGACAACTGCCGTGAGTCCCTGAAAACAAGAGCCCCGAGAAGCCTCCATCGGAATAAAGGTCGCCGCCCTTCAGGAAGCCTGCAAGAAAAACGCAGCATCGTTGCACAGAGGAGGAGGAGCGGCTGGGCCAAACCCTGGCCGCCCAAGCTAAACAAGGAAACGACTCTCAACAAAGATGGTCATCTCTCCCAAGATCTGGCCTGTTATCAGAGTTCAACCCTGTCATTACCGTCGCAGCCACAAGAAACCCGCCATTCCACATCAAGAAACGTCCAACCTCCGTCATTGCCAGGAATCAGCCATCGATCGCTCGGCTCGCCCTGTATGCTCTGCCATCTGCCACCGCTGCCATGGAACCCCGTGAAGCTGCTCCCGCCGCCACTGGATCGCAGGGAGTGCCCGTAGCCAATGGATCACCGCGCAAAAACGCCGCCCACACACCAGGTGCATGGAGGGAAAACGCCATCGATCCTCAAAAACAGGTGGAAACTCGGGGAAAAAAAATGGTGGCCATGGAAAGAGCCATGACCGCCGGGTTCTTCCCTACCGACTCTCAAACCCTAGATGCAGAGTGAGAGTGCATTTCGTTTGGTGGAGGGATAAAATTAGTGCTTGGTTTATTATAGTGGTGACTATATGTTTCTTCGTATGTCTTGGTTTATTAAAGTTATGTTGATTGTTTATAGGTTAGCATTTAGTAGTATTAATTTTAAGTGTATTAAAGTAAAGCTTATGCGGTGAGTATTTAGTCGTATTAGTTGTTAGTTAGGAATTTTTTTTAAGGTGAAATTTTTTATCGTGATTTAATGTATATGAGTGGTAAGGATAATTATGTATTGGGTGATATCCTCCAATGCATGTAAAGATAGGGTTGGCAGGGGCATGAGGAGGGGTACTTTTTGAATTAAGAGGAAATCGTGAGAAAGAGTATGCTTGGGAATTGAGTATTATGATGAATAATAAGGTGGAAACCTTGGTTATTTGAAAAGGGTTGAAGTAAGTTAAAAGAGTAGAAATTAATGACGATTTAATGGTTTTAATTCAATATTTAATTCTTAACTATACAAATCCAAAAGACTTAATATTAGGTTGTCTTTTGGCTAGAATTTAAAGTAAAGCAAAGGGTATTAAGGGGGTTGGGTTCTTCCATGTGTTGTGGGATCTGAATAAAGAGGGAGAACAATAAGAAAATTTGACTTGCAATCTTACCAAAGGGACTTTAAAAATTAATAATGCAACCACTATACAACCTATCTCCTAACTCGAATTCCATGATAAAAAAAAATCACAAGTCCTTAATTCAACATGGTTGTATAAGTGACATGAATGGAGAAATTGAAATTTGGCAGGGGAATTCAATGAAACATTTGGTCTTTAAACAAGCTTTCAATGATTTACGTGGTCACTTAATGAACTCCCCTATCACAACTCCTTTCATTCACATGGAATTGATGGCTATGATGATTGTTTCAGCACGGTGGACCTCCTCCCATAGTGTCGAAGAGACCGAGAATGGTTCTAGACATCTGATGAATCTTATCATGTCTTCCTCATCGACTGGATTCATTGCTTGTGGGGTTTTGGATTCTAACAGTTATTTCCTTTGGAGGTATTTTAAGCATCATTTTGCCCAGTCGGTGCAACGTATTGGTGAGAGAAGGTATTGGTTGTTATGGGTTGTTACACAAAATAAGGGATTAATTGATTATTTTATTGTAAAAGTGGTCCATGGGCATAGTACAAATGAAAGGTTTAGAAAGTCATTATCATCATGAGATTGTGTAGTCTTTTCAATCTCTCTTCCATTATAAGGATTGCATGTGCATAAGAAAAGGCAAGGAGAGTGGTTTCCGCAGCTTCCTTGCTCGTGATGGGCAAGGGAGGCAGATGTAAGCAATGTTTTCAATAATAGTAAGACAGATCTGAGTTTTATATATGTCTTTCATATGTTGTTTTGTTATTATTTTGATATTTTCATATTGTAGAATAATTATTGTTACGAAAATACCCTCCTTGTTGTAATTTATGTGTGTTAAAGATTCCAACCACTAATAGCAAGTGTTAACACCACCATTTATCTACCCATGAGGAAATTACCACGAGTATCGTACCCTTAGAGGGGCTGCCGTTATGGTTGGGTGGCTGGGGCGGTCGGCTGTGGCCGTCCTCACCCAAGATCTACCCCGTGACCCAGGCAGATTCGGCGCTCTCGTATATTGAGCTTGCCGATTTAACTAGTATGTGGAAAAAAAGAGTATCGTACCCTTAGTTACTTCCACTCGCTATTTCACTCTTATCCGATAAACGCAGAAATTATAGAAACTACATAAAATCTTTCCCATTGATTGCGCTCATTTATAATTTTTAAAATCATAATGATCATATAAAGCATCATCCAAATCTAATCACACAAAGAGAGAATCAAAATAAATGTCCACCGGAAGTAAGCAGGGCGTACAATTTTGATGTGATGTAGTTAAAGTTAAAGTTATAAAGTTATTCAATGACAATGGTAATCTGTATTAAAGTGCTGTTGTTGTCATTTAAGTCCTAATACTAATAAAGTTAAAATATAAGTTTTGTAGTTGTCACTTCAGAACTAATAATAAAGTTAAAGTATGCCAATTAATGCCATTCATATTCTTTAGTAAAGTTTAAAAGTTGTCACTTAAGATTCAATTGTAAGGCTTGAAGTCACGACAGGAGCTTGCTTTTACAATAGTCGTTTACAGTCGTCTTGTCAGTTTTAAAAGTGTGCCAATCCATTCATATTATTTCGTAAAGTTTAAAAGTTGTCACTTCACATTTAATATTTGCCTAAAAATACTATGATGATTTAAAGAGAAAGGTAAAAGTGGGCATTGTAGTAGTGAATTAAAATATAACTTTTTGTAAAAGTAAAATAATGGAACATTGCAATATTCACATTACCAGAGTTAGAACATGGAGCATATGACAGCACACCAAACAAATAAAAAATAAAAGATAAAATAGACCCATTAGAACCATAAGGCATGGCATAAATAGAACTATGTATTAGCTCTGTGTGATGGCGCGCGGTGCAGTGGTGGCCTGGGGTTGCAGGAAGCGGTGGGCGCCCACAATAATCAGGGGACGAATAGCTGCCTACTCCTTTGGTCGGGCGTTTGTCGGTAAAACCCACTGTTTTGTTTTTTTGGGTGTATTGTTGTCGACTTTGTGGTTTTATCTCATTTGGAGACTACGTTTGGAACCCTGAGGTGGGGGTTTTTGGGTGTGTATTGCTGTCGACTTTGTGGCGTTTTTCCCGTTAGAGGGCTTCGACTGGAACCCTGAGGTGGGGTTTTTTGATGTTTTGGTCCCCGGTCCACTCACGGGCGTTATAATTTCCGTTTTTAACAAAGCTGGGGTTTTGGGCGACCTGGGTTTTGGGTTTCCCGGTTACTTGCGCCATCATTATCAAGGGTCCGGCAAACTGGGTCAGTGGTTGCATGCTGGTTTTTGGGTCCAGCCACACTTTTACGGCCTCCTTTGTCGGTCTTTGCCGTGGTTTGACCTGATCGTGTGAGAAGGGGGCTTCGAATCTCTGGGGCATCATCTCCTACCGTTTTCCATTTTGGGTTCCGTTGGTTTTGGGTATCATCTCCTACTCATTTTCGGCCTCCTCTACCGGTTTTGCCGTGGTTCCGGTTCCGTTGGTCGCTTGCTGGTGTTTGGGCCCGGCCACTACTCTGCCGGTCTTTGCCGGGGTTGACCTGGACGTGTGTGACGACAGTTTTTTCGAAGCTTCTAGGTATCATTTCCCACAGGGTTTTTGAATCTGTCGTATTCAAACTCAAGCTTCTGCCCACCTATCTGGGGTTTTGGTTCTATTGGTCTGTGCAGCACGGGATTCCGGTTCTTTTGGAAACTGGTATCGGTGTTGGCGTGATCTGTTTACACCTGTCAGATGGGGGAACAGGTGGAGTCTGCTCATGACTTGGTTGATAACCCCATGACTTCTTCAGACTACCGGATTGAAGAAGCGGGCTTATTTAATCCTGATTCATATTTTCAGGAAATGTTACTTGGAAAACGCCCACAGGCCTCGGGAAGCCGACAAAGGGCACCACGTGCCAAACACTTGCCGAAAAAAGGCCACCTGCCTTTGCTGGGGATTTCTGGGGTGTCGTCGAGCTCTGACCCTTCGGTTGATAGCGCTCGAGCTTGCCCGTCCCGTGTGTAGGAGAAGAAGCCGCGACATGTCTCTCGTGCCGCTCATCGTCTAAGTGAAAAATTATGCTGCCGTCCAGGGGAAGCTTGGCTTACTATGGGCTGGGATCTAGGTTTGGAGGAACTTGTTGACTTCAATGTGACCGTGTTGGTGGGGAAATTCTCCTATTATGCAATGGATCGAAAGGACATTGTGGGATGGGTTACGGAAAAATGGAAACCCATTGTGGGTTACACTCCACAGGTTTTTGCTTTGGCTCGGGGATGGTATGGTTTCAAGTTTGAGCAGGAGATTCATAGTACGACTATTTTAAACCAGTTGTGGCTCCATGGTGCTGGCAGCCTCATGCTTCAGAAATGGCATACAAATTTTAATCCGGATTCGGTTACTGTTCGTCTACGACACTTATGGGTGCTCATTCCAGGCTTTCCGCTTGCCCTTTGGAACCGTGGGGCATTTGAAGCTATTGGTAATAGCCTGGGTCGTTTTCTTCATGTGGAAGATGAGCACCTCACAGGTTTTGAACGGCGTATGGGGCGGCTCTTAGTGGAGGTTGACATCTCATTAGGGCTCATTGATGTACTCCATATCAACTGGAGGGGCCGGCGGCTGGACTTGGTTAATGACTATTGGGGCATCCCTTTTCATTGTTCAAATTGCAAGCAAGTGGGTCATCTCTGGAGGCAATGCACTCAACGCTTCTCTTCTGGTCGACCGGTGGGGGTAGACCTATTCTGGTCTTCGGACGATGGCAGCGACAAGGATGTGGATACAACCGGTGGTCTTGATGGCTTCTCCAACAGGGTTTCTTATCAGGATAACTCAGCTGCGGGACTATTGGGTAAGTTGGAATCCAATGACCCTTCTCTTTATCATTCTTTGAATGAGTTGGACATACAATTCATAAATGCATTAGAGCTTAATAATGGAAATAATGGAAACTATATCAGTCATGTGTATCCAAAGCCGTCTAACTCCTATGAATTTGACAGTGAGCCAATTGTCTCGTCTGACGATGCGTCCCCACTTGTCGATATACCACTCCCTGTGTCTACCACCTCCCCTGGAACCTCATCCGTCATCCCCATTTCGCCTGTTATGTCGGATGGTAAACACGGCCCTACTGTCATACTTTCTTCAAATTGTGAGGCACTTTTACCGGAATCTGCTACTGTTGGGGATGGTACGTTGTGTGAAAATGATTTGGACCCCCCGTCTATCCACATTCCTTTACAACCACTGCCACCCCATGATGCAGTGACCCAGGATCGTGTTTTACTCATTCCTTCGTATTCTGAGATGGTCAAAAAGTCTCCCCTCCCGGTCTATTTTAAAAATCGAGTTCTGGTAGATTGTGGTCCAAGCAATACAAGTGAGGCCGGGCGCTCGGACCTTGCGGCACTGGCCCAGGGTATCAAGGTTTTAAATAATCCCTCTTCGGCCAACACAGTGGACACACTGGGTGATCACTGCATTGTGAAGGGGGCTCGACAGGGCGGACTGGCAACTGATTTCTCTCCATTAAAAACGAGGAGTGCTAGGAAAAATAAAAAGGTCGAAACCCTGGGGGTTATTGACAAAAACAACCCGATTACACCCATATCTCCTGACACCAGGGCTCTTAGAGGAATCAAAGCCCTTGCCCGAGGTCGATAATGATTTTTATCTCTTTAAACATCAAGGGTGTGGGGGGTATGCCCAAACAACTGGCCCTCAAAAGAGTCCTACAAATTGTAAATCCTGATCTGGTCCTTTTACAAGAATGATGGTCTGTGGTGAGAAGGCTCGTTCTTTTTTTAACAAAATAAAGCCGGGTTGGTGTATGTCATCTATTGATGCGGTTGGCCTTTCTGGCGGCTTACTAGCTGCATGGAACTCGGGGGTTCTTAAGCTAATTCCGTATAATATTTCACTGGGCATATTGTTGTCTGGCAATTATAGAGGTTCGGAAAAAGTTATAAATATTGTAAACTGCTATGGCCCTTACTGCAACAGAGAAGCTTTTTGGAATTTGGCATGTTCGGAACATTTATTGGCAATGGAAAATTTGATACTTGCAGGTGACTTAAATTTTTCTTGGGGGGTTGAGGAAATCTGGGGACATGCGGCCAGAAGAGATCCTCTTGGGTCTTACTTCAGGAATCTTTTCGCCACATTCTCCCTGATTGATGTGGAACCGCGACCTTTGGCCCCCACATGGACAAATGGTCGTAGGGATGAGAATTAGATATCCAAGCGCATTGACCATTACTTGATTTCTGAGTCACTCTTAAGCTCTTTTAAAACATACAGGACATGGATACAGCAGGCCCATATTAGTGATCATTCTCCCATTATATTACAATTTGAATGTGAAGCAAAACACCATGTATATCCATTCAAATTCAATTCTGTATGGTTAAACGACCCGGATTATGATGTGGGCGTTCGCTCTCATTGGGAAAATGTTGATGTCTCGGGGGAGCGGTCGGCAATGGACAAACTTGCTGTTAAATTATACTCCTTAAAAGACTTTACTATTAGATGGGAGCAATCTAAAAAAGTTGAGCTGTCTACAGAACTAAATGCGCTAGAATTGGAAATTGCGGATCTCAGGGATCAATCTTTGAGGGTGGGGATTTCTCAATCTAGACGTGACCGGCTTGCTATTATGGAGGAAAGGAAACTAAAAATCCTCATCATTCAGGAAGAATCATGGCGTTTAAGGAGCCGGGCAATTTGGCTAAAAGCTGGTGACTTAAATACTAAGTTCTTTCATCGCTATGCTGATTCCCGCAGGATTCAAAATAACATTTGGGATTTAAATGATCATGATGGGAGAAGGATTCATGGCGATGAGGATTTGATGGCTGAGGCATCGCGGCACTTTCTTGAGTATTTTACTGATCCTTTAAGTACTTCTCTACCTGAACAATTTAAGCTTATAAAAGAATATCCTAGGATGTTCAATGAAAGGGAGGGGGACAAAATTTTTGAGGTTGTTACTATCACTGATGTTCAGGGTACCCTGCGGGGTTTTGCTAAGAATAAATCTCCTGGTCTGGATGGCTGGATGGTAGAACTGTTCAGTCATTTTTTTGATATTATGGGAGACGACCTCAGGGATGCTGTGGATGAATCTTGGTCTTTGGGGTTGGTCTCCGGGGCGCTGAATACTACCTATCTGGCACTAATACCAAAATCATCACATCCTGAGAGTTTTAGTGACTTCCGGCCTATTGCTTTGTGCAACTTAGTATACAAGATCATATCCAAGATAATTGCACAACGTATCAAACCGATCCTATCCACGTACATTTCTATGGAACAATATGGGTTTCTGGATGGGCGACAAATACACGATGCGGTTGGCGTGGCACAGGAGGTTTTCCACAGCATAAATCAGAAGAAGATGGATGCACTTATTCTCCAACTTGATTTGGTGAAAGCCTACGACCGGGTAAATTGGACCTTTCTGAAACTGATTCTTATCCAAATTGGCCTACCTTGGAAGGTTATGAAGTGGATTATGGCCTGTGTTACCTCTGTCAACTTTTCTGTTCTTATAAATGGTCAGCCGACTGATTACTTCAAGGCTTCTAGGGGCCTTCGTCAGGGATGCCCTCTCTCTCCCCTTCTGTTTTTGCTGGTCATTGAAGGACTGAGCCTTTCCATTCACAAATCAAAGGGGGGTGCTGGATGCTGTCAGGTGCTACATCAGTGGGTTTCAGCATATTCACTTTGCTCATGTTTATCGCGAGATAAACATGGAGGCTGACATGCTATCCAAGAAGGCTTTGGTTTCACCGACTGGTATTATCATGTGGGAGGAATGGCATGAGGACTCTCTTTTCTCCCAGGGCTCGTTAGACTTGTTTTGGTGATGATCTTCTTTCTGTTTTGCGGCATTTATGTTTATATATATTTCTCATATGATTTTATGTGACTTTATACCTTGCAGGTTCTTAGGTTCTTTCTCCAACTACTTGTTGGGTTTTTTATCCGGTTGGATTATTCGGCTCTATATATTTTGCTTATTGTCATTCCTGCTATATTGTCATATGTGTCCAGGCCTTGGGTTGTTTTGGACTTATATTTGTACTATGTCTTTAGGTTTGTCGGTTTGGCACTTTGATACTTTGATACGTGGAGATGGTTTTTGGTTATATCTGTTGTTTTAGGGATATGTTGGTAGTTTTTAGACATCCAATATGTTTATGGATGGATCTTGGCATTGACTTATGTAGTGATGCTGTCTTTGGAAGCTTGTGTAGTGATATGACTCACACTCATATATGTTCTGTTTACATAATGTACTAGTTCTATTTACTATTTCGCGGTATTAATAGTAAGCTATATTTTCTTATGGAAAAAAATAGAACTATGTCCATTCTTTGTCGACACCAAGCACATTCTTATATATTGAAGATATTCGTTCGTATAGTTCTATAGTTCTGTTTCCACATCATTTAATGCAATTATGGTTGGGATTACCTAGAACTAATCACGTCAACAACGATGTAAATGTTTATGTCGATATCATTTTAGTTGATTACATTCACATCACTAAAGTCAATAACAATGTCATTACTATTTTTCCAACCATAATAGTATGATCTCACACAAAAACATGAAGTTTGGTATTGTACGAATAAATTAAAATGACACAATTGAAACGTAGAAGTGTTGATATTATGAAATTTGAAACCTAAAGTATATGAAAACACACCAAAATATAAAAGAATAAAGGATAAGCATTTTAAAGTGAGACATAAGTGGAACTAAATTGTGATAATTAATAATGTTAACATTCTAGTAGTTAGTAAACATTGTTTTTAATATAAAAATAAGAGCCATAGATTTATATTAAACTTGGATCTATCAAGTATCGAGAGGGATCCAATTTCTTGAGGTGTATTTTTTTTTATAATTTAAACTCAAGAAAATTGATCTCTCTTGATTGATAAATCAGGGTTTAAGTTTTAAGTTTTTATTTTATAAACGAACATCGATTTTTTAATTACTTTTCAAAATATTTTATTTTATGAGCCAACATGGATTTTTTTAAAAATAATTTCCATAATTTTTTATTTTATGAACCGACATGATTTTTTAAAATTATTTTGTTAGGAACAAATGTTACAACATCTCCCCCATACTGGGCTGTAGAGCACCTCTCGATCCAAAAATATAAGGAAATAAGAAAAACAACTACTATTTAGTTTCTATCTCGAATTATGAAGTTAGTTGACTTCTTGTCAATCATTAACTATGCTGCTGCATATCAATCTGATATCTCATACATAACAATGCTTTACGCAGGAGGACTGTCTAAATTGATTCTATGAAGATCATTCCAAATTTGAAATAAATAATTAAAAATAAATAAAAAATAACTGGTGGTAGCTAATGCATGGATAACTAGTAGCTTGTGCATGGATAGCAAGAGGCTCATAACAGGTAGCTAAGACATAGAAAATTGGGTGATTCCAACTACAAATGAAGAACAAGTAACAGATAACGTGTCCGTGACACTTAACTTGTAGTCTATAGATGACCACAAATTAAGTAATTGCGCTGGTAAATAAACAATAATATTACCTCTATCTTAGTTATTTTCTTGTCAACTATGCTCATATAACAAGCACATGGTAAAATCAAAGTATTAGTGCCGTCACAAAACCTGCATGGAAATTAATCAATTTAGCGCATCAAGTTGTCCAAAAATAAGTTAGGAATAATTTAACCAATGAAATAACAAAATAAAAATAAAAATTACATCAAAGAGAAAATGTGCTAAGAGAAGGTGAACAAGTCATGGTCCACTTTAAAAATAAAATAAAAAATCATAAATTGAAACTTAAAAAGATAGAAAACAATCTTTAAAAAATTAGAAAACAATTTGATGAAAATGCATATTTAATGGATTTTTCAAAAAACTTCAACACAAATTTTTTAATGTAGTAAACCCATATAAAAGTAGTGCATAAAATATTTGAGATTACAAAGTAGTTGGAAAATGGGCAAGACACTAGCCAAAGAAAAAGTGAGAACATATTGAATAAGTTGTAGACACTCAAGATTTAAGGATTAAAAAATGCATTTGGTAATGGTTCCTTATATACGATACCACCCATGGGTTCCTTATTTGGTAATGGTGCCTTATATACAATATCATAGATGGTGCCCTATATACAAGAACATCTATGGGTTTGAGATTATGTACAATAGCATCCATGGGTCTAAGATTATGGAGTGTGACTTTTGTAACACATCATAGGTGCTTGTCCTTCATGTTTGTGCTTACAATTAGAAGAATTATTTTTATTTTTTTTGTGTCTAATAGAGATGAGTTTATATAAAACTTAGATTGGAAATTGCCAAGATTTGATTGGCACTTTGTTCAAACTTTTGCAATTATCTTATATGTCTAGGTTAAAGTTTTTACTGATGATACTATATTTATATAATCTGATTGTCTAGTTGCATCACATTATGCATATATAATTATATTATTAGCTCTAAAATCTTGACAAATTAATTTTTTCTCCTTCCAATGAAAGGAAGGAATGCCAATGTGATGGAGAAAGTGAGTAGGAATATGTTAACTTTTACAACGTTGACGATTGTTGCTAAATTTTTGGGGTTTTACTGTGTTTATGAAAGAGAAGTCTAGAGGAAAACTAATGAGATAAACTTGCATTAGGTGATAGATCAAACATTTATTTTGGCACATTAGATGATAGATCAAGACTTAATGTTTCTCTTTCTTTATGGACATGCTCCAAATGAGGTAGAATGAAATGTCATTTATGATGTATGGAAACTAATGAAAGCCCCAAAGCCTCTTCCATTCTGTAAATAGTTTCATCTTCCCGATAAGCATAAACTTGCATTAGGTGATGGGTGGGGAGGGAAACAATCATTCCTCCCCACCACCCAAGCTACAACCAATGAAAATATATTATTTTATAGTTTTATTTAAATTACAAGTTATTCATTAAATAGTTTTTTGGTTTGGAAGTAAAATATTTTATTAAGTTTTTTTATATGTAAAATATTTTATCAAGCTTTTTTTATATGTATAATTAATTTATTCTTCTCAATTAAAATACAATTATTTTTTCAATATCATATATGTAATTAATATGAAATTAAAACCGGCGAAGGACAACGATTTCCAAAATTCAACCTTGGTCATGTTTTTAATGATTTGAAACCTGAATCATATTCGTCCCCTTCTTTATGGCTTTTATGTCAACAATTTGTGCAAAGAATCAATTGGATTTAAATAGCTATGGATACTAATCCAACTATGATTCAATGCCTAGGATGCAACATGGAGAGCAAATTCCCTGTTCTAGCATACTCTCAGAGTTACAACTTATTTGAGATTTGCAATGGAAAAATGATAATTCGCTGAGAGTTTCCATACCCCTCAGATAATTATTGCAAGCTTCCTAGGGTCCACTCGCCATTGGGTAGTTGTTCCAAATATAATTAAACTTATGGTCTACTATGATTTCTATTGTTGGATTACTCCGGTTTGTATGTTCATGAACTAATAGTGGCTCCTAATACTTCAATTGTCACATTCCAGAGCTGTCCCTCAATGGGCTTCTGCAAAATTAGCTTCAGAATGCCAGATGCATAATCGTATGAAAAGTCAGTTGGTGAAGTCTCTACTAAGCATTTCCAGACCCGCATTTACGCGGTACCCCACATCATTCTACCATCTACCCCACATCATTCTACCAGACCCGCATTTACGCGGTACCCTCAACCTCCGCACACCAGGATTTTACTCGTCAGCGTTCATCCTCAATATTTGTTTTTCGTAGATGAGCATCTTAATACACACTTTTAGTGACAATAGAAATCTTCCGCGGGGTCCCTTGAAGAACTTCCTCTTTGGGTCGCTATATGATTTGATCGTGTCAACGAAAAATTCAGTAATATATCCTTCTAAAATGCTATCCACCCAGACATCAACATCCCTCGATGCCTTGTTATCCAATCTCTTTAGTTGTTGAATCAATTCAGGTGTCTTGTTGCACGAATTTGCAAGTAGTCAGCGCTCCCCGGTGTATCGTGAAAAGGGACTAATCGCCTCTCATGGATCCTTGAAATATAACGGTGGTGAGTTTACCAATCACATGCGGGTTTTGGTGTAACGACAGTCGTACTACCAACAATTGGTATCAGAGCTAGAGGTCACGAGTTCGATACACACTCGGCTTGCGCTAAGGGGGAGATTGTTGCACGAATTTGCAAGTAGTCAGCACTCCCTGGTGTATCGTGACAAGGGACTAATTGCCTCTCGTGGATCCTTGAATTCTGGTGGTGTTGAGTTTACCAATCACCTGCGGGTTTTTGTGTGGCGGTGGTGAGTTTACCAATCACCTACGGTTTTTGGTGTAATGACAGCCGTACTACCAACAATTGGTATCAGAGCTAGAGGTCACGAGTTCGGTACACACTCGGCTCGCGCTGAGGGGGAGATTGTTGCACGAATTTGCAAGTAGTCAACGCTCCCCAATGTATCGTGACAAGGGACTAATCGCCTCTCGTGGATCCTTGAAATCTGGCGGTGGTGAGTTTGCCAATCACCTGCAGTTTTTGGTGTAACGGCAGCCGTACTACCAACATGTCCAGTGTTCAGGTTCACCACCTTGGCACTTTTTCTTCTGAAATGTCAATTGCGCCAACCACTCGTGCAACAATACTGGGAATTCATAGAAAAATATCTCATGGACATCGGTGTATATGTATTTTTGCAACCACTCAGTTTTCGACCATCTGGGTTGGCGATTCTCTTCCTCTGCGAATTCTTGTGCCTTCTTATCAAACCAGTCTTGAATCTTCAGATTCGTCAGATTCCACATCATGTACTCTCTTTTCTTCTTCGCACTACGGTCCTGTAAACAGATCTATCGACAGGGGTTCACACTTCGCACTGTTGTCAACAAACACCAACCAAACACCCTTGAGCATCGACCCGGAAAGGTTTTGCCCTTTACAACAACACCCGCGAAGCGAGTCAGGTCTCACCCGAGATGATCAAGGGGGCTGCAAGAACCAAGTTTCCGCAGTATGGAGAGAACATGCATTAACCCTTACTTCGTTGCACTAGAAACCAGAGATCTAACTTAACATTATCTTAACATTTCACACATTAACTTAACATCCTCATCAACATCATATAAGCAGCATTCGCATAACACACATTAATCAACAGAGAAACAACATCTTAAACACAACGCACCATTTAGAGATCATTTACCATACATAACACAATGACAAAGATAGCAACATAATCGAACATCTTCATGCATTAACTCATCTCAAAAGATGCGACTTAACACAAATTCACATACAGGGAAAAACTTGCCGAAAGTAGAAAATACAAAATCGCTATGTTCTTCTATGATATCAATCGATTCCGAAAAGATAGATGCCCTTATGCTTACAATTGTGACTCTATTTATAGACAGCTAAAATGGTTACAAAATGGTCCACATGACCAAATCTAACTAACCTTGACCAAAACTTGCGCTTTCGTTGGCTTTTACTCCTTTGCGAATGGTCCTTTCTTCCGCTAATGACCCTTCTGTCATTGTCGGCTTCTGCACTTCATGCGCTCTAACCCCTTGCCAACAAGAAAGATGCACTAATCATAAAAGATAGTCTTAAGTTTCCCTAAAATAAAACTTATGTAATGTTATAATTCTACTTATTGGGAAAATCACCCTCACGCTTAGTATAATGTATTACAAGTTAAACTACAAGTTGATGAATGATGAATTACTCGTATTTTATATTAATGTGACTTAAGAAGTATAGTATAAGTTGATTGAAGTTTTGATAGTTTTATAGTGTTTAAAGATTAAGATCGTGGAATAATGCAAGCATAATGTGGAGTATAATTCTACTTTATCACGTAAATATGTATGATAAAACTATTAAGGATTGGTATGTTACTTGATGAAAGGTATTTAAAATATTGTAATAAATGTGCTTATAATTTTGAGGGAAGTACTCTTATTTGAACGGTTAAAGCGTTGGCTTAGCTTTACTATGAATTTGGAAAGAAGACTAAGTAACTAAAAAGAGAAATAAATATATGTTAGTGATTACCTTTCTGGATATGGGTGTTGACAATAACTAAGCTTTGCTCATATTTTAGACGTGAATACAGTAGGGATTCCTCGTCGTAGTAAGTGTTATATTTACTAATTGGTTTCACCTCCAAAAATGATGAACAAAAGTAAATGCATTTCATTTTAAAATAGTTACCTTTAAGGGGGTTTTGTTTTGAATTAATGTTTGAAGTTAAGATATTACCTGAGGCATCATTGTACTTCTAATCTTGATTGAGTAAGGATATTTAATCTTGATTGAGTAAGGATATTGGACAATGGCTCTATACTATTGACCATATTATATGAATGAATAGAAGTAAGAATATCTAAATTGCTTACAATGTTGTACTTAAAGACATTACCTTAAAATTAGTCATTACATGGTAGAAAATTAGTTTAATTCATTTACATATTGAAAAAAGATTGCAATGTACGTGATTATGATACATAAAGAGACTAATATAGTTAGCTTGTTTGATGGTGTGAAAGGAAATTTTTTTACCCCATTTCGCAAGTTAGTAATGAGGAATTTGGGAACATTACAACTTTAGATGGCGAACTAACCAATTGTCTATCCATTGGCATATAATTTATACGTTTCTAAGTTCGTATGATACTTTAATTTACACTTACAAAATCATGTCAACAACTTCAAATCAACGCAAAGAAAAATCAACAACATAAAAAGTACAATGCAACAAAAAACTTCAAAAAATATATATGCCCCAAACCAATTCATGCTCTTCAAAATGGTTCTTTTATTTTTATTTTTGTAACTAGTAAAAAAACGTTTGCGTGCACACACATGTGTGTGAAATGTAATTAAAATTTTCAATGGCCAGTTTTGAAAATTTAAAAATATATATATAATTTTTCATCATATATGAAAAAATATATATCTACGCTCCAGTGCATTTTATGTAGATTATGTTCATAATTTGTTTTTTGAAAAATTATGTATTTATCACTAAATTATTTTATGTGCACACAAGCCCCTTGTAAACTTTTGTTAACATTTACAAGAACACACCTATCATTAAATGCAATTTTGGCATATTAAATAATTTTATTATTTAAAAAAAATATAGGTTGAAAGACAACATAATTCCCTACAATTTGTTTATTGTTGTGTGTCAAAATTCACAAGCCATATATGAGTTTTGAGGGCTTCGATTTAACGAATGAGTAAAAACTTTAATTTTCACTGTCACTTTTGGCCAAAAAAGTGTTACCCATCTTCAAAGATTCACCCCTATGCTCTACCAGCTTCTGGAATGCTACGGGGATAACCTCTAGAGAAAGAAAACTAAGATTGTTGAACATCCATTTCAATGCTTGGGTGGTGTCTATCATCCTATTCTCAGTTTTCTCTTGAATATCTGCAATAACTTAAAGAAATATGTTTGTGTTAGGAGGAATCACACTAAAGAATTAAGGTTGTCTCTTTATATTTCCTCTTCAACCTCAACTATCACTTTGTGGGAGCTAAGTAGGCACACCACCAATTAATCTATTTTAACTACGTCAAATATATGGAAATTAACCAAACTATTAATTTTGATCCCGAGCTTTTACTAAAACTCCCAAGTATTGTTTCTTCCATTTTGATCGCGCTGTTGGAGCTCCACTAGGGTTTGCATCGTCGCTCATTAGGGTTTCCACATGGTCTCTCCTCCTCTGGATCCTCCCCTAGAGGAGCTTCGTCACCGCCTGGACCTTGCCTTCAGAGCTCTAGTCGCCTCCACTCCTCCCCTTCCTGCTACGGATCCTCCAACCTCCTCTTTTGTTAAATGTGTTGCTGCGCTCAAAATCGAGATCACGTCTACAACTTCACGAATGAAAGCCCTTGCTTTGAGTGAACGACGTCTCATTGGACAATTTTCTGGGATCTGGCCATCGCCGAAAACCATGGATACTTGGCTCTCCAAGAATTGGATGCCTCTCATTTCCGGAGGTTTGCAACACTGCTTCCATGGAAAAGGTTTTTTCACCTTTCTCTTTGAAAACAAGGACGACAGGGATCTCATTTTTAGAAGCGGCCCTTATTTCATGGGTCCGAGAGGCTTATACCTCAACCGCTGGAACTTATCCTTCGATCCAGAAAAGGATGTCCCCTCAGTAGTTCCAGTTTGGGTACGCCTCCCTCATCTGCCCCTCCATTGCTGGAATGATGAATCTCTTCAAGCTATTGGAAAATCCTTGGGAAGATTCATTGACAAAGCCGAACCAAAAGGCCCCCTCTTCTCCTGTGCCAGGATCTGTGTGGAAGTCGATCTCGATAAAGGCCTACCAGAAGGGGTAAATCTTTCCATGGATGGTTGGGAATTCTTTCAAAGGATAGATTATGAACAACTTCCTTTCAAATGCAGAAAATGTCATGAGTATGGACACTTTGTAAAGAACTGCCCCAAATCTACACAGGACAACATGGAGAAAAATCAAGAATAAGGATGGCAACAAGTCAAGAGAGGAAAAAAATCGAATCCTACCCCTTCCAGCAACAACCCTAAAGCTTGATCAGAAAAAGGCAAAGAGCAATCCACTGAAAACAAGGGAGCCTCTACTAGCAACCAATTCGATACCCTACATGTTGAAGAAGGAGAAATTCTAGCTTCTGAAAACCCTACAACAGATGTTGATCAAGAAATCACCAACATCCAACCCTCTGTGATACCTTCACTGGTTGAAGAGACCATTGAAAAGATTCCAGATGGAATGACCTCCCTTGGAGGAACTTGGGAAGAAATGGTAAAGCACAGCCATATAAACCCTATGACGATAACTCCAGGTCATTCTTCATCTCAAGAAAACAGAGGATCTAACTGATTTAGGTCCACCCTCATCCACTCGGGGAAGAAAATCCCAAAGGCAGCATCGAGAAAAAGAGACGGAAAGAGAACTAGAATTCGGGAGACAACTAGGCATAGAAGACACAAAACTCCTGTAGAACACTAAATCTATCAACGGATTTAAGGAAACTAGGTCCCAGGCAGGACCTATAGTGTCCAAGAAATAATGAAAATAGTCTCTTGGAATTGCAGAAGTTTGGGCGGCTCAATCAAAGTGGAAGCTTTGAAAAATATCTTAAAAATCGAGAAACCATTCATCATGCTACTTCAAGAGACTAAGATGATGAGAGAAGAGATTATGAGCCTTTCTAATCTCTTCTGGAAGAACAACATAGGAAAGGCCATTAGCTCAAGAGGTGCCTCAGGAGGAATTGCAACTTTCTGCAGACAGGACAATTTCAAAATCCGACTAGTAAAAGAAAATATTCACTGGATTTTAGTAGAAATTCAAAGTGAAAGCACCCAATATGACATCTTCATTTGTAATGTGTATGGACCTACTCACTATAGAGATAATCTGGCCTTCTGGGACTCCCTAGCTTCTTTAAATGCTAAATTGCAAGGGAGAAAGGTCATCATTGCAGGGGACTTAACACCACGAAATCAAACTTGGAAAAAAGAGGAGGCTCGATCATCAGGGACCCTTTTGGTGAAAAGCTTGAAGAATTGATGATTGATATAGATCTAATGGATCCCATTCCCAAAAATGGAAAATACACGTGGAGCAACAAGCGGACTGGACCTGGCCACATTGCTGCAAGACTCGAGCGGTTTATGGTAAGTACTTCCTTTCTTCAAAATGTTTTTCTTTTGATTTCATCCATTATCCCCTCTGCCACCTCCGATCATAAACCCAACTCCCTTTCCCTCTCCCCTCTCATAGATCTAGGCCATATCCGCTTTATATTTAACCCCATATGGCTCCACAATTTCAAGGCTTTAGAATTAATTCAAATGACCTGGTACTCCTCCTTTTCTGGTTCTCCTAGATTTATCTAGGAATCTAAGCTTAGGGCATTCCGCAATGCCTTGAAAATCTGGGCTAAATCCTCCTTTGTTGAACCCACCTCTGTAAAAAAGGATCTCCAAGTAGGTCTAGCTAATCTCCATTTTAAAATGGAACATGATGAGATCAACCCTACTTCCATCAATCTTGAAAAAACCCTGAATTTTGAAATCTTAAAAGCCACCAGACACGAGGAAGAGATGTGGAGAATAACATCTCGACAACTCTGATTAAAAGGAGGAGACAGAAATACTGATTATTTCCACAAACAGACTAAGGCTAGATTGATCTACAACTTCATCAAGGACTTAAAGGATAACGATGGCCAACGAATCACAGGTGAGGATGAAATCAAATCGCTGGCCTTCTAACATTTCAACCATCTTTACTCTGACAATGGAGACACAGACCCTCTCTCTCAAGCAGATCTTCTCTCAGGTATTTCAGCCTCCATCTTTGTTTCTGAGAATGAAGACTTGGATAAACCTATCTCTGAGAAAGAAATCATTGAAGCAATCTAGACTCTTCATCCTAACAAAGCTCCAGGACCAAATGGCTTCACGATTAATTTTTACCGTGCTGCTTGGGACATCATCAAAGATGATTTAAGAAGGATGCTAAATTGGACCAGAAGGAAAGAAAAAATTGGTGGAGCTACAAATTCTACTTTTCTAAATTTGATTCCAAAAGAAAAAATCTCTCTCTCGATAGAGAGATTCCGACCTATCTCCTTGTGCAATACCTCCTACAAAATCCTTACCACAATTTTGGCTACCCAAATGAAAAAGATCATGGCACACATTATCTCGGATACTCAAGGAGGATTCATCGCTGGTAGACAAATCATGGACAACATCATTATTGTTCAAGAAGCCATCCACTCTAGTCTGGATCATAAACAACAAGGCATGACAATCAAACTAGATATGGCTAATGCCTTCGATAGGGTCAATCATTTCTTCTTGTTCAAAATTATGCTCAGATTGGGTTTCTCTAAAAATTTCATCAGATGGATTAAAGCTTGCATTAGTAGCCCTTGGATCGCTCCCCTTGTTAATGGAAGATCTGTTGGCCTCTTCCAAGCCTCTCGTGGGCTTTGACAAGGATACCCACTTTCTCCATTTCTTTACCTTCTTATTGCAAAATCTCTGAGCAAGAAACTCCAGTCCCTTCAAGCCAGTGGTGACCTCAAAGGTCTTAAAATTGTTAGAGGAGCCAAAGCTGCTAATCATTCCCAGTTTGTGGATGATCCTATCCTCCTTGGGGGGGGATCAATTATCATTACTGAAAGGTTTAAAGATGTCCTCTCCACCTTTATTAAATCCTCATACGGAAAAGTAAATGCTCTAAAAACTAAAATCTATGGTTGGAACTGCCCGGAAAGAACAATGATCAGGATATCCAAGACCCTAGGCTATGAAGGAAAAACAAATTGGAACTCCTTCAATTATCTTGGTGTACCTATTCACAAAGGAAAAAAGAAAGATGCTGACTGGAAAGGGTTGGTTGAAAAAATAAAAAATAAAGCCTCTTCTTGGGGAGCAAGTTGGCTTAACCCTGCTGGTAAACTCATTCTCATCAACTCCATCCTTGTTGCTTTTCTCATTTTTTCCTGTTCTATTTCTTTAGCTCCAAAAATGATAACTCAGGATATTGCAAAGGAATTAAGAAATTTCCTTTGGCAAGGTAAAAAATCCAGTGGCACTAAGAAGTTTCACCTGATAAACTGGGATACTTTCTGCAACCCAAAATGTTGTGGGGGAGCTGGAATCCGGGACTTAGGAATGATGAACCTTGCCTTAGGAGCCAAAATCTTATGGCACATTGTTTCTGGGAAAACAGCGTGGTGAAAGGACATTTTAAGAAAAAAATACTTAAGAGGAAGAAGAAAGAGATGTATTGATACTATTTCCTTTGTCGAGAATGCCTCTCCAATTTGGAAACTTTGCAGTAAAGAATCTTTCATCATTCAAAACAGCCTCCAATGGTCCCTTGGCAATGGTAAGCAGATCCATATCTGTGGTGACAACATTGGCCCCTCTTCTCCTAAGCTTCACCAAGACTCTTTCAGGAACCTCAAGCTTTAGATGGATCATTACCATGTCTTCACTATTTATGATATCTCTAATTGGAACGATAATGGCAGATGGGCGGGCTAGAAAAACTTAGAAATTCCAGAACATATGAACATGGATTACACAGTGCTTCAAACGATCCTCCAAGGCTCAGCCCCGGTCCACTGGGATCTAGCTGATTCCAGAAGCTGGGGGAATACTGGAATTTACTTAGTAAAGGCCGGCTACAACTCCATTAAAAACAACAACAGGAAAGAAGCCATGTGGACTAACGTTTGGTGCAAGAACGGCTTGCCTAAAATCAACTCTTTTTGTTGGATTCTTGCGCACCATAAAATTATTACTGTTGAGAATTAAAAAAAAAAGGGGTTTTGAAGGGCCTTCCCGTTGTACTCTCTGTAAAAACTCGGAAGAAACACTCGAGCACCTTTGTAACATACCCAAAAATGTAAATCAGTGTTTATGTGAAATTTTAAAACAAAATAATTTATTAAATACTACTCCAATTTATATGCCATAACCATAAAGGTTTCATTGAGATAAGTTATTTCAATTTTAACTTAACCCATACATGATTTCCAAAACCCCTTCCTAGTGTACATCCATTATGAAAGGAAAACTCTAAGGGACAATGTTGAACCATACCAAGTTCATTCTTTAGATACCGTTTTCATTCAAATATTATCAAGTACTTAAGCATAACTAATATTCACCATTCCATACATTAATCCAAACCCGGTTCTCATATGGATGTTCGTAACATTAATGACCTTCCTGACCTGCATTCCACTTTGTTAAACCATAAGACCACCTCCTTACATAAAACACAATAACAACAATAGTTCAATAATAATTATCATTCTTCAACACACACACTTGCACAACAACAAGGCCATCATTTCATAATTGATGCATAAGGATACACGTAAGCGACACACATAAAGAGTCATACATAAAAGGACCATTTTAACGTGGTTCACCCAAACCTTGGGCTACATCCACAAAGCCATATTTTCTCTTCTATTATTCAAAGGAGAATTTTCATCCTGCAACACATGTGTTGCATTAATTGCTTCCTAAACCCTCGAAGTCTCTTTCGTCAAGAGCATCTTCTGAAACAATCGCAAGTATACAACTGGAACTTTTACAACATATTTAACTTACGAGAAGAGAGCCATTTTTCAAAAACTTACAAGGCTAATTAAAGATTATAAGGTCTAACCCTAATAGTAATAACCAACACTGCTAAAATCAGGCATTCAACACTAAAATTCATTCAATAGATAGAACTCTATCCCCTTGACATAGCTCATTATTTAATCAACACAAAAACAGAGATTTATATATATACATACTTTCAACAATGCAGGTTTTTGGGTTGGCCGTAAGCGTCCACACTCACGACTCTTCCACGCTGAGTTCAACACTTAACCCAGAGATCCCTTTCATTTTTCATGGGTTCACGCCTTAAATCAAGGATCCTCCTGGCTAAGCTTTATCCATCATAAAAAAATCCAATCGCAAAGCTCTCGGTCGCCGAGGTCTCAGTGGCAGAAATAAAAAACGCAATCTCCCTCACATAGATCTCCATTGATTATTCTAATCTCAGAGATCTCCTACTCAACCGATGTTCGGCTCTAATACTGTTCACGATTTTCAAAGATCTGAGCAAGATCAATGTATAATTTTTTTTCCAGGGATTTCACTGTCTACAAGTCGACTAGTTCCCACTGCTACCATCTAATATATTCATTGCCTATCTGCATTTGGTCTAGGTATTCCTCGCGAATGGTTGCGACATAGGCTGAATCAAAGGCAGCATATCTCTAATCCCGCCATACACAGAGATCAACATGAAACACAACGCGTTGGAATGGTTCTCCCACCTGGGCCGTCCTCTTTCTCGTATCCTATGAAGATGTTTAAACTATTGGGAAGACGGGGCTGGCATGTCCATCGCATTCTATTGCAGGGTTAAAGGCTCAGGAAGAAACACCCATCACAATACAGAGATAAATCCTCTACCGCAATCAACTCCTATCCCCGAGATCTCCCCATTCTCCCTTCGCTGCTCAAAATAAATACATATGTAAACAAGGGTTGGTGTCTCCGGTTGGAGAGACCTCTCGCCTACACACTGCCATCCGTAAGACGGACTTCCCAAGGGAGTGACAAGTTGCTTTTCGGAAGGCTAATCCAGGCTTACCTACCAATTAAACTCTTTGGTGAGTCATCCCATGACTTAGTCAAGTTGGGCTTTGGCTTCGTTTAAGGAGGATACCACTCCTTCAAGTCTCTAAGGTTTCATGGGTTAATATAGGTCGATTTTCATAAGCAAAGTAAAATTATGTTTTCCCATAATTTTATACCCATAAGTAATAATGCTATAATGGATATTTTCCTTTCTAGAGTAATTCCATATATATATATATATATATATATTTTCCTAAACATAGATCTTATAAATATTAGATCTTTTGAGTAGTCTAGCTTTATACATAAATCTTATGTATATTTATGTGATTGATTATTTAAATACAATCTATTTCTTTCTTTTAATACATAGATCTTATATATATATATATTAGTCGGAGCTGAATCATAATATCAAGGATACCCCTTTATTTTTCATAGGATTGTTTATTGACAACTATATATATAAATATATGTACATATTACTTGAGCTTTATAAAGTGCTTATTCTTGAGAGGGTTGTAGGAGCTCGTTATTATTCTGTGACGAATAATAACTTTACTGAGTATCTTACTTAGGAATCGAAGTTAACTTAGGATGATGTTAACCTAACACGATACCTTTAGCTCCATATATTTCCCTTCCTAAAGATATGACAATCCTTTAGATCAACTAGTCTATCTAGTGATAAATGGTAATTTTATACTATTTATCAGATAGTGAGTTTTGGTGATGAAAACTCTTGACCTCTTTAGTCGAAACTGGGATGTCAAGGACATCCATAGGGGTTCCTTAGTCTTACATAATAGGTCTTTACCATAATTAACTTATGCTAAGCTTTAGGTCTTAGGATACTTTTATTTCCTCTCGCCGGTTAAGGGTATCCTTGGTATCCCTATCCAAGAAAAATTGATAATCAAACTGGAGTGATCTTTGGTGAACATCAATGTCCACTTAAGTGTTTGAGGCTCCAAGATAACATCGGTTATCAAAATCAGGATTCCAAGCCATTCCACTTTTTTCCCCTTAGTCGATTCAATTATTCATCAGTTTAGTTGCGTCTATCTTTAATCTCCTAAATCTAACAATTTACAACTTAGAAATTTAAACTACATAAGTTACACAGTTCATTGGTGGGGCCTTGGCCTTGAGCTCCTCACCAGTCATCCAATAAAATATTTATTTACATTACAGAATTAATAGTGCATAAAAGAGGGATGTTACAACCTGTTTCTGAACTGCTCCTTCACCAGGGAGGTTTGACACATAGCTCTTAATGATCTTCAAATTAACATTACTCTCCCAACCAACTGCAAATACCTTTTTTCTTGCTAGAAAGACTATTATGAAGGATCTCTCTATAGAAAACCTAACTTCTCCAAAGTCTCGGTCTCTCTCCCTAAGTATATTTGCTGGAATATTTGGATAGCCATAAACAAAGGTATTTTTGAAGACTCAATCCCCAATCCAAGCAGATTTTCTTCCTCTACAAAAGCATTATGGATTGAATCCTTGCTCTCAAAACGCCTAAGACACCTACACTCTAAAACCCTGATTGTCGAAGAAAAAGTTTGGACCTCCGACTTCCTCTGCCTTCCCTCTCCCCTCTCGGTGATCCCTTCCCCTAAAAAACTAAACTCTCTAATTTGGAAGATTCGACTGAGCCCA
This sequence comes from Larix kaempferi, assembly GCA_027924585.1. NCBI lineage: Eukaryota > Viridiplantae > Streptophyta > Pinopsida > Pinales > Pinaceae > Larix > Larix kaempferi. Next base: position 12,081,814 of record BSBM01000434.1, read on the forward strand.
GAAGCGTTCAACAGATGGTGGACAAAACTAGGATGTCACATCCTCTTTTTCGATGGTGCCTCTAAAGGAAACCCTGGGTTGGAACGTGCGGGAGGGGTCATTTTTAACCCTAGGGGAACAGACAGAAAGATTCCGCTTGGGGATTGGGGAAGAACTCAAACAACTATGCGGAATGGCTTGCCTTAATTAAAGGTCTGGAGATAGCAAGTTCCCTAGGAGTAAAAGATATGGTTTTTTTTTACGACTCTCTTATTGTCATAAGAGAGTCACGAAAACTCATCATGAATTATAAATAACCTACTCTCAAGCTGCATCATATCTTCAAAAATATTCTCAGCGATTTCAATGCTGTCAAATTTCTCCGTATCCTCCGAACAAACAATCACGCTGCAGGTCAAATGGAGAACAAGGGAGTGCAACTTGAATATGGCTAGATTGTTTTTAATGGAGATAAGTATGAGCGTAGTTGGGTTCCTTGATTTTTTACTCATGGTTGAACTTCCTAACTCATCTTGGATTCGGTGTGGGCTCCAGCCCCTCCCTAATCACTTGAAAAATTATAGTTCTATTCCTTGCAAGGGCCTTCTCGTTCACCCGAGACATGGCATCATTTTCTGGAACCTCATGTGCCAGCATTTAACTTTCGTTGGATCACAACTGGGAATCCTCGATCCTGGTAGGTTAACACACTTGGTTTAATACCGTCAGGTGGGCTCTTTCTCTCCCGACCTACCTTCATTCTTGCCTCACACTCCATTCCCATTTTCCTCTGGTTCTCTGTGAAAGTTTGGCCCCATTCTGTAATGGGTCATTCGTTCCTTGGCCCTACCCTGACATCCACCCTAGGTGTTAGCTCCACTCTTACCGACCTCCATCCCCCGTCTCACTACCTTCTCTTCAACAAGTCTCTCGTCCTCAAGTAGGAGCTCGACCCCTTTAGTGTTTTCCCTCTCTCCTCATCGCTCGCCAGTTTCAGTGAACAGTTAAACGTGAGTTAAACCTCAACCATTTCACCCTGGAAGGCTCAGCGTCCACTTTCTGTCAGCCTCTCTCCAACCCTTGATACGCAAAGCTTAATGGAAACCCTAGAAGAACCCCTAGAAGAACAAATTTTCCTTCTCAGGGCTGAAAATTCAGAAATGAAACGGGCTATCTCCATAATGTATACCATGGTTCAGGCTACAATTTCGGAAATCATAAATAATAATAATTTGATGAACTAGAGGCTCTCTAATCTATCTGAAACGGTGGACTATGTGGCTACCAGTATCTCAAATGTTGACTCCAAAACTGAGGACAATAACCGGAATATCATAGATGTTGAAGGGAAAATTGATAGGCCGAGGAAAGATATCGCTCGCTGCATCCCCGGTATCCATGACAATAAAGGTTTGTGAATCGGAAATCTTTAGGATCTCTCACAGGATAGCATTCCTGGACCTCCTACTCAGCATCGTCACTGCACTGGCTTATCTTCAGAATCACTGAGTTTTAACCAACATTTCTCTTTTTTCAAACACTCTGACTGTTAATTTTCTTATGCATACTATGATGGCTTATCTATATTCTCTTATCTATAGAATAGGAACTATTTTGAATTTCAGCACCATAAACAAGATGAAGACTCTGTTTACTACTGGGTTCTGGATAAACAATCTGTTTTTTTAGTTATGTTTTGTTTCTGTCTTCTCCTGCTCAGGAAGTTTGTAAGAAGTTATAGCTATCAAAGTCTTGGGATCTTTCGAGACAGACCCATTTTTGTAAAAGGAGACCAAGAGGTCATGGACACTGTCTCCCTTTGGGAACAGTCCCTCTGCTTATCATTGTATTATCTTCCTTTTTTTTAATACAAATGCTCCATAACCGTTCTTGTTAAAAGCAAAAAAAAAAACCCGACTATTGTAGTTCTATGCCCTTTTAACTATATGAATATTAGCCTCCTCCAGGATAGACCAGTTACAATTATTCTTAATTTGGTCGGGGATTTAGATATTGATCTAAGTCATCTTGTAGCTTTTTCTCCTCAAAATATAATGGATCGTGATAAGGGAAACATGGAACCCACAGAGTGACTAGAAGTGAACCCTTAGGTAGACCCAAAAGGCAATATGGACAGTGATAGTAGTAAATTTGCTAGTTGGAAGAAATCCTGGGAGGAAAAAGATTCCTGGGATCAACTCATTGCTACGATAAAACATGACTTTCTAGAATCTCAAATGAAGCATATGAGGGAAAAATTGATAATGGTTGAAATTGAGATAGATTTATGGAAAGAGAAATATTCTACTAAGGAAAAAATAATAAAAGTGTTGAAGGACTCTATTAAGGACTTTGGAAATACTCATAATTTTAGCTCTTTAACGGATACAAATTTGATAGGCTTGGTCATCTCTAAAAATTTAGGAGATAATGCAAAGATTGATGTTTGGGATTCCTCTCCCCGTGGCTCTCCTTCTAAAGAAGATCAAGAACCCGAGGCTTCAAGAACTCAAGGCTAATTTTCATTTCAATGTTTTCATATGAGGTTTAAATGTATTTTGCTCCTTGGAAAGTTTACCTGTATATTCTACACCGGTTGGACATATAGAAATAGTCTAAATAGGGATGAATGCAACTATTTTGTAGTTTGTATTTTGTATATAATCATGAACTATATCATTCATATAGAAGGGGCATTTTTGTAACTACAGGTCTTCTAGTTCGGCCAAGACCTTTTTTTTGTGAAAAAAAATGCAATCTAAAGTCAACATTTCTCAAATGCATGTATTTAGTCATCATTGTATTCAAGAAGAATCCCACCACTTGAAATAACATGTTGGTCTTTTGTAAGGGGGTAGACTCCATATTCAGTTGTTAACTTATTATCTAAGGAAACCTATTTCTTAGCCAATCAAAAGCAATTTTAGGTCTTATTCCATGACCAAAAAGTGATTCCAACCTAAATAGTATGATTAAGAAAACCAATATTAGTTATGTTCATTGTTGAGGCTACTTCCATTGAGGTGGGAGGTGTGCTTTCTAATAATACTTAGCCTTAGTCTCATACATAAAATTAGATACTCTTCAATAAAAAAAATGTGCATTTTATTGTTTAATTATTAATTTCCTTAATTATTAATAAAACAAAATTGAAACCTAAGGTTTTGATTAGAAGTTACTTATCCCACTAGCTATTACAAGTCTAATTATTAATTTTCTTCTTGGTTGATAAGAAAAATTTAAAATCTAAAATTTTGGTTTGGAAATTTTTCTATGGCCATGCCAACAAAAATATCAATCATATTATTTTTAGCATTTATATTTGTTTTTTTTTATTTATATATATACAACTTTAAGAATATAACTCTTTCTAAGTATTTTTTTTGGTTAGTTCATTGGTTTATGTTGGTTGAAATGTAATATTACTTTTTTTCCAAGAACAAAAAAACTTAATTCATTATATTAGAAATGAACCACATTATTCAAAATAGGCATTTACCCATACAAGTATCATCTTCAGCTTGATATGTTCTGAAATGTCTATATTTTCAATCTTAGATAAGATCCAACCATTATTGTGATCATTTAAAAAAAGTAATCATGACCATTATCTATCTATTTACATATATCTCTCAGATATGAGCACTATAAGATGGATAAAAAAAACCATTAGACTGGCAAGAAAAAAAGAAGAGCTTATATGAAGCCACATACAAAAAATTGTATAATCTGTCCAAAAGATCAGAGAGGAAGAGGTCCCAAATGAATATCAATAATCACATTGTCTTGGCCTTCCCATTGTTTCCAAAGACCTTCCCCAAATTCAAGTCCCTGTTTGGATAGAGAGTCATCTTGCATATTTATTTCTCTATAGATATATAAAAAAAAAAAAACTAGAAAATGCTCATATATCTGAAGATCTCTATAGAGGCCTCATAAAGATATTCTTATCCATTGAATCAATTAAAATATAATATTATAAAATCAATTGAATCATTATATCAAATAATGTAGATCATATTAGTAGGTGAGAAATAGTGGATGGAGTGTTGCGATTGTGTTAACCTAATCAACGTTTTGAGCCATCTATCTATGACTTTTCTTCATGACCAAGAATTGTCATATTAAATGTAGATCAATCAACGTTTTGAGCCATCTATCTATGACTCTTCTTCATGACCAAGAATTGTTACATTTAATATAGATCATATTAAAGGAAGATAAATAGAAATTAATATAAATGATTAAAAAATTAAAAATAACTATAATTAAATAACAAAACATCAAATTATTTAATTATATATAAAAAACATAAATAATATTTTCTCATTGAAACTTCATTTTACATTATCAAAATATTTACTTAACCAAAAAACAATGAAAACTGAGTACTAATAGTCGTGGTATTTCTTCATAATTTGTGTTTATAAAATATTTACTTAACCAAAAAAAATTGAAAAAAGAGTACTAATAGTCGTGGCATTTCTTCATAATTTGTGTTTATAGGAAAGATTCATAGAACTTTGGTTAAAACATATATTCATAACTATCATCATTTTTGTTTATAACAAAGATGTTCAAAACGTTTATTAAAAAGGAAGAAGCATAAACCTAAAATAAGAATTATTTAATTATAACAGGATTTATAATATTTTTTAATAAAAATTATAATAATATATTTTTATTTAAATTTATAAGAGAATATATACAATCAAAATTTTAATAAGATTTTAATTTTTATTATCGATTAAAAATTATTTATTAATAATAATTAAAATATTTTAAATTAAATTATTATCAAATTATAAAAAAGTATTAAGTTTAAATTTTTTCATAGTTTAACTATATAAATATGGATTTATGAAAAATATATATAATTTTTTTACATAAATACATCTTTTAATCAATAATTATATACTTAAATTTACTAAAAGTATGATTAAAAAAATTAAATATCAATATTAACTATTCAAAAATAAATTAATATTAATTTAATTAATTAGAGAAATGCCTTCTTTATTTGGGTTTGGGTTAATCCAAATCATAATTGGGTTTGGGTTAATCTGAATCATAATTCAAATTAATACATCTCAACATAAAAAACTGAGTAACAATCTAAAATCTTCAATTAAGACAGTAAATACAGATTCGAAGTTTAAAACCATTCATTTGTACACTTTAACAAATATCACATATCATTATTTAAAATGTAAAAATTTAAAACACACACCATTTTCGATCCAAGAAAAGAATTTAGCAACAACCAATTATTTATTTAGAATCTCAATAAGCTAGTAAATATATATTCTAAGTTCTAAGGATACGATTAAAATTGAAGAAAAAAAAACTTAAAACTACGACTTTCATACATTCTCACAAATGTCGCATGTCATTTATTCAAAATATAAAAATCTAAAACGCTCACCAGCACATAGGATAAAAGCAATGAACAAATTTGGATAATTTTTTTGTTAAAATTTATTATTAAATTATAAAAGATAAAACAATGAACCAAGGATCTGTATTTGATAGTACAGCGAACCAAGGATGTGATAATACAGGGATTCATGCAAATGGTAACAGGGATAATACAAACCAGTATAGGCCATACTTTCTGTGAAAATTCTTGGCAGCACTTTTGGAAGTTGAAAGAAGGGTCTCTTGGGTTCTTAAAAGCCATGGTAAAGTGAAAAGGACTCAAATTGTGAGCCGCAGCAGGCCTACTTTGCCATAATCGTCTCCTTACACTTACTGAGAATACTGTTTATATAAAAAATGGAGTAAACAGTACAGCATACCAAGTGTTTCTATCATCAACTCAACCCTTAACAGTAAGCAAGATGCTCTTTAACTCCAACAGAGCAGCCTTATTAAGGACTACGGATGGACAACATATGCACCACAGTATGAACTCCATGAATAAAAAGGAGAGATGAAAGTGGATTGATTGTTGCCTCAGTGCTCATTGAAGAAATTCTTTGATACTATTTTGCAGGTTTAACTAGGGATGAATTAGAAATGTTTTTTCTTACAGTGACCCACAAAATTGAAACTTATAATATTCAAGAAAACTCTAGCTAAACAAGTAATGGTAGAGCCAAACTAATGGCTTTTCACTGTGTAACGACCAAGGTTATCAAAATTACAATTCTGAGAAAACACTAGCTAAACAAGAAATGATAGAAGTAAATTAATGGAATTTCAATATGCAACGCCCAAGATCATCAAAATTGCAATTGTGAGAAAACTCTAGCTAAACAAATAATGGTTCAAGGCAAATTAATGGTTTTTCACTGTGTAACGCTCAAGGTCATCAAAATTGCAAAATTACAATTCTGAGAAAACTCTAGCTAAACAAGGTCATCAAAATTGCAAAATTACAATTCTGAGAAAACTCTAGCTAAACAAGAAATGATAGAAGTAAATTAATGGAATTTCAATATGCAACGCCCAAGGTCATCAAAATTGCAATTGTGAGAAAACTCTAGCTAAACAAATAATGGTGAGGCAAATTAATGGATTTTCACTGTGTAACGCTCAAGGTCATCAAAATTGCAACTGTTAGCAAGTGAACTGTGAGGATTGACATTAAAAAAGTCCAATTAGATTAGGCAATCTTTACATGGAATGCTCGAATAGTTCACCACATACTACTTTCTGTATATATATACCTCATCAAACTATCACAATGCCTACAGTATTTTATCATTTTCGGCACTTCTCATTCTCGGCCAATTAGCCCGCCCTTTTTTCCATGAGGATGTGTATTCTTCAATCAGTAACAATGGGCTAGGGAAATTGGGAGAATCAGAGCATTTGCAAAGCTACCAACCATGTTGAACCCACAACAAAAAGCCAAGAACCCTGAATGCTATTGTCATAAACAAGTAAAAGATCTATGTTCATAAAATGATGGAATTGTGCGTTAAAAATATGGAATTATTATCCATCACGCCCGTTGCGTTGGTTCTGGTAACATGAAGACTTGTAGGATAACCTCCATAAACTTCCTCGTACATTAACAAAACATGATTGTTCAAGTAAATTGCAGTGTCTTCATGAAAATACCTCCAACAAAACATAGCTATTCAAATAAATTGCAAAGTCTCGTTGAAATTTTATGACGATTTTGTAAAAGTCAAGTTCGGAATCACAGCAATAACCAAAAATGCAAAAAAATTAAGTATCAACTTTGATAGAGCAGTGAAGTTTATGAAAGTATCCAACTTTCCTGTGTAGCAGCGAACTACATCAATTCCAAAAGAAACCTGCTTACCGTGCTTGTAATCTCGTCCTTCAACATAATGTGTCGCTCTTCCAGAAGATGGCATGTGCTTTCTTCCAACTCCTCACTCGTTCTTGAGACAGAGAAGAAGACTCGATCTGGTGGCAACCCAGAGTCTTGTGCTATTGATATTTTAAGTTGCTCTACTTTCTCCGCGTTATACTCAGTCCAAACGGGAGAATTGTTTGAGCCATTCAGGACTGAATCCACCCTGTTAATAACCAGCACTATTTTACTGCACATTCGGGAACGAGCAATCCTAGGAAATGTTTGCGCTGCTCGAGAAGTGTCTCCCCCAAAATTAAGCACGACCACGCACAAGTCTGCCACCTGCTCATATTCTTCCCATATCTTGGACAGTTGGGCCCTGTCTCCACCCCCATCAGTCCCAGGAAAATCAACCAGATAAATATCATCTTTGAACCTGTAAGGAGTGGCTACCGTGGTGTGTGTAGTGAATCCTACACCTCCAACGTTTTCGCCTAATATTGAATTGATAAGAGTTGTCTTACCAGCATTCTCGGGACCTATAAAAACTGCAAATTTCAAACATTCCAATGATTTGCTTGCTGTTATGACTTCATACATCATAGATGCTCTTTTTTCTATGTCTTCCTTAAGCTCCTCTGGTAGATCTTGCCTTGTCTTCACCGTCTGTCCTTTGACTTGATTGTAAATTTCTTTCTCGTAATAAGAAACATTTGTCTGTTCATCCTGTAATTCAGAGCCACTGAGATAATAAATAGTTCTCACAAGATCCCTGTAATTGAGTATTCTGATGCTTCCATCAGAAACAGAAAAGTAGCTTCCATGGCAAAACTTTGAGATGAATGCATAATCAGGGATCATAGAAGATAGCTGTGGATGAGAGGAAAGGGAGGTAGAAAAATAACTATGTCCATCGTCAATAATATTATTTTGAAGAGGAATCTCCACAGGCTTGGTGAAGAGAGGTTTCATGATATCGAAATGTTTTCTCTTTGTTTCCGGTATAGAATAGGAAAGACGATCCAGAGGGACAAGAAATCCCCTTTTAAGAGTTTCAAAAGCCTTCATGTACAGATCACTTCCTACCAAAACCTCCGATTGCTGCATCAACAACAGCTTTCCCAGGCACCGAGTTAAAGCAGACGCAACATAACTGCCATCTTTCCACAAGTCTTCAACATCGAGATTTGCAAGTGTAGAGCCAAAGCATGTCCTTAATTCTATAGAAAGATGTGAAAGATGTGTTTGCTCAACAATTTCATCTGCCTTCAAAACTTGTATCGCTTTAGCTTCGATTTCACTTAAAATACCTTTGAAAAGGACGCTACTTTCACTTGCATCTTTAACTATCCACTCATGTCCTACATTTGGCTTTACGACTGGTTTCGAAGGGCAATCGTCGGACAAATGACTCCCTTTAATGGTTATAAATCCTTCATAGCTTGTTTTAATGTTGTAAACACTCAGTGTGCAGACATCTATACGAGGAGCATGCGCTATGTCCATGCAGAGATTGCTCGGACATGTTCCTTTTGTTTTATCATGAGAGAACTCTTGAACATAGGATTCAACTCTGTGTCCTGACCAGGAATCTACATCCGATGGTTGATTACCTAAACTATGAATATTTTCCCAGTACTGTTGAATATTTACCATAAACTTGTCCATGCATCTGAGAACAGATTCTGGGAATATATCCAGTGAGACCGATTTGCAAGTTATGATAGTTGATCCCCTTCCATAGCAGTACTCTCCAACTGATACATAGCGAGGCATACATCCTATACTGCGCGTTTCCTTTAGAATTCTTTTTACAGGTTTAAGCTGTCTAGAACTCACAGCTTCTGTGGACTCTGGAGTGCAAGTCATTCTTACACCCTTAAGCATCGAAGGCACAGGATCAGTATCATTCACAAATGTGAACATTCGCCGATCCAGTTCCATTGTTTTCCGACAAAACCGCTTGGCAGCATCGTCACAGAAATAAGGGGAACCAAACCCAATAGAAATGTGTTCTCTGTCCTCTTCCCGAGTGTTTATCATGTAGCATATGAGAAACAAATGGGCCAATGCTCCAGCCAAGCCATGGCCTGAAAATATTATCTTCTTTGCATTGTAATGTTGAAAATGAGACATTCTTGGTAGTTCGGATGTTATTATCTCGAAAAGTCCAGAGTGATACAGTCCCTCCACATCCTCCGCTGCTTCCCCGTAGCTCTCGATGAATTCACTTCGACCTGCCACTTTCACGGCAAACATATCTTGAATGGATAAAGGCCTCCTGAATGCAACATACAGTGTCGTGGTGGGATCAAAACCCAATATAAAATGCTGGGCCATTACTATCTTTGCGAAACCGATGTCTGAGTATCGAGTTTCAACAGCTGCCATTGCGTCTTGATTATGTAAGCAAGCCATTGAAGATAACACCACTGCGTTCGCAATTTCATCGGGTTCGGGTTGTTGATCCTTTAGAATTGGACTTGTTTCTGAATTCATTATGATCCTCCGGAAGCAACTAACAGAATTTGATACTGGCGACTCCGCGAGGTTATACCAACACTGATTGAAACGACGACTACCCTATTTCAAATTGTTTCTTAAAATCTTATATAGATATATGGATTTGTAACTTTCTGTCCAGGAAATCTCCTCTCCAGTTGGAATCTTCGTTTCGGCTACTGATATTGGGCCGCCGCCATCGCCGTTTCCATTAGATCTCTTTGAACCATCCTTACCGCCGATCCCCACTGTACCATTCTGTTTTGTGATTTTGAGAATTCGTGTCTTTTGTGTGTCAGATAATAATGGAAAGGTCTTTACTTTAATTTCGAATCTTGTCCTTCCATAAGCAAATTGTGTTTCTTGCGCCCACTTAACGATGTATTTTAACAACATATTTGTCGAAATTGTATTTAGAAAGGTTTGTTTAATCTAAATCGAGGCAAAGTTAATATGTTTTTTTAATTAAAAAATAGAATATATACATTTTTATATATTAATAATCATAATTAATTAATAATGTAATTATTAAAATTATTAAAAAATAGAATATATACATTTTTATATATTAATAATGTAATTAATTAATAAAAAATATTTTAAGAATTTTTAAGAAATAAACCCCCAAAATCGTGACTCTCTTCCTTCTCGCCATTGTGCAATACAAAAACTAGTTCCCAGCTATGGAAAAATGCAGGAAAATGATGGAAAGCCTGAAGGAGAAAGCCCCAGCTAGCTCAGACCGCCTGAGAGAGCAAAGACCATGGGTGAAGAATGGCTTTGGGAACAATTTCGTGGGTGTTTTTTTGCCCAAGAAGCAAAAATAGGTTTTCCCAGATTGATGGCTTTCCCATACACGAAATTGGTTGCCATACCTCCCCATTCCCAAGGCATTAACTACCTCAACCAACTCTTGGAAGAATTAAATGATTGGGTGCATAAGTCAAAATGGGTAGTTGAGAGTTTATGGGTTCTCTCAATGAAATTTGGCTTAACACTATTGGCTCAAAGGTTTCAATATTTTCCATCCCCATTCCTTGTGAAAATCATGCCCCCATCTCTTGTTCCATTGCATAGATACTTATGGGTATTTCATTAAAATTCATATTTACAAGATGTCATAATTTATATTGTGCGTGGTTAGCACAAGAACCATATGCATCGATTTTTAATTGCCTATACATAAAACGATAAATCGATGGCAGGGCCTTGGCCTTGAGCTCCTCACCATGATTTAATAACGATATTTACATCATTTACAATTTTAATGCAATAGGGTCAAAATCAGGATATTACACTCCAACCAATGTAAGGTCCTGAAGGGCTCCCAAGTCGAGCGACTTGGGTGAGATCCATGCTCGCCGCGCAATATATATTTGGTTAAGTTCCTACAGCAACTAAGTCATTACATCCTCCCCAACCTAAAGTAGTTTTCATCCCTGGAGAAGTCTCCAAATGACCATTGTCATTAGAAACTTTCACAACTACTACTACTACCTCGAACCTCCCAAAGAAGCTCCTATAGCTCATGCTTCTGCCCCACTTACTCTACCATGGGTACTCCACAAGTTCCTTCATGCTTCCATCCGCTGTGCACCCCATGAGTCAAACTAGTTGGGTGGCTAATCCAACCATCGCACCCAACATCATAGGACAAACTTCTTCAATCCACAACTGTCTTTGGCCTATGTTTTTCAGTCTTCGCCAAGCTTGTTGTACTAGGAAAAATCCTTGCTTCTGCCTACTTCCTATTGTTGATTTGAATACTCGCAACTCCAACATGTCACAACATCTCATACTTGGTCTGCTGCATGCTTTCGCATATACTTGGCTAATGTTTGTTTAAGGAAACCTCCGCAAGGTTCCTATGGCCTCGCCACCTATTCCAAAGTCAGTGATCAATCATGTTCCTACCTCATACTATGAAAAGTGGCAAGTGGTGCCAACGACCACCACCCCCGAAGCTCCCAAAACCGTCTTCCTCATGCCGACTGCACAAGTACTTCAATGCAACCGCTGCTTCCGCAGAGTTGCATCCCAGTTCTTCCAATCGAGCCTATGTTAGTTCGGTTTCTGTTATTCTGAACGTTAACCTACTCAAGTCTGCTACCTTTGCACAACAATCTTGTGGATCTACTAAGGACGTCACCTCTACCTCTGCTTGTTGTTTACTTCTCCTAGCTCATTGTCTTGCACCCTTGCTCTTCCCTTTGAAATGAGAGCACGTCTTGCCCACGCAATCCTCTTGGTGCAGAAAGCTATCTAAGGTTGCTAACTTCTCTTATCGATCATACTTCTGAAGGGTTCCTAGAATAGCCTTGACCTCCTTGGTATTCTCCTCTTCCAATGTCTTGGGCAAGCACGACTTGGCTTCCAATTAAGCTAGGACTGCCTCTGTTTCTCTTGGTTAGCGTCCTACTTCTTTCAACTTATCATGTGACAGTTGGGACTCTAGGACCCCAATGGCATGGATGCAGAATTCCACAATCTTTGTCGCGTCACATGTCGTGAATCCCTCACCTTCTTAGTCACTTTGGACCGCACTTGTGCTTTCTTCTTCTGCATCCTCTACCAAATCCACAACCCACTGATCGCATCCTTCGTCCAACACATGCTGGAATTGGTCCTCGTCAAAACATGGTTCATCTTGCTCAAGTAAACTCTCTTCATGAGCTTCGTGATCTAGGATATCACCACCCTGACAACCTGACGATTTGTTAGAAGTGATTCTATCTATGACTCTGAATGCCTTTTCTAGTGTAAGTTGCGGCTTGCCACCATTCTGCTGCAGAAAATCCACCAGAAAGCTCAATGAATCCATCTTCTTTGTGACCAAGTATATCTTTCTTTCCAACGATGCCAACCTTTCAACCGATGGGTGACCAACCTGCTTTGCTACGTTTTCCTTGTTCTCCTTTATCGAATCTCATGGCTTCCATATGACATTTTGAGTTCTATTTGCGGGCTTGTCGGGAACCTCAAGTAAATGAATTGAGGACATATGTGGCCAACGCCCCAACCTGCTCTTTTGTGTCATCGACATGATCCATGCTCCAAAATTATCTAAGAACACCAAATGATTTGAAATGTGGCACCGACACAGCCTGGGTCATCCTTAAGAAGTCTTGTCCCAAGATCACTGAATGATCATCCAACGGGACAAATTCCAAATCTAGCTTACCATGCCACTTTCCAACTTTCACTGGTGTTGCATGAACCTTCCCAATTCCTGGCTTCGCAACTGAATTCATTACCTTGAATTTGGTTTTGCTGGGATCAATTTGATTACGAAGGGATGTTGCAGTCTTGCTGCTCACTAAGCTATGAGTGGCACCGGTGTCCACCAATGTTGTCACCTTCAAACCACTCACTGTCGCATCCGCAAAACACAACCCATGCTAGTATTCTTGTGGATTAACATCTTTATTCAATATCAAGTCACCAAGGCACACCTTCAATGCCTCGACTTCTTCAGAAACTCCATCTAAAGGTTGATGTGCCTAAACCCCACTCATAGCATCCAACCTCATAGTTGGGATCTCTTGGTTTGCATCCAAGAAAGCATCCAACATTTTCCTTTTTGGACAATCTCTTGCAAAGTGACCTTCTCCGCAAATGAAACATCATGCGTTTCCTCGTGGCCTCTTGCATACTTTGGTTGCTTCTGTGCTATTCCCCCTTGGGTGTCTTCCGTTTTGCACGACGACTTCAACTTTGCCATCTTCCAAGCCTCTTTCTGGTCTAGTAGCTCTTGCAACCATTGTACTTCTTTCCTGCGCAACAAAACTAGCTCCTAAAACACCTTTTCTATTTTGCACATAATATTTTACAAATAGTTCTTCGTGGCTTCCATCATATAGTCTCTTGGAACTTATCTCCTCTTTTCACTTCATGCTACGCCTCATCTTGAGTGATAGCATCGTGCGAAGTTGAGACATTGTCAATCTATACGGTCCACTGAATATATATCTATCCTCGGCGCACTTCACATGTGCTCCAACCTGTTGCAACCATTTTGTCCAAATATCTTTGGAGTCCGACTTCTACCGAACATGTCAATCCTGTGACTTCCTGCTAGGCATTCTATCTGCCACCCATGGGTGTCTTCTAGTTGAACTTATGGATCCGTATAACTCGTTGATGTGAATCTTCCAACCAAACCGAAGCTCCTGTCTGGCAACTCGAGCTCCCAACAAACACTTCTTGTCATGATTCTCCAATGAACCGGGCTCTGATTCCACCTCTTCACAAGAAGAGTGGTGAAGAGCCAATCTGCAACTCACAACTCTGATACCACCTGTCACAGTCCAACACAACGACTATCCAAAATGAACCCCGATTGGACATGCGGCACTGCTTCGCAACCAACCGAGGGTGAGACCAGCTTGACAGTTCACCAACAAACTACACCTAAAACCAACCCTGTGGAATATTATACTTAATCGTTTCTCTATGTTATCTTATTATGTGTTATACTTAGCCAATCATATGCTTAGCCCTTTAACACTTAGCCATCCCACAAGCATAAATAGTAAACACAGAAGATAGACAAGAGAACAATATAATGGGGGCATCCCCAACCAAGCATGCCCAAAATATTTATACTTAGCAGAAGTTTGATATTACAACATTACATAGAAAACGGGGGTGCCCAATTGGACAAACCCACCCGTGGAGGTTCCCTATTGGATACCACCAAAAATCACAAGAAATTTATACCTAAGGCCTAAAACCCTTGCCGAATTTCCTTCTGTGCACTGCTACAACTTCACCACAAACATGTTGCACTTGCATTTGCTGCTAGCCCAAATTCTTCCCGTGAAGAAATTCGTTTCTGTTGTTGCACAGGGAGGCCTCCAAGCCGAGATACTCCCTATCATGGACCTTGCCAAATCCCTACCCAAGTGCGCCCATAATTCACCCAGGGTGCAAGGCGTGCCCCTCCTCTGGCCTGCAAAAGACGTCTGGGTTTGTTGAAATTTAGAGCGTCTTGGTTGTGTCTCTTACCAACACTTGAATGATTCCTTTTTCCTTGAGCCCATCACATACTTATAGATGAGCCTCCGCACCCCCAACCCGGAGTTGGGGCAACCGGTGTAGTCCATGGTCTGCATATCCTAGGACTTCTGCACAAGTGGTCCACATACCAATCGAATGGGGTAACCGAAGTGGTATTGCACCCAGACTTGCCATGTCTTGGGCATCTTGGGTGTGGGCACTCAGCCCATACTCGATACCACATCCCAACAAACTTCCAACTGTTGACGGTGCCCCACTTGGATGACCAACACTTGGGTGGATTTTTGGCTATGTGTCCAACCAACGTAAGGGCCTGATGGGCTCCCAAGTCAAGCTACTTTGGTGAGCTCCATGCTCATCACACAATAGAGGTTTGGCTAAGTGCTTGCAACAACTAAGTTATTACATATAAGCTCCTTCGACAACAAAGACAAACTAAAAAACAGGGGTAGTTCTATCAAATCCTATCAGCAGGAGAGGCACAAGCAGGAGCAAAGGTAAAAATAACATAAATCAAGATATAGTGAAATTCATGATATGTAAACATGATAAAACATTGCAAACTCATATGGAATATGAAGAACGATTAAAGTACAAGATTCTTATGGTATTAGGCTAAGGATGGATACTCACGGATGGGAAGGATGGATACTCATGGATGTGAAGGATATTAGGAAAATGATTGATAGTTGCAGCTGCATCAAATCCAATATTTTCCATTTGGTCACATGAAAAACAACCCCCCATAGCTTTGATGTCCATTCCTTTCCATAGTAATAGCATCCACTTGCATAGAATAAGTAAGGCTTGCGCCTCTCTGTTCATGGGGTAGGTAAAACGACATGAGTTTATAGTTTGCCAGAGTCCGAGAGTGGCGGTGAGGTGAAGGTGATCGGGAGGAATGAAGGTGATGAAGGCGGTGAGGTGAAGGCAATTGGAAGGAATGAATCCATGTGAAATTCAAGCATTATAAGTATTTCCCGATTCTTTGAATCCCCCCGTAAAGTCTTTCTCAACAAATGGCATGTAAAATAAATAGTGGAGAAAAAGAAAAAAATATAAAAGAAGAAAAATTTATAATCTCTAATGTATGAGTTTACAAAAGAAAATTGGTCAACCTAGAAAGTATTTGGGCTTCAACCCAAATAGAACACTAATTATGCCGTAGGCGTTTCCCACAATGAGAAACTCTCTATTGACACTATGTCTAGATTCCTCGTTCATCGATCCACTAATAAACGACCACACCCCTTTCCACGCATCGGGTTCTATGTCGTCCCCCTGTTTGTGCATCATATCTCACAGTAAGGTCTTCTCCACACATGTCTCACGGTAATGTCTTCTCCGCATAGATTAAGGTGTTTTGTTCAATCATCAATGGTGTATGCACATCCAACACCGAGAGACATTATCCTCGTGCTCCCATTTGGTTGTTGGGGTTTCATTGCTTGGCCATTATCATTTATTGAGAGTCCATGTAGTCATGATCCCTTTGGCGGAAGGTAGATCCCATTCATAGATTCTAAAACAACGATCGAGGGCTAACGACCTTCCAAAGTCGATACAACCATGAAAAATCAAGGAAAGGGGGATCCAAGAGGAGAAAATTTTCCATCACATCAGCTTTTCAAATTTCCTAGAGGAGTGTGCGCCTAAGCGGCAGCTCCTCCATCTGGCTTGCAATCACATATTCCATTTGGATTGTCTTGTTTGCATATTTGGTATCTTAGGAAGAGCCTAGACAAACTCAAATGACCATGCTATTGTCGAAACATCGTAGATTGAATGCTTATTAGAGAAACGGAAGAGGCCTTCGATTGGAGACTCAAATAGAAACATGCATGAATCCCCTTAGCTTTTTCGTTAATACCAGCTAGAAAAAAAAGAAATGCTTTCATAATTTATTTAGTATTTCATGAATTTCTACAATTAATCAACCCAGTTGTGTGCATTGAAGACCTAAGTGGGTTTTTTCAAGGAATTGGTATGGCTAGGGGGATGAGAAAGAAGGGGAGGTTCAAATGGAGCTAGTTGTACTCATTATCTTGCATGAGACTGAGCATATAAAAGTGGGAGGAGCTGCATCCACTAGAAGGCTCGGGTTTTTTTGTGTAGTTATGTGCAATTAATCTCAACTTCACAGAAAAAACCCTTTGAAGTATCCCTCAATTTATGTCTCAACTACCAAGTACATTGTTATTACATTACTACCCAAAGCTCGGTTTGAGCAGTTATAGAGGGTTGCAAACCTTTATTTTCTCCTAACGGTTGTGCTTTCTACGACAAATCTAATGCCATTTCAGCCTGCAAGTACAATTGTGCCCCTGGTTTTTGTGGTAGGGGCGAGTATGCTTAAGGAGGTCGTTAAAGAGTGAAGGAGATTTATTTGGGACATGAAGGTAAGTGATAGGAAAGTGAGTGTTCATAAAGGAAATCGTGTCTTTGGATATAGTTCATGGGAGAAACTGTGGGTGGGAAATGTCGCTGAGGTGGAGAAAGACAACTTTTTCCCAGCTGATTTAATCCTCCTATTTTCCAACTTTGAAGATCATGGAATCTGCTATACCGAAACCATGAATTTAGATGGATAAACTAAGTTGAAGGTCAAGAGATGTCTGGAAACAATAATGCCCCTTGATGAAGCTAATGAATTCAAGGAATTCAGAGCAACAGTTAAATGTGAAGATCCTAACCCCAATCTATATACTTTTGTTGGAAATTTTGAGTTTGAAAGACAGGTTTATCCTATGGGCCCTGATCAGGTGCTTCTCGTAGATTTAAATCTTCATAATACTCCTTACATTTATGGAGTTGTGATCTTCTGTGGTCGTGACAACAAAGTGTTGGTTGCTTACACTGTTCTGGAGGTTTTATAGAAAGACCCAGGTTCTGCACGGTTCAGGGAACCAATAAAACCCCCTTTTCACCGGCCCTTTCGGCAACAGTCTACGAGTAGACTGAGGTCTCACCCGAGGCGAAGTAAATGGGGCGGTTGTGGAAACAGGTTTCCACAACCAGGTGATGAGAGCTTAACAGACTGGTGAGCAGCGCACTATAGGACTCGCGCTACGAACTGGGGACTGCACGAAGTTCACTTTCCTCGCGGGTAATGCTTGTACAAGGGCGCATTCAAAGGACTGTGCGGCTCGAGATGGTTCTTTGACAACAGGATAGTGCCACAGAGACTGCGCTTCCTCCTCGGTACTTAACCACTTTAATGGATTTTACTTAGTGTAAGTTACGCATTAAACAACATAATGGATTGCAAGCCTTGCTAACTTATACACTATAATGACAACACTATAACTGCGCACTTCCGGTGCTGCGCTCAGGGAATCACACTATACAAACTTCACTGGATAAGTGTTTAACCTGTTACTTATGCATTCATCTGACTTAACATGTTGGTGCATTCGACATTCATTCACACATGTTGTTACTTAACATATTATCCCCATCTTCTATCCTTATGGCGAATACATATAAAAGCAAGAACACATGCATTCATAAATAGAGTCTTAACCATTCACATAAGCAAATACACAGAAATACACGCATAATCAATCACATAACATAGAATTTAATGTGGTTCACCCCCAGGATGGGAGCTACGTCCACAGGAACTGTTTTTATATTATTTATGGGAAGGGTACGACAGTTCCAGTCTGCAGACTCTCTTCTCTCCTAGTAGGTCTCTGCGCACGCAGCTTGCAAAGCCTTTTACAACCGTCTCTCAACAAAGATCAATATTCAACAATAATCGACAACTCTCTAATTGAGGATTTTCAATGAAGATTAACCCTTTCCCTTACAAAATTTCCCTTTATATAGAGAACATGCCCGTAGGTCACATTTGTTACAATGCATAGGAAAACACCCTAAGGTTACAAAATGGTGCGGTTACCCACCAAATCGGCCTGTCGCAGTCGACAACTGCTCCACACGCTTATGGTCATTCTGCTGGACCACTCGCAGCTCGCACGCCCTTCTGACATCCGCAGTCTTCACAAAACGGTTATACTGCATCGTGGCATGTCACTTACCGCCCGTATGGCTTGCCTATCGCTGTCGGCTTCGTGGATTAGATTCCAACTGTTTTCTACCACTCTCTTGACAGGTATCTTTCATTCTCCTTCACGCTTCTCCATACCCATTCCCGAGAATCCTGGAGTTTCTTTCCCAAACAGGTCGCTTCCGGAGCTCGACCTTTCCTTACAGTATTTACCCAAAATAGGTGCCCTGCTGGCATTACATGGTTCTATCACTTCGTGGAACTAGCACTTAGCCGCACTGTTCCTATCCTGCTAATATTGTGCTGCGTTCAACTTCGCAGGTACCCAAAACTGTCTTGCCAAAACTACCTTCATCTGAGCTGCGCTGTAACTTCCCAGCTCCAAAACTGTCTTGCACAAAAATGCATTACTTGGGCTAGGACCAACAAGCCCCTAACACTTACATGTGGCTCATCCCCGAACATCTTTCCACTTTTGGTTCCATGAGCTGCTCTTCCTCTTGCAGAGCTATCTTAGCAGCAAATTCTTGATACGTTGCGCTCAACTTAGCAACTTTATCCTTGGTATCCTCTTCAATTGTTTTGATGGTTTCCAACACATCCGGTTTTAAGTCATCCTGAGTTTTCTCTTGTACTGACGCCTGCGTGTCGTAGAGTTCCTACAGTTTTCCTTTGATCTGCTGCGTTAGTTCATGGGATTCCTCCTGCAGTGGTTGTGACTTGTCTCCGGCTTCAGCCTCCTGTTCTCTTAACATTACAAGTTGTCTTTTTAATTCTTTGACTTCTGGAAATCTAAGGAGTCTGTCTTTTGGTAGAAGGGTCTTCATCTCTGTGTTCATAGCATCTAATGCTTCCTGCTTTTCCTACAAATTGGTTTGGACCTACAACAGCTCAAGGTCCTCTTGCAACGCAGTAAACACTATCGTAGCTTCGTCCAGCAAGTTTTGACACTTAGCCACTTCACTGGATATGCTTTCTACAGCAGCTTTCGCTTCTGCTACTCTGAGCTCTACTTGATCTGGTGGTGTCTTCGGTTGATTCTTTGCTTCCAAGGCAGCAATCTTATCCTTGTAGTATATCTCCATGTATTCAATTTCAGACTTAAGATCACTGACTACTGAGCCGATCTTCTTTATAGTATCTACGAGCTCTAGCTGCTCGTCGCATTCTGGTATCTCCGTGCAGACTAAAGCGACAGTCTGCTCTATCTGTCTTCACTGCTCCTGTTCACTTTCAAGTGCCTTAGCCTTCTTTGCACTTTCTTCCTACAACTACTTATAATTTTCATTTAATTTCTGGTGTCAGTTCAAAATGACCATATCTCGGTCATGTATTTCCTCCACAACCT
Source organism: Larix kaempferi (assembly GCA_027924585.1). NCBI lineage: Eukaryota > Viridiplantae > Streptophyta > Pinopsida > Pinales > Pinaceae > Larix > Larix kaempferi. The sequence goes on from BSBM01000434.1 coordinate 12,101,947, forward strand.
GCAGGTGCAGATTATGTAGGCCTTTGAGGGGTAGCATTGCGATATCAATCTCCACATGCTCTATGCTCTGCGTGATTGAAGCCAGCTGATGGCGCGGAAACATTACGCTTAGTGGGTCAATTTTGACAATGCACGGTTTTGGTGCCAAGGTCAGGGCTAATGGTGTTTTCTTTGGCTGTGATGTGTCCCTTGACCTTCCTTTCGACTCTGATTCTCGCGGCACTGCCAAGTCGTGCTGGACCTGCTCAAACTTCGTTGTTATCCCTTGCAGCGTGGTGAGATTTTGTTGCAAACTTGCTTGAATTTCCTCATCCTTACTGTCTTTGAGGTTCAACAAATCTTCTAGATGCGCAATGACCGTGGATATGATCATCTCATAATCGTCATCATGTAGCTTCGCGTTCGACTGGCCCTTTGAAGCTTTCTGCTTCTTTTTCTGGACTTTCTCTGGTACTGAGATTCCAGGCTCCTTCTTTTTCCCTGATGGTGAATATTCAACAATTGCTGTTGGAATTGGATTACTCTCTTCAGAGTCACTGTCGATGATCATAGGTCCTTCGACCTTCCATTCATCCAGCCATTCCTTCGTAATGAGGTCGATATCTGCTTCGTCCATGTGATAGTTCCCTTGGAACCATTTTGGGTTCTTTTTCTGTGCCTTCGCTGAAATGTAGATGGAATGTATGTCAACATAAAAATTTAAGGTGCGAATATACTTAGCTATTACATCTTTGGAGATGCGCGATGTATGAACAATGACATCGCACAACTGCTCGTAATATGTGTAGAAAAATTCATTCAACGCGCGTTGTCTTTCTGGCATCAAATTCTCCCAGAGGTTTGCATACCTGGGTCCTCGACAGTCATTGTTGGAAGAGGTGAGGCCAACATAGTGCCTTGGGTCCTTCCAGCCTACAAAGCCAATCAGTACCATCAACTAACTATAATGGAATGTGGCGCCATTGACCTGAGTTTCACAGACATCTTCCAGAAACTCATTCAGTAAATATTGGCACCAGTTAAATATTCTGCCCTGCACTACCTTTGCCCCAAGGAGCACTGCGTCGGCTGGTACTTCTGTAGGTCTGGCCTTCCTCAATATTTTTCTTGCTAGCAATTGAACTACAAACCGCGTAGCATCATCGTTTATATCATCCGTGACTAATCCTCTTTTGCCTTTCGGGATCTGATGTGCCTGCTTCATCTACGCGATGACTTCCTTATCCCTGGAATTGCCGACAAAGAACTTTTTAGGGTCCTCACCTCGCTTGCTTAACCTTGTGATCCGATGGATCAGGTCGATGTTGAGGTTGATGTTCCTTCCATCCATAGGTAGCCCTGGTGTGTGCACGATATGAGTGTGCACACCACCACGTTAAGTTCTGGGCTTCGATTGAAGTGTGGAAGCCTAAATAGGTTTAACAACCTTGATTCGACAACTTCAGACAGCCAACTCTACGCAAATAACAACGCGTTTTTCTTGACGTCCGTCTTCTAGCACATATATCTATCTGGATGAAATTGTGGGTACTTCGGCTCGTCTGGATCCTTCTGCTGTTGCAGTAAGTCGTAATCTTCGAACTTACAGTCTATGAGATTACCCAATAGATTTGATTCTAGTTTTACATGTTTGGATATGGGCGAAAGTGGTATCTCATACTTCGCGTTTTTGGAGAGCGTTACCGCTGGTGCATCTGTTGTGCGTGGAGAGATATAATCCGGGGTCAAGGTTAGTGGCAACTCCTTATCCCCTGGTGGAACTTCTGGTAGCTTGGAGCCCATTACTTTCACCTTAACTTTATCGGCTACTGGTTACTTATCCTTGCTCTGCAATTGTGTAGAATGTCATGGCGAACGGCGTGAACCTTGTCCTTGTTCTGTAACAACCTTCTTAGTAGGGGTTCTCATCAACCCTTCAAGCTCGGTTTGCTTAAACACCGTCACATCCTGCTCGACTATGGACTCTGTCTCAACTATAGAGTCATCATACATTCACTCAATTGTTCTCTGTAGAATCATGAGATAACTTAGCATTCACTAGAAACAGATTGAACTATGGCATGCGAAAAACATTTCAGAGTTTCGGTAACGCCCGCGAGTACAAACATAGTGGTATTTATAGGCGCAGTTGAGCTTCATCGCGCCCATCAGCGGCTAAAAAAGAATTAAATGGCATGTCCGTTGGCCAAATCCGCTTAGGATTCGGGTCCTTTCATTCAAAACGGCTATTTTTGCGCTAAATGCTCAAGCAATCATCGGCAAAATCACTATATAAAGGCTAGTTTTCCGACTGACGTTTTAACGGCTAGTTTCTCGAGTGCCGCGTCGAATTGCGCGGCGGGTTGTCCCTATGGCGTAGTTACTTCGCGGTGTCCTGTTTCTTTGTTATGAACTTCGTCTCTTTGTTGTTCTATTTGATCTGCGCAACTACATTTTGAGCTTTGTACTGCGCAGTTCTTCTTTTCTTTTCCTTTGTATTTTTTTGTTTTTTTTTTCATGCGCAACTTCACTTCTCGACTAGTGTTACGCGGTTGATGCATTCTTTTCATCAAAATTTGCGTATAGGACCAAAACTGTGTACAGACTCGTTTGAATTTCTAGTGCCCAATTTCAATTGTACTTGACACTTAGAAATTCCCTTTTCTTTCAATCACTGAGGGTTCTGCGAAGTAGGACTATCCCGATAGGGTTTTAGTCTACTTCCATTCACCAAACCTAGTAAATTATCTCCGGCTAACGTGGCTAACTGAACTACGCCACTGTTAGTAACATGCATAACAGTATATGGTCCAAGCTAATGCATTCTAAATTTTCTAGGAAATTTCATAAACTTGCTATCATACAGGAGGACAAGGTCACCTACCTGAAAGGACTTGTTCTTGATATGACGATCATGCCATGCGTTTTTTCTTTCTTTCTGCACTTGCTGGTGAAATCCTACAATGAAGCGATCTTCCTCCAATCCAACCAAGTGTAGAAGCCTTTCTTCTATTGGTTCTTCATCCTCCATGCCTGTGAATGCAACAATCATTAAGCTTGGTACAATATACTCCATTGGAATCACAGCTTCCTTTCCATAGGCCAATCTGAAAGGTGTATTACCTGTCAAATTTTTGCAAGTGGTCCTGTATGCCCATAACACAATTGGAATGCGCAGATCCCAATCATCCATGTTTACATTGCATACCTTTGTCAGCGCATTCTCCAATACCTTGTTGAAAGCTTCAACAGTTCCATTAGCCTGAGGATGATACGGTGTACTCCCTTGATGATAAATGTAGAACTCTTCGGTAAGGGATTTAATAGTTCTGTTCAAAATGTGAGTTCCTTGATCACTCATTAAAATCTTCAGGCATCCAAATCTGGTAAGGATGTTCTCAAAGATGAACTGCGTGGTAGTAACTGCGCTACATTCCTTCACTGGTTTAGCCTCCACCCATCTGGTGAGATAATCAATTGTGGTGATAATATATCTCGCACCAGTCCTCTTTCCCAGTGGGTTAATAGGTCCCACAAAATCAATAGCCCATTTGTCAAAGGCTTGTAGTGTCAACTGTGGCTTTAACGACATTTCATCTCTTTGCGACGACTTTCCATTCCTCTGACATACATCGCAACTTTGGCAATGTTCCTTTGAATATTTATGGATGGTAGGACACCATAGCCCTGCTCTTAATATCTTCTGCACAATATCTCTTCCTGCGTAGTGACCTCCAGATGCACCTGAATGTGCATCAACCAATATGAATGGCTTCTCATGCTCCAACACATATCTGCGCAGCACTTCATCTGGTCCCAACATGTATACTTGTCCTACTATGATAGTGAAGTATGTTTCTCTAACTACCAGTTGCTTCTTCTACTACGTAGTGAACTCCGTAGGTGCCAATCCTATAGTAAAAAAGTCGACAATATCTTTGTAATACTCATCTGCGACCTGTATGGCAAATAACTGTGCATCAGGCATATTGTCTTCAAGATTGGTAGGTCCTTCGCCTGACTCAATCCTTGATAGATGGTCAGGTCCGAGGTTCAATCTGCCTGGCTTAACCACAATTTCAAAATCATATTCTTGAAAGAGTAGTAACCATCTGCATATTCTCCCCTCTAACACTCGTTTATTAACCAGATACTTTAAAGCAGAATGGTTAGTAAACATTGAGAAGTGTGCATCGAGCAAATAGTGTCTAAATTTTTGCAATGCATACACCATAGCTAGACCTTCTCTTTTTGTGGTTGTATAGTTCTTTTCAGATGATGAGAGCTTCCTGCTCGAAAATGAAATAGGATGGTCAATGCCTCCCTTTCCTAGCTGTGCTAGCACCACACCAAGTGCAATGGACTAAGCATCAATGTGTACATGGAATTGCTTGTCCCAATCTGGAAACACAAGGATCGACGCAGTTACCATTTTATCTTTTAGTGTGTCGAGGCCTTGCTCACATTCTGCGTTCCCTATGAACTGCGCTTCTTTCTTCAACAACTTCTCCATTGGCGAGGTTATCTGCGCATAACCCATAATACATTTTCTATAGTACCCTGTATGTCCCAATGTGGTGCGAAGTCGTTTCACTGAATTTGGTGCTGGCAGGTTCACAATAACTGCGATCTTCGCAGGATCAACCATCAAACCTTGTTTACAGACAATGTGTCCCAATATAATTCTATAGGGCACACAAAAGATACATTTCTTCAAATTCATGGAACTTTGATGTTGTATACACTTAGATAACATCATTCTCAGGTTCTCGTAGTGGTTCTTCAGTAAACCAAAGATAGTCCAATCATCAAAATAGACCTCTAAGAACTTATGGATAAAGTCCTTGAATGCAGACACAACAAATCTGGAAAATATAGTTGGTGCATTCTTCAACCCAAATGGCATAATGGTATACTGATATGATCCCCATTCAATAGCAAATGTGGTCTTATGTCTGTCTGCTTCATCAATCCTGATCTGATGGTATCCAGAAAATCCATAAGTGAATGAGTAGGCCTCATTTCCTCCAACATTGTCCAATACTTCATCTGTAAATGGAGTAGGAAATGGGTCATGCAACGAAGCATCATTCAGCTTCCTTAGATCAACGTAGATCCTGATTTCTCCTTTGGTCTTCTTGTCCTGGATAACCATAGGGCTTATCCACTCAGATTTTTCAATTGGCTCAATGCTCCCTGCATCAAGCATCTTATCAATCTCTTCCTTCACTCTCTCTTTATATATGGGATTCAATCTGTAAGGCCTTTGCTTTACGGGCTTCGTGCCTGGCTTGAGAGGTATCTTCATAACCCCCAAGTCACCCAAAATGCCTTTCATTTCGGAAAACTTTGTTGGAAATGAATCTTGATACTCATGCAGAAGGTCTGGGATCTACGCAACCATCTCATCATCCCAGTAGTCTCCAATGGATGAGAACTTCGGCTCTTCGCTTGTGCCAATGTTCACTTTTCTTGTCTTAACAGGTCCACTCATATCTGGAATTTCTAGTGGAGGTCCCTCTACATCATGTGCTCCTTCGGATTCGAGTATGTTGATGTTGCGCGGGTCCTCCTCATCGCTTTCTTCTTTTTCTTCTTCATTTTCAACAAGATTATAACATTCAAGGGCATGCTCCATTTGTATTTCCCATTCTGGTTGTAGGTTTACAGGTACTTTTACATCTTCAAATATCTTTTCTTTGATTTCCTCTAATGCCTCGTTCAGACTTGGGAACTCGACTTCAAATATACTCTATTTGATGATATGCAAATATTTGTTTATGCTTGGGGATTCATCTTCAAAACTGAAAGTTCTCTGGAAGTTCGCAGTCAACATAGACCAATCTGTGGTTCCTCTGCGAAGTTTGGCGTCTGTGTACCAATTCTTTGGAATCTGCTCCAATGCGTGCACAAACAGATGAACCCATTTTGTCTGTGGCTTGCTTTCCCATGCTTGTGAACAGATTCCTATGTGATCCCTGGGATATGTCTGTCCATTATCATTTTCCATTTTCAGCTTCACTTTCTCTATGAATCTGATTTGCATCATGTGTCTACACTGATTTCATGTGGTCAAAGTCTATTATGTGCAGCCCACCATCTGGAAGGTGTAGCACGCAGTGTTATATCCAATGTTGGTATCCTATGTTCAATTGAAACTGATACAGTATATTATTGAATAAATGAATAGACATTAGTTGAACCATCATAAGTGGGGATTGAACTTACCTTGGTTCCAATCCAACACAGTGATTTGGTGATCTGTGCGCATCTTCTTGCAGATACTTCATGCATTCTACTTTGCCACTTCTCCAGTCCTGCGTCATAGTTTGATACACAAGAACTATCGCAACACCAACTAAGTGTTCCATCCGCTGTAGGATTAATGTAGTCATCTTGATTCACAGTCATCTTGTAGATGCAATCAAGATCCTGTGCTCTGGATTCTCCCTGAATTGGCTCATTGTATCTTTCTCCTTGCGAAGGGTCCAAGGGTGCGATGACCCTAATATCCTACCCTTCAAAGAGCATATTTTTGGTTTTCAGGTTGATGACGTGAGGTTATCCATCGCCCAGTCTATCCCCAATAATGTTGGATATGGGTTACTATCGTCGGTCATCTCGATAACCTCGAAGTCCGCAGAACTCCGGACTCCATCGATGTCCACAAGTACATTGGCTAATATCCCAAAAGGTATGACTTTCTGTTGATTCGCTAACCTCAATTGGATAGGTGACCATGTTAAAATTGGTTTCCCCATATGCTGCCATGTCTGGTTGCTCAAGACATTTACCTTTCATCCTAAATCAAGGATTATCTCATCCATCTCATAATCTCCAGATTGCGGACTGAGCCCCACTTCTCTGCCTATTCTTTTATGGCTCTTGATATGGTGAACTACACTCTGGGAATTATCTGTCTTACTGCATGGTTCATATTGGTTTAGTAAATACTGTAACTCCACTACAACATCTACGCTCTTCAATAATTTCATGCAGCTCTGTAGGAACTGCGCAACAGAAGTGTCTGTTTCTGTTGCGGTACTGGTTTGATCATACGTTGCTGGCATATCTTGTATGTGCATTGTTTCACTTCGTAACGGGATTCTTGGTGACATAGGTGCTGGCTTTTTGAAGACGTCCCATGCTTCTTCAAAGGCTTCTTTGTTTCTCTCCAGATTGAAAACAGGTGTTTTCCCAGTAGCATTTCTGATCCAAACTGCTTCAGCAGGGTTCTGCCTAGTTTGGTGATCTCCAGAAGTCGAAGCTTCTGATTCTTTGTCTTTTCCTGTTGCAATGCCGCTTTGCGTCACAACATTAATATGTGGATCTCTAGCCCTTTTCTCTGCTTCTATCATCGGTATGTTTGGATTAAGTGCTTCTTGCTTTCTCTTTTGCATTTCTGCTGCTAAAACTGGGCATGCCTCAATGACATGATCAAATGATTTACTATAACTACAGGTAGTACATGCATTGGTACAGTCCCTAGATAAGTGACCAGGCTGGCCACAGTTATAACAGATCATATGGCCTCTTCCTCTTCCTTGTCCCAGGCCAGTGTTTCTTCCTCTTCCGCGGAATCCTCCACGACCTCTGTATGCGCCTTGATCATACTGCGCATTATCCTTGTTCTGTAGTGTTTCTTCTTGAACTCTGTATACTCCACCATGCATATGCTCTACATCTTACTTTCTTTGCATCATGAGCTCATATGCTCTACAGTTGGAATCATCATGTCCAACGGATTTACGGAATGTGCAATATAAATTCTTAGGTGTTCGCACATATTTCTGGATTAAGTAACAATCTTCTGGCCAGTGTCCTCTAGTTCTACAGATCTCACACCATGGCCCTTGGTTCTGATTCAGTGGATTTGGTACTCCACTATCTAGGTAATCTTGAAACAAAGGACATCGTTCCTTCAGGTGTCCTTCTCCCTTACATCTGGTACACCAGATCTCTTCTCTTTGTTCTTTTCCCTTCTTAATGTCCTGCAACTGTAGCGTTAAGGTAGCTAGCTGATTCTGGATCTAGACCATTGCAGTGCTAGTCTCTCCTATGGGTGAAGCTTCTAATTTCAACGCGATCTCTAGGGCTTCAGCCTGCAAAGCCACCTTCTGTTGCATCAACGGTAGTCTAATATGGGGCAACATCACAGCTATGAACCATTCTTGGTGTTGTTGCGGTGCTATGTCAAAACTGACCTAGTCTAACAATGTTTTAAACTTTTGGTCAAATTCCCAGACTGTTTCATTAGGTTTTTGCTTAATCTCCTTTAATTCTATTATACATTGTGATTCTGACTTTGGTTTCTTGAACTCTCTTAAGAGTGCATCCTTAATATCCACTAAGGTTTTATTCTGTCCCATAGAATACTTCATGAACCAGTTCAAGGATCTATCTTTGAATGTGGTGATGAGATGTGCTTGCTTCACAGCATCATCCTGAACTTGCTTGACACTCCACACGGCTTCACATAGAAACTAGTGCTGCTCAGGGTCTTCTATACCCATTCCTTTAAATATCGGCATCTTAATATCATCAGTCATTCTTCTTCTTGGTGGTATAGTGTTCCGTGCAGTGGTCTATGTGGTGGTAGGGATGTTACTGTGCGGGATATTCTAAATAGGAATATTCTGAGCCGAGATGGTCTGAGTGGGAATGGTATGAGTGCTTACTCCCACGGTGTTACTGGTATTGACGTTCTAAGGATTGGGAATATTAACAACTAGAGGGTTCTGAACTGACGGATTCTGTGAGATAGGAGGCACAGTATTCTCAACTGGTGGGTTCTGTGGAGTGATGGAGGTGTTGTTTGGCTATCGGGCTCTGCTTGGAACTCAGTATCTACGCGGAGTTCACTTTCTTCAAGGTTCTTTTCTATGTTAACCTTATATCTTTTTCCACTTCTTAAATTGTATGTATCTTCGTCAGAATCGCTATAGATGTTATCTACCATTACAGATTCAAAAAATTCTAGGAATCTTACTGCATTCTTAAAATTCCTTTCTCAGCTAAAATCATTCTAATATATAAACTCAGATTGCTGAGGTACTTACCTCTGAAACCTTTGAATAACTCTACCTCTACTGCGCTATAGGACTTTAGGGTGTCCACAACGAATTCTGTCACGAATCCTTCTAGAATACTATCAAACCAAAAGTCGACTGCACGTGAGAGTGGACTATTTACTTCTTTAAGCCTCTGAATAAGCTCAGGATTCCACTCGGTAGGTGCTCCTTCTTGGAAACAGTCCTTTCACTCCGCGAGTCTTGATAACCACTCATGCAACACATTTCCAAAGGTTTCCTAGAAAATTTCATGAATATCCTATGGGCCCTGATCAGGTGCTTCTCGTAGATTTAGAGCTTCGTAATACTCAATACATTTATGGAATTGTGATCTTCAGTGGTCATGACAGCAAAGTGTTGGTTGCTTATACTGTTCTGGATTTTTTCTAGAAAGACCCAGGTTCTGCGCGGTTCATGGAGCCAACAAAACCCCCTTTTCATCGGCCCTTTTGGAAACAGTCTGTGAGCAAACTGAGGTCTCACCCAAGGCGAAGTTAATGGGGCGGTTGCAGAAACATGTTTCCACAACCAAGTGATGAGCGCTTAACATACTTGTGAGTAACGCGCTATAGGACTTGCATTGCAAACTGGGGATTGCGCGAAGTTCACTTTCCTCGCGGGTAATGCTTGTACAAGTGCACATCCAAAGAACTACGCGGCTCGGGATGGTTCTTTGACAACAGGACAACGCCACAAAGATTGCGCTTCCTCCTCGGTACTTAACCACTTTAATGGATTTTTCCTAGTGTAAGTTACACATTAAACAACATAATGGATTGCAAGCCTTGCTAACTTATACACTATAACAACAACACTGTAACTGCACACTTCCGGTGCTGCGCTTAGGGAATCACACTATACAGACTTCGCTGGCTAAGTGTTTACCTAGTTACTTATGCATTCATTTGACTTAACATACTGGTGCATTCGACATTCATTCACACACGTTGTTACTTAAAATATTATCCCCATCTTCTATCCTTATGGCGAATACATATAAAAGAAAGAATACATGCATTCATAAACAGAGTCTTAACCATTCACATAAGCAAATACACAAAAATACACTCATAATCAATCACATAACACAGAATTTAACATGGTTCACCCCCAGGATGGGAGCTACGTCCACAGGAACTATTTTTATATTATTTATGGGAAGGGTACAACAGTTCCAGTCTGCGCACTCAATTGCAGACTCTCTTCTCTCTCAGTAGGTCTCTATGCACGCAGCTTGCAGATCCTTTTAAAACCATCTCTCAACAGAGATCAATATTCAACAATAATCGACAACTCTCTAACTGAGGATTTTCAATGAAAATTAACCCTTTCCCTTACAAAATTGCCCTTTATATAGAGATCGTGCCCATAGGTCACGTCTGTTACAATGCATAGGAAAAAACCCTAAGGTTACAAAATGGTGCGGTTACCCGCCGACTCGGCCTGTCACAGTCGACAGTTGCTTCACACGCTTCTGGCCGTTCTGCTAGACCAATTGCAGCTTGCATGCCCTTCTGACATCCGCAATTTTCACAAAATGGTTATACTGCATCATGGCGTGTCGCTTTCCGCCCTTTTGGCCTACCCGTCGCTGTCGGCTTCGTGGCTTAGCTTCCAACTTTTTTCCACCACTCTCTTGACAGGTCGCTTTCATCCTCCTTCACACTGCTCCATACCCATTCCTGGGAATCCTGGAGTTTCTTTCCCAAACAGGTCGCTTCCATAGATCGACCTTTCCTTACATTCTTTATCCAAAATAGGTGCCTTGCTGACACTACGCAGTGCTATCACTTCGCGGAACTAGAACTTAGCCACACGGTTCCTATCCTGTCGATACTGCATTGCGCTCAACTTCGCAAGTCCCCAAAACTGCCTTCATCTGAGCTGTGCTGTAACTTCGCAGTGCCAAAACTGTCTTGCACAAAAATGCCTTACTTGGGCTAGGCCCAACACAAAGTGATGTAGAATAGCATAGAATCTCCTTCAAAAGGAAGTAGCATTAAAAAAGGATGGACAAAATAATTTACTTTCTTTTTTATATTCTAATACTGATTTCGTTAATTAGTTCCATTGGTTTTTCTATTCAATTGGAATTCAAAAGGCCCAACCGGTGTTATCTAAAGACTAGATTATACTACCAATGCTTATAATCCAAGTAAGCATGGGCTCTCAGAATTTTATCATTTGGCCACAACATTGATGCTTTATGGGTACCTCATCCCTATTTCACTTTATGTTTCAATTGAAGTTGTAAATATTCTACAAGTGTCATTCATCAACCAAGACATCCACATGTATGATGGAGAGATAGGTACCCACGCTTAAGCTCGGACTTAATCATATGCATTCTATCCAGTTCCTCACTTTACTTTAGGAAATTAAATTCCAAGACTAGAAGTGAGTTGTTGTTTGTTAAAACTAACCAAAAAGACCGATATGGTTTTTTAAAACCACCATATATTAGCCCCGATTTAGAAATCTCATGCCCAATTTTTTTTATAAGAAACTACTTAATTTTATCAATAATTTATAATTTTACAGAAAGCAAGTGAAATTCCATAAAGCATTGTTCCACATTTTCAATCTATCCATTCATTGGCAATCACCCACAACATGAATTCTTAGAGATTGTGCCCAAGAGTGAACCAACCTAGCTTTGAATTCAGGTTATTATATTTGCAAATAGTCCAAACTGGTTGAATTAGGGTAAGCAATCCAAAACCAAGGACGAGCGATGGATGACAATATCCCTCTTCTTGTTCAGTTACCAAGCCCATCAACCCCATTCAAAACCATATTCCAATATCCTCCTCATCAAATCCAAACTCAAAATGAATCCTCCTCTGTAATTCCTCTTCTTCAACACCTTTTAACTAATCCTCTCAACGTGAGCACAACGCACTCCACCCAAATAACGACCCCCAATTTAGTGAAATCAAACAGAAACCCAACAAGTGCCTAGTTCTTGACTTCGTCTCCATACCTCCTTCAATCATAAAAAATTCTACAAATAAGATTGTGGATTGTCATTCTCAACTAGGTTCCAATACAGACAAAATAAATCCTTTGGATGTAAGTTTAAGGACTTCTAAGAAACGAATACTGGGGAGATACCATGGAGAGAAGAAGAAAAAACCTTAGAAGAACGAGCTCACTGAATTTGGTGAGTTGGTTTTTTAGTCCATTATAGTGCAAAAATGAGAATTTGGGGGAAATTTTGGATTTGGGTAAGGATATATTAATAGAGGAAGACTTGTTAAGCATCATAAAAGGGATGGCATGGTTCAAACAATGGGAAAAGATTGTGGAAGTATTTGATTGGATGAGGAAACATAAAGATCACAAGCCAGCTTGACCAACAATTACATCCATACTTAGGATTTTGGGTTGTGGGGCTTAGCTCCCAACAATTGTTGACCTATTTAATTTTCTAAATTTCTTGAGGAATAGAGGCAAAGAAAAAGGGCTAGGTTGGATTAGTAATTGTAGCAAATTGGATGATACCTCTTATGAATGAATCCAAGGATCATAGCTGTCACTCAAAGAGCAAATGATTGTATGGTGGGATGGTAAGTGACTTCCTTAATACTAAATTTTCAAGTTAACTCTTGCTTAAACCAGGACCTTTAGTGCAATAAACAATCTCACCAATTGTTATTTTTTTCCTTTTTCAGTTAATTTTTTCATAGTGATTCAAATAATTAACAGCAAAATTGTTGAAGTGGATGGGTCTACTTTTGTTTCGATAAGGGTGGACATCCAATATGAGATATTTTTTTTTTCCAAAAGCCAAGTTTTTGGATCCATTTGTTTTTGGAGCCTATCCAGTGAGTATAAGGAATATAGTAGGTTCTTGATTACCTTCACTTACAAAGAAACAGGCTCAAAAGATACAAGGGTCATTGGACTTCATTGGTGTCAATCATTATTTTACCATGTATTGTTTCGATGTTCCAAGAAAAGAGGCTCCTATGTCAAGAGACTATGCTCAAGATATGTATATTGGAACTATAAGTATGAGACATGCTCACAAACATATATAACCCAATAAATCTCATCTTTGAATAATGTTTCAACTTTCCCTCCTGAAATCTATGAAGAGTAACAATACTACCTCAAAATCACAAAAGAAAATGGTAATGGTTTTGATCCTTTGATGTTTTATTTTCTTTGTTTTCTTGTGTAATTCAAAAGTGATACATTACTAGGATGAGAATTTGAGAACATTTTATGGTTGTTCTATAATGCTTGAGGAATACATTGGAGGGATATGGAATCCCCGTAAGCGATAAGGTAAGAGGATTTGAAGAATCACATGCCCTATTATATACTCTTATGTTGTTCTTTTGACAAATTAATTTTTTATATATTCTTTGCATTATCTTTCAAGTAAAGTTTACAACTTGACAACAAAATGTTTACCTCATGCTGAAATTTGTGGTAGACATCATTATTTGGTTTGCCAATTGTACCACAAAGTATACAAGAATTGCTCAAATATATTGAGGATCGTTCCCATGATACTCCTATTCTTGTATATGAAAATGGTGGGTAGTCTTTTTATGTTATTCCTCTATCACAAGTCAATTTTCAAGTCTTCATTGAGATATTTACGTACAAGTGTAGATTTGGTCAGGTTCAAGAAAGCATATATTATAGATCGGTGCTATTGCTTCCTATTTCATCTTTCGAAACTCGATCATTCTTTGGTTCTTATAATGTTTACACTTTTGCAAGTGATCATCTAATTATCTTCTTTGGACTTAGTATTATTAGCGTTCATAGGATTTGCAAAGCCTAATATTTACTCTAGTCCCCTCTCTGACGCTTTCAATGACCAATGCAGGATTGATCTCCATTGAGATGTCCTTCAACATGTGCTTGCATGAATATGGTATACAAAGAGCACACAATGTTCCATTCAAGGCATACCATTTGTCAAACAATTGTTTTTATGAAACTTACAACAAAATCAAGAAATGTGTTAAATGGTGAATATCTATGTCAGGCATAAAATGTCTATCCACTATGGCACAAATGGGTCAGACATTTGTGGATACTTTATATGGAATTTGAAGTTTTGATTGGTTATGTTTGGTGTTTTGGTATTGACTATGAAGACTTCAATGACAACTTGAAGCGGTATCCCAAGCTATCTGCTCACTGGTACAAGACTTTTATGTAGAGGTGGGAAAGAAGGGGTTCAAGAAATGAACCACAAATTCTACTCAACACCTACACTTCCATGAACATCTCATAGAACTAAGATTTGAAAATCAATTTTATGAAAACAATGGAATTACATTTTGAACATGATTTTATTAAACAAACCTGATATTTATATTCACCTCCAAAATGATTTTATAGCACTCAAGATATAATATTTATACCAAATGTATTTTTTATAAAATCATTGGATTTAAGTTCCTTCATTGAAATTAACTGAACTTTTGAGGAGTTCTTTGTGACCAAATTGTCCTTTTGAACCTTACAACTTATTTAATATTATCTTTATATGCACCACAATTTTGTTTTAGAGACATCCTAGCTTTAAAATGATTGTTAATATCAACAAATTTTTGAGATTTTTACTTTAAAAAATATGGCTTAGGTTGCTTTAGGATATTCCCCTTCTATCTTGTCTTCCTGATTCTCTTATGTTCCCTATTTGGTGTTTGTGGAGGATGTCTGCTTGTTTTGCAATACATTGAACCCAAACAAATACACTATTAGCTCACCCACCTATATTGTATATATTTAATGTTGGTCCACTTATATCTACACTGTTTTTGAGTTATTCCAATTTAATTTATAATCATGTTAGAGATTTAATCATTTAGACTTTGAACATTTTGGATTTATGAGAAATGATAAATAGAGGTGCACTTATGGCCCTACACCTTTACATGAAGAATTGTTGGAAAATGAATGAATTAACACATGGCTTAGTGTTTACATGTCATCTGTGTCATTTGGAATATTCAATATAGAGATTATTTCAATGGTTGGAGGCAAGATGATTGCAGTGTGTGCTTGTGTCAATAAATTCGACATGTTGCATTGCAAATACTAGGTGCCAAAATTGTTAAGTCACATGTAATGGTTGTGTGGTAGGTGAAGTAATGAGAACGTTAACATAGAAGATATACGTTGATCTTTGCATTGAACCCTAATATGGTCATATAGAAACCCTTCACATTTAGCACAACATACTACAAAACAACAATACTCAGTGAAATAACATGAGAGAGAGAGAGAGAGAGAGAAGTCACGTTTGGAAATTATCACACCTGATCAAATAGTGAATGAAGGTTATTTACAAATGAGGAGTATGTGTACTTATACACATCCATGTAGGGTTGGGGTGCTAGCTCGAAGAAGGCGACTGGTCCAACCTTGTCATAAATGATAAAGGGGGTAAATTACCATATGCAAGTTAATTAAAGCCCTTAATACACCAAGTAGTCGGTCAACATGTGATATTAAGTGAAGATTACCCATACTCTCAACACCCCCATTTAAGGTGAATGAGGGGCCATTGAGAAATATTATGAGATACAAATGAATGAGTGAGCTTACTAAACTCAAAATAGAGTTAGCCATTGTTAGAAGAAGAGAGCAGTGGGGTTGTGATGACCGACTCAATACAAAAGTTGACCCAATATGTTAATAGAACATTTGCACCATACTACTATATATTGAAGAAGATCTCAAAATGAGACATAACTTATTCATGAGGAGGAGAGTTTGGAGGAGAAAGAGGAGATTTTTATAGAGTCAATATTTCTACATATAGTGGCTAAGAAAAGGGGATTGAAATACAAACTTATTTTTCCAAACAACCATGAAAAAATAGAATTGTAATATAACTATCTTCCTTTGAAAGAAACATTTTAGAACCAAACCAACAAATTGCAAAAGAGTTAACATCATACTCAACAAAACTTTAATTGAACCACCCTTATACTACTCAAACTAAACCACATAGCAATCTCTTCATGACATTTGTTTTACTACTCTCTTTTTCGCTTCAATGCATCTTACTTTACCTTTCATTTTGTTTCCTTTCTACATTCCTTTGCACCTTCTAAAACAAATGCTAGTATACACTCTGGTATAATAACATTGCAAAAATATCACTCTTTTGTACAAAGTGCATAATCTATGAAATACTTGCTATTATATATAATAGAGGGTGAGCCTTATCCAACAGACACACTCGCCTTTAAGGCGAGCCTGTCAATTGGCAGAGAAGACATCAGTCCATCGCATAACATATGGCCATAGGCCATGACCATCCATTGCATATGTTGGGACGGTTGTTACTATTCCACCAAAGACGGCTACTTCTGACGATGCACCCGCTCTAATGCTCCCAGCCAAGTCATGTTGTCAGACGCCTGCATTTTGATGCTGACTAGTGACAAAAAATGGGTGACCCAAAGATGTGGGAGGGAAACATGAATTCAAATTTTGAAAGTTTTGGAGGGAAATTGGGATTCAAATTTTGAATAAGCAGATCTATGCTTAATAACCTCCCCCTCATCTCATGATGCTACTCATTTCCTCTTCCTGTAGGCAAGAAGGAAAAGAACTTCAGTTCTCTTTCCCTACCTAGCTAATTCTCCCTCGATCCATCCTTTCTGGAAGGTGTCTGTTATCCCAACCAGATTCCATAGCCAGAAAAGAACACTTGGTTTTTCTTAGAGAGAGCCTGAAGCCTAGAGGTAACTGACGTGGAGCTCTTCAGGAAGGCCTCTTGGGATGGTGGGTGGGGCGATGGAGACTCTTTTTTGTCCAGTCTATGGAAGAATGCCGAGCGAACCTTGTTACACCTAAATCTTGCTACCCTGAGACTCAGTGTATACATCCCTGAAGTTTCCCATGACTGTAGGGCTTAAGTGACCTACTTTTCAAGGTTTTCATAGTTCACCCTTGTGCAAATTGCGACGTCGCAGGTTGTCCTAATGCATCCTGTGACGATGTCAGTTAGTTGGATAAAAGAGCATCTTCGAGCCCATTCTTGAAGGAGAGTGATGTGGATCCCTATCCCTAGCCTTTAGGGGAGCTGGCATTCGGTTCCCTAGCCCTTGGGTGAGATCCCCTAACCCTCTCCTACCATATCTCAACCTATCCTATCCTCTTAGTCCTATATAAGTGAAGCTTGTTCCCATTCCAAAGGGAGGAAATCTATAGTATCTACATGCTAGTGAAATTAGCTTAGGAGAGATCTCTACTCATCCCTTGAGAGATCCATCATCACTTTGGAATCTTTGGCATTGGCTTGATCGAAGAAGGATTGCTACATTAAGTCATTGGTTGTAATCACAATTCCTTCTATGTAATTTCCCTTTTATACAGTAATATAAATGCTTTCCACCAAATCTTATTTCATTAATGATGTTTTGTGTAGTTTTCCTGCTTAACTGCTTACTTAGATCTATTATTGTTTAGGTGCATTTTACTACTTGTTTTGTTTCTATGTTGTCTTGACAAGTTTTGCAGTTGAGATCTGAAGACCATCAAGCTTGGACCAAACATCAAGGAGAAAGGATCAACGATCTGAAAGGTAAAGCATCTATCTACTCAATCTCTAATTAGATCTAGGAAAGTATTCTATGTTCTGTCCTATTTGTTCTAGACTTACATTAAGCTAGGGAGATCAGGCCTCGAGTCCGCTCTTGGTAGATTGTCCATCAAACAAATCTGGCGACCATACTGGGGAGTACTTTGTTTTAGTTTTCATTTGAATGCCATTTTCATTTTATTTCTTTTGCAAGCCATCTTATTTTCCGCGTAAGTCTTTTTCACCATCAGATCTTCACTTTGAAGAGTCTGTAGTCCTCCTATGAGTCTGTACTCACTATTTTTAAGCCATTTTATTGCTCATTTCTTGGAGATTTGTTGATCCTAGAGTTTGGATCTCGCCCGTCGCACCTAGGCAGTGGAACCAGAGCATTGATTTGATCTCTGCTCTCTGTTTGTTGGGCTGTCATCGCAACCTATCCACTAGTGTACTATGACATCGTCGCATTTCCCGCACTGGTGACCTGCGACGATCGCTTTGTGTATGCACACAGACTGCGTCAATCTATTAAAATTGGTATAAGGGTATCCCCCCTCCATTTTTTTATTTGAGTTTTGATTTGGTGTGCAGACCCTCTCTATGCTGCAAGATCCAGTCAAAGATTTAGTTTTGATATGTGTGTCGAAAGTGTTTGGTTTTTGTGCAGATTTGTATTGGGTCCCATTTCAACAAGTTTTAGTTTGGTAGTGGTGGACACTTTGGTTTCCCCACCTTCATCCACTTGACCTTGTTTTTCCTCCTTTCCTCACCTGATATAATCCTTCCATTAGATCTAATCCCAAACTCCCTTTTGCACATGTCATTTAGCTTTGTTTGCATTCAGTTGTTTGATTGAGTGTTTTGAAGTGTTTTCAGTCCGTATGAGTGCTTGTCATTTTCTGAGTATTTCCTGAGTGTTTAGAGTGCTGGAAAGCAACTTTCTTTTTCAGTTTTTGTGCTTAAAAATATCATTGTTATCAAGTCATAATCTGGGAATGTCATTGAAAAATTAAAGGTGCATCATTTTTACTATTTTCAAGTACATTTGAAAATTATTGTAGAAATTGCTTCATGCATTGGAAATCATCATTCATTAATCTTTTGGAAAAGTTTGAAGAAGAATTAATCATTTGTGCTTTTCGGGAATTATGAATCATTCATTTTCTTGAAAAAATTGAGTCAGATCAAGTTTTTACAAAAGTGATTCCATGTTTGGAGAAATTGTATGCATTCTTGATTTTTTATGCTTTTAAGCCATTATAGTGAAATTGAAAAGATAGAGTGCTCTAGATAGGAATGTTGGATTAAGATACTATTCTAGAGGTTTCCAATGTAGACCCAGGTTCTTCACGGTTTCAAGGAATCAACAAAACCCCTTCCCACCAGCCCTTTCGGCAACAGCCTGCAGCCAGGTTGAGGTCTCACCCGAGGTGTAGCTATGGGGGTACTGCGGAATCAGGTTTCCACAATGATGTGATGAGTTTTTTAAACAGATCTACTGTGCAGCACGCTGCAGACTGAAGACTGCATGACGATATACTGCATCGTGATACTCGCTTCTACAAGCTAAGATGCTGCGCAACTAGCGCATCTACGGACTGCGCGGTTCGGAAAGGATGCAAATAATGAGACAACGCACTGACTTATACGCTTCCTCTGCGGACTTAACTGATATTGACGACTTTGCTTAGTGATTATCCATTCATCTACTGCCTTAGATGATTATCCTTATAACCAGTGTAAACAGATGAAACACACACTACCGCGCACTTCCGGTGCTGTGTGTCAAAGAGTTATACAATCCAAACTCTACATACACATGTGATTATTCAACGAACTGATACTTTCACAGACTTAGACTACTGCTCATTCAACATTCGTCCATACATGTAATACTTAACATATTATTCTCCTATGGTGAATACATATAAAAGCATTAACATAACAACTGATAAATGAGAATTCAAGCACCCAATGTAAGCAAACAGGAAATTGCAAAACACAAACAATCACACTACACAGGATTTAACGTGTTTCACCCCCAGGATGGGAGCTACGTCCATAAGAACTATTGTTTTATTAGTATTTGGGAAGGGTACAACAGTTTTTGTCTACGCACTCAGATGTAGACTCTCTTCTCTCTCAGTAGGCCTCTGCGCACACAACTTGCAAAGCCTTTACAATGGAAATCAAAATAGGTCTTGCTCAAAATGTTACAATAAGATACAAGCCCAACGCTAGAGATTAACCCTTTCCCATACAAAATATGCTTTATTTATAGATCATGCCCATAGGTCATGTCTTTACAATTCGGAGGCAAAAACCCTTAGGTTTTACAAAACTGTCACGGTTTTCAGCTTAACCGGACTTGCTGGCTTCTGGTAGCGAATCTTCCATCGTAGCCATCTTCCATGCATGCTTCACATCACCATCAGCCTCCTTGTCACGCGCACGCCAATAGGTTGCTTTCACCGATTCGTTCTTCCTCTAATGGTCTTATGCGTTTGGTTCAGGTAGTGGTTCTTTACATGTGCGACCAGTCGCTTTCTTTCGCTTTGCTCCTTACCCGTCGCCTGGCACTCATGGAGCATCTTCACCAAAAATAGACCACCGATGGTCTAACCGGAATATGTGCCACCTTCTGTCCAACACTCTGCTTTGTCGGACCTCCGTAGACTAGCCACATCACACCGCTGTACTCCTCGCAACACTGAACCTTGCAGCTCTTCCGACACTGCGCTGCGCACAACTTCGCAGTATCCCAAAAATAGACTTTTCAAAAAGCCTTCAACTGAACTGCGCTCAGCTCCTTAGTTGAAAAATATGACTGACAAAAAAATGCCCCACTTGGGCCAGGCCCAACAGGCCCCTAACACTTACATGTGGCTCGTCCCCGAGCCACCTTCAACTTCGAATTCTCCTACATGTTCCTCCACCTACGGAGCTAGCTTGGCAGCGAACTCGTTGTATGTGACAATCAACTTTTCCACTGCTTCCTTAATGTCTTGCTCAACTTGTTTCACTGTTTCCAACATCTCAAGTGTTATTTCATCATCCTCGGCTTGCTGTTCCACCTGTTCTTGACTTTCGCACAACTCCTGTAAGTTCTCCTTGATCTCCTGCAAGATCGTCTAGGCTGCCTCCAAGAAGGGTTTCGATTTATCTCCCATTTCAGACTCTTTTTCTCTTAAGGCCTGAACTTCCTTTTTCAGCGTGCTGACTTCTTGGTACCTCTGAAGTCTTTCTCTTGGCAGCAAAGCTTTAAATTCGGCATCCAACTATTCTAACACTGCTTGCTTATCTTTCACAACGTTCTTGACTTCAAGCAACCCTAGATCCTCCTCAAGGGAAGTGAATGCCTTTGACGCCTCATCTAACAGACTTTAGCACTTAGCCACCTTGGTGGATATACTTTCTGCTGCGGCCTTTACTTCCTTCGCTCCTAACTTTTGCTGATCTAGTGGAGTCTGCGGGTTAATCTGTGCCTCCAAGGAAACAACCTTAGCTTCATGGCTGATCTCCATATCTTGCATCTCCGCCTTAAGATCGTTAACCAGTTCGCATATCTTAACGACAGTGTCCGCAGGGTCTACCTGTACTTCACATTCTGATATATCATCTACGACCGCAGTGATCATGGACTCTAGTCTTTTCCATCGATCATGCTCATCTTGTAGCTCCATAGCTCTTCGTGAGCTAGCTTCTTCCAACTGCCTATTAGCTGCTTGCAGCTCAGCTTGTTGTTTCATCCCGTCAGTAGTTCTCTCATGCATTTCTTCGACAACCTGCAGATGCAAATAGTGTAGACCAGGCAATGGTATCTTCGCAATATCGAGCTCCACACGCTCTACATCCTTTGTGTCCAACATTATTTGTTCTGGTAGTGGCAGCCTCACCGTTAAGGGATCAAGATGGATAATGCAGGACTTCGCAGGCATGGTCATGTCTAGTTGCGGCATCTTCTGCTGCGAAGTTCCTCCTGACTTTCCTTCAGACTCTGAGTCTCGCGGCAAGGGTAATATTTTGTGTACTTCTTCAATTTTTTTTGTCATCCCCTGCAGTGTGGTTAGATTCTTTTGTAGACTTTCCTGAATCACTTGATCCTTTTTCTCCTTCTTGGTCATTAGATCTTCCATCTGCTCTGTGACCTTTTCTGCGATCATTTCATAATCGTCATCATGGAGTACTGTGTCCAAAATATCTTTAGTGGCTCTCTGCTTCTTCCACGCCCCCTTTTTTCTATGTCGGGCTCTCAGCTTCCTTCCTTTTTCCCGTCTCTTTTTCTTCAGTAATAGGACATGGAATGGGTTTTTCCTCGCCGAAGTCGCTTTGGATATCCACAATTTCAACCTGAAACTCGACAAGCCATTCCTTCATGATATTATCAATATCATCTTCATACATATGGTAATTTCCTGCGAACCATTCAGTGTTCTTCTTTTGTGCTTTGGCTGAAATCTGAATGCAACGCATGTCAGCATAAAAATCAACGGTGCAAATATACTTACTCGTTACCTACTTTGTTATTCGCTACGTTGGTGGACTGTAGGAATGGATAACTAATTAGGGTAGCTAAACCGGAAGCATACTTTAATTATCAACCAGGGAGCGTACAAACTTAAGAGGTGCTAAGCAATGTATGTGCTCTATAGGATAGTCTTTGTCGTTTTAGGATGATGGGGTGTATCTTTAAGGTTTATCAAAAAGGAAACGGAAGTGATCTGCTCTTAAACAACGAATGAAGGAATATGAAACTATTGTAAACCTGTGAACTACAAATGCTGAAACTAATAGATCTTTATGCTAAGAATTAAATGTTGGAAGACTGTAAATCTAATCCTAGAAATAAAATGCTGAAAGATTGGGAAACTTGATCTAGAAATAAAATACTGAAAACTGGAAGTCTAACTAGAAATTCAATACTGAAAATTAATCAAACTTGATCTATTCGAATCAAATGCTAAAAGTGATAATCATTTACTCTATTCAAATCCAAAGAACTAAAACAATTAACTCCTATATAACTGAACTCAGATAAAAGAAATATTCATGGCATCGTAGATCTAAATAATTGTCTAAAATTAATATAGCGAGCTGGAAAACATAGGTAACTACGCCTACACAGAATGCATGTACAGGACTACAGGAAGCGTATTGTAGAGCTACAGAATCAATGTTGACGAACTACAGATAAAAAGTGCTGAAATGAAATGATCGTTGAACTGAAATAAAACCGTGTCATTCAAACCATTGTCAATTACTTCATATATGATGATGATTAAATCAATTAACAGGACATATGAGAAATACCTAAAATAAAAATGAAGCTCCTGACCTACGTGTTGGAGGGGCCCTCTCCAACTCGTATTTCAGGAATGGAAAAAGTCTTATAAATGCAAAGCTTGAAACAACATCACTTCTTCCATTAAAAATATCGTAACTTCATGTTCAGAAAGGTCTTAAAACATAATTGTCTCGAATAACATTTGTCGAAGATAAGTTCTACAAAAATGCCAACAAGAACCTCTTGCTAACTAAGAGGCCCATATGTATATCTATTTTGAAACATAACCTAACTCTATGCTTTAAATGTCGATTATGCTGAACAAGAGTTCTCTTCTACAAATCAGGAAAAAGGGCGCTGAGCCACTTATGGTCTTTCAGTCCTCGAGCTGGAATTGATGGTTGTCTCTTAGATTACCTGCGCCTGCTCATACACACTTATTTCCATATAATTAGCTCATGGAAAAGGCTTTTAAGCATAAAAGAATAACCTCTAAACTACTCTATCAAATAATCCAAACGAATCATTAAACCCCACAAACAAAGGCATTTTCCATATCCATTATTGTGCTTGTGTGGCATAAAAAGGCTTATAAATTACCTAATTTGGGGCTCATCATCTCCCTCAAACTGAAGGATTCACCCATCCTTGGGTGACACATTTTGTTCATGGATAGCTTCTCTGATGTCCCAAGCAACGATCCTGGGAGCCCCTGCCTGCCAATGATAGCCATGGGTTCGGTCATCTCTGGCCCATGTTCTTTTCTCTTCCCCATCGTCAATCTGTGCTCTGATAATTAATGGGAGAAAGAATGGTGGACTAAGCTTCATTCCTATCCATCTGAGCTGGTGTTTGATCAAGGATTCCCTGTATAATTTGGCCTTAGTGAGTGTTATTTCTAACCTGAGGGGGGAGTGAGGCTCCTTCTTCTTCAAATCTCTTGCAATTTTTTCCCACCTCTCACTGATGGCCTCCTGTACCTCCTTGTATGTGTATTGAAGGGTAAGATAAAAATGCGTGACTTCCTCCTGCTATTTTTCAAGCAAGATAGGAATTAACTATTCATCCGTGGTGATAGTTTGGTGGTCCTAAATGACTTTTTCAAGATGAGTTTCCTCACCCTTGATCCATAATGGGTTTTGCCACTCCTCTGCAAGATATAGATGATCATCTTGTGCCCTCTCTACCTCATGGCTCATCCAGGAGCATAATGCTCTTAGCTGGAAGTTGCCTATGTAGGGATTAGGTGACCAGTTAGGTGAGCTCAACACCACAAAGTTGTGCAAGAAGAACTCACATAATTGATCCTTTTCCAACTCTGTGCAGTTCAGAGAAGTGTCCACAAATTCATTTGGAGTGTTCAATTCCAGAGGCAGGCCTTGTTTTAACCTCTGTAGCTGGAACTTTACCACTTTTCCTTTAAGTAGACCATATAGATCTTGGACGGTGGTCTCAGTTGCAATATTTCATCATAGATTTTTGTAGTGACAATCAATGTATCCTCTAATTGTTGGATTTTTTGGTCTTTCTGAGCCAATTATGTCAGAGCTTGGCCCAATTTCTCCCTTAGTACTGCATTTTTTTGTTCTGCCAGCTTCAATTCCCCTGTGTGCTGCATATTCAATATCTGGGTCTTCTCTTGTACAAACAGTAGGTGTGATGGTGAAGTTGGCTGGCTTCTATGAATCGTTGCTTCAATTTTTAATGCTGCCAACTCCTCCCTAACTTTTTCTAATTCCGTCAGTGCCTCAACTAGCTGGTCAGTGGCTCTAGGGTTTACATTTTGATCAGCAGGATTTACATTTTGACCAACGTGGTTCCATTGGTAATCATCCTGTTCTTCTGGTGTAGTTGGGTTGTCCTAGTCTACCCACTCATCATCATCGTCAGATAGGTTTTGAATTATGGGGTTGGGAACTTTTTCTTCCTTCTTTTCCTGCTTGTTCTTGGGCTGCTGTGGAATCCTCTTACTTCGCCATTTTGCCCCTTGCTTGCTAGTGGAAACCCCTGATTCTTTTTGGCGGGAGGCATCTTTTGAATGTTTTATTTTAATCAGGGTATCGGCCATAACTTCATTGTCGCTATCCAGGTCAATCTTTCTCTTGGCTCCTGATACGGAAGTGGATTTTTCCTTTGACCCTGAAGCTAGGGGTATGCCTACATTAGGTGTACCCCTCATTCTCTACACATCATCTACTGAGATTACCACAAACTCCTCCCATTAAAGTTCTGGAACCTGTACTGTTAATTCTTCACAAATTATCAATTTGAATAGCCCATGGTGGGATAACATATCTTATTTTCCTTGAACTACCTTTTTACTCATTTCTCCCAAAGATTGGAGAAGATAATAGGGAATATTGATGTTGTTATTTGGTGTGATATGGATCCTATACCTCAGAAGATCCAAAATTTGAAAGTGGAAGAGAGGGACATAGCTCAGCCTCCCCATACACATTACATATTTATGAACGACAGCAGCTATTTCATCCTAAGGTGCCGGCATGGTGACTCTCTTGACTCCATTTTTGTCTTCTTCATAAACTTCTCCTGGTCTGAAGAAGGATTCCTTTTCCCTCTAATTGGATTCCTAGTCATCCCTACTCCAGTGTAGACCCATGGGCCTATGTATTTTGCAATTGCCTCCTCATCCAGTTTGATATGTAGTCCCCTTACCCGGGTGACAAACTGTTCATATTTGATGTGCTTCAAGTTCCTTTCAAATTATAAAGCCACCTCTGTATTAGACCCTCTCATCCCTGAGATGAAGGGCATCCAACCCGCATTATGGAGGATTGATAAAACCTGTGGGTTTTCATAAATGGGCTTGTGATCCTACGATTCACTCTTTTTGAACCCCTTTATCATCTTGAATTTTCTACTATAATAAACAAACCAAAAACTTTGAGTGTGGCTAGCTTACCTCAACTGGACAATATTGATCACAGGTTCGAGGGCAGCTTGCTCATTGAGTGACAACACGATTTTTTGGTTTTCCTGCTTCTGGAAAGCTTGTATTGCAAGACTGGGTCTTTTTTGTAGATTATGCTACCTTATTTAGCTGTTTTCACACACTTAGCCCAATCATCGTGCATCATACTTGCTGCCTTATAGATTCCTTTTCATTATTTCACCCTACGTTTCCTTCCATCATTGTACCATTCACTACCGCTTTTATCATTTGGGGATATCATTTGGGGATATAGCAGTTGGATGAGAATGTTTTCATCTTCTGACATGTCTGAAGTAGGTAATCATGATTCTGAGAGGTTATTCTCTGAACCGTGCTGCCGATTTATCTTATAAGTTGTCCTCAACTTCGGAAAATAACCGTTTTTGTGGGGATTATGATTCGATTTGAAAATAAATAGAGAGTCAAGTGATTACCTTCCATGCTAGCAGACCTGAGTGTATGATTTTTGCTTTATTTGTATGGGCGCGAAATTATGTAGTTGAGGTGAGGTGTGTCTGTAGTTAATTTGGTCATGTCAGTAGTGCCGCCGATTTGCTTTTTGATTCCAGTTCCCTTGAGATTTTTGCCTTTGCTTGCGAGACTATTTGTGTAATCTGTTGATATGACTTGTTCATTGTGTTCATCATTTTGTTTGTATTGGTGCTCGGAATAGTGATTTGATTTCTGTAGTGGTGTGTTTGCTGTTGTTCTGGCTCGCTTGAATTGACTATTGGCTCGCTTGATTTAGATTCTGAAAGCTTGATCTTTGTGTGTTGTTCTTTTGATGTTTTCTTTTTAGTCTGCTGCTAAATGTTGGCTGGCTCGCTTGATTTTGCTTTCTGGTTCGCTTGTTTTTGCTTCCTGGCTTGCTTGATTTGGCTTCCTGGCTCACTTGACATTTGCTTTTTGGTTTTGCTTTGAAGTTGCTTATGGTTCTGCGTAGGGATGAATCAAGTTCATCAACTTTGTTTGTGAGAACCTGATTGGATTTTGGTATTGTCCTCTTTCTTTTTTCATTTTTTTTCTTTTTCATTCGTTTCTATTTTTTCATTTTCTTTTTTCTTTTGATTTTTTTCATTTTTCATTTTTGATTTTTTTCATCATTTTTTAATCATTCATTTTTTTCATTGTTTTTTCAAATCAAGACATTTTCAGTGATGTTCTAGGCTCTCTATCAGCATTAGATTCTGCTGATAGAGTGTCTATGTGAACTCTTCTCTGTATTTTGGTGTCTTATAGAGTTTGAGTCTGTGTCCATTCACAATCATGGGGAATTTTTCCTCATCTATTGTTGTAATCCTTACAGCTCCACTGTCATAGATGTTTTCAATGATGTAGGGTCCGAGCCATCTGGTTGTCATTTTTCCTTTAAATGTGTCAAATCTGGAGTCATAGAGTATTGCCCAGTCACCTTCTTTGAACTTCTTCTGCTTGATGTTCTTGTCATGGCATTTCTTTCTTTGTTACTAGATGATTTCAGTGTGGCCAAGTGCTTGTTGGCGTTGCTCATCCAGCTGATTTAATTGTAGTATTCGTTCTTGCTGTATGTCTGAAAGTTTCATGTTCAACTCAGCTGCAATCCTCAATGTTTTGATCTCAAACTCAATGGGAAGCATTATTTTCTTTCCATAGACTAGCTCATATGGGGTGAAGCCTATTGTTTTCTTCCATGTAGTATTATAAGCCAAGACTGCTTCACTTAGTCAGTCTGCCCAATCTTTTTTGTGGAGTTGTACAGCTTTTGTCAAGATCCTTTCTAGTTCCCTGTTTGTCACCTCAGATTGACCATTATCTTGAGGGTGGTAGGGAGTATATTTTCTGTGTTTAACCTTGTTTCTTTGAAGCAGGTCCTCTATGAGGTTGTATGTAAATTCTGGGCCTTGGTCAGAAACTAGCTCTCGTGGGACTCCAAATCTGTGGAAGATTTTTTGTGTAAAATTTTTTGCCACATTAGTTTCATTTGCTGCTGCAAGTGCTGCTACTTCTTCCCACTTTGTAAGGTAGTCAGTGCATACTAGGATATAGATTTTCTGATTTGATTGTGGGTTAAATGGGCCAATGAAATCAAATCCCCATTTCTCGAATGGTTCCAATGAAATTTGTAGATGGAGAGGCATTTCTTCTCTTTGTGTAGGCTTCCCCATTCATTGATAATCATCACAATGTGAAACATATTCATAGGTTTCCTTATGGAGTGTTGGCCAATAATATCCAGTCTGCAATATTTTATAGGCTTTCCTCTTTGCAGCATAATGTCCTCCACATGGTTCATTATGGGTGGCATGCAGTATGTCATGTACTTCATCTTCTCTAATGTATCTTCTTAATACTTGGTCTGGTCCTTTTTTGAAAAGCATTCCTTCTATCCATGTGTAAGTGGCAGTTTGCCTTATGACTCTGTTATTCTCTTTCTTCTTTGCCTTATAATGGTAGAGGTTCCAATTTTGTTGGTTACTTCCCTGATTATAGTAGGCTTGGTTGTTGGGTTGGTAAGGCCTAGAAAAATTATTTCTCCTTTGATTGACGAAACAAAGTTGTTCTATTGCACCTTCAGTTGTGGGCTCTTGAATAGCAGCTTTGCATGAGGGTAACAAAGGACATTTATCAGTAGAGTGATCGTCAGTGCAGAGGCCACATATTTCTATGGTGTTTAGTGTGCACTGCCCCTTCTCATGTTTTTTTCTGCAGCGTGGACAAAAGACTGCCAAGGCTTGGTTTATTTCGTCCTGTTTCTTCTTGATTTGAAGTGGATCAAGTTGCATGGCCAGGGATTGTAGGATATCAGTATTCATATCGTCAAGGAGGTTCCCTAAATCAGACTTTGTAATATTTGGTCCTGAAGATGCTGATCCCCCAGTAAATGGGTGTGAATCCCTTGTTCCACTTTTACCATTCCTAAATCTAGAATTGTTTTTGAAAATTTGCAGGATTTGGTCATAAGTTTTCTGGAATATATCTCCATCTCCCAGAAGGTTCAAAACTTCTATATTTTCTTCTTTTATCCCCCTAAGAAGGACAAGTTTCAGTGATTCTTGATCTAAGGTGCAGTGACTAGCTCGTTTGTAGCTGAGTTGAAATCGTTGTGCGTAATCTTCTAAGGATTCTCTTTCTCCTTGTTGCATTCTAAAGATTTCATCTTTTGTATATTTTGCCTTACAGTAGTCCCTGTATTTTTCTAGGAAAGTTTGTTTCATTTGGTCCCATGTAAAAATGTTGTTTCCTTCTAGGCTCATAAACCATCCGAGTGATAGATTTTTCAATGTAGAAGGAAAGCGTCTTAGTTTTTGTGCATCAGTGGTGTAGCCAAATGACCTACAAACTACCTCAAACTCAAATAGGAATGTGTCAAGATCCCCTGAGGTTAAGCCATGGAAGTTTGGTAGGTTATTAGGGTTGATGTTCTTCATCCTGGAATCTCCAAGAGGTACACTGATAGGAAAAGTGAACAGTTCTGTAGGTTCATCCTCTTCCTCTGCCATAGTGGTGTTTGAGCTAGAGCTAGCAAAAAAGTTATCTCTGTGTGGATCGTAGCTAAAATAAACCTCTTCTTTTGAGTTAAGGAATTCAAATTGAGAATTATCAGAACTGTTGTTTCTCATAGGGTGGGCAGGCAGAAAGCGTCCAAATCTATCTCTCTGTCATCTAGGCATTCATGGTAAATTTTTTATGTTTTTGGTTGTTTTTGTGTGTTTTTTTTCAAAGATGTCTCCTATGGATTAAGCACCTCCCCGGTAGCGGCACCAAAAAGTGGTGGAATCCACGAATGGTACCTAATTAAGGTAGCTAAACCAGAATCATACTTTAATTATCGGCCAGGGAGCATAAAAACTTAAGAGGTGCTAAGCATTGTATGTGCTCTATAGGATAGTCTTCATCGTTTTAGGATGATGGGGTGTATCTTGAAGGTTTCTCGAAAAGGAAATGGAAGTGATATGCTCTTAAACAACAAATGAAGGAATATGAAAATATTGTAAACCTGTGAACTAGAAATGTTGAAACTAATAGATCTTTATGCTAAGAATTAAATGCTGGAAGACTGTAAATCTAATATGAGAAATAAAATGTTCAAAGCTTGGGAAACTTGATCTAGAAATAAAATACTGAAAACTGGAATTCTAACTAGAAATTCAATACTGAAAATTAATCAAACTTGATCTATTCAAATCCAATGCTGAAAGTGATAATCAACTGGAATTCTAACTAGAAATTCAATACTGAAAATTAATCAAACTTGATCTATTCAAATCCAATGCTGAAAGTGATAATAATTTACTCTATTCAAATCCAAAGAACTAAAACAATTAACTCCTATATAAATGAACTCAGATAAAAGAAATATTCATGGCATCGCAGATCTAAATCATTATCTAAAATTAATATAGCGAGTTGGAAAACAGAGGTAATTACGCCTACAAAAAATGCGTGTACAGGACTACAGTGAGTATATTGTAGAACTATAGAATCAATGTTGACGAACTACAAATAAAAATTGTTGAAATGAAATGATCCCTGAACTGAAATAAAACCATGTCATTCAAACCATTGTCAAGTACTTCATATACGATGATGATTAAATCAATTAACAGGACATATGAGAAATACCTGAAATAAAAATGAAGCTCCTGACCTATGTGTTGGAGGGGCCCTCTCCAACTCGTATTTCAAGAGTGGAAAAATTCTTATAAACGCAAAGCTTCAAACATCATCACTTCTTCCATTAAAATCGTAACTTCATGTTCAGAAAAGTCTCAAAACAGAATTGTCTCGAATAACATATGTTGAATATGAGTTCTACAAAAATGCCAATAGGAACCTCTTGCTAACCAAGAGGCCCATATATATATCTATTTTGAAACATAACCTAACTCTATGCTTTAAATGTTGATTATGCTGAACAGGAGTTCTCTTCTACAAATCAGGAAAAAGGGCGCTGAGCCACTTATGGTATTTCAGTCCTCGAGCTAAAATTGATGGTTGTCTTTTAGATTACCTGCACCTTCTCATACACACCTATTTCCATATAATTAGCTCATGGAAAATGCTTTTAAGCATAAAATAATAACCTCTAAACTACTCTATCAAATAATCAAAACAAATCATTAAACCCCACAAACAAAGGCATTTTACATATCCATTATTGTGCTTGTGTGGCATAAAAAGGCTTATAAAGTACCTAATTTGGGGCTCATCAGGCGTGAGCATGATGGCTCCGTGCAGCTGGTCTGTAACATACCCTTTTTATTGAAGAACATTTTATGTTGGAAACATTATGTTAACTTTTATTGTAAAGTTTTTATGTTGGACAAGTGTCCAAGGATGACTGCAATTTGCACAATATTTTATTATTTAATAAATAAAATAGGAGACAAACACCTAAGGGGATTGTTGAAAGAGTAGTTACTGACCCACTAGGTGGAATGGAATCTGGGGTAGAAGGAAATGGACAAGTGGCAGCATCATGATGCAACTAACTAGCTGTTGGTATGGGACAACTCCCTTGAAATGTGGTCATAGTGCCCTAGAAGGTGGGACTGGAGCTTGAGGCTCATTTATTCCAAACTGACCACTAAAAGTCCTAGGTAGTCTATGTTAAATTTTGAGCATTAATTTACAATACTCTTGGATCTTTACTAAGAGAATAACATATACAGTATATCAATGCATAAGAATCACAATAAGCATGACAAGCATCACAAGAATCAAAAGCATGAGAGACAAGAGACATAGAGTTTCCGTCGGGAAAACCCTAAGGTGAAATACCCCACAACTTCCTCAGAGATAGAGAGAGCAATTGCTCAACCAAAGTACAACCAAAATACACTTGAGATAGTCTCCTAGAGCAGATGATCCTCCTCCTCACTAGTGCGCCACTTTTTGAGTGAGAGAAGTGTGTCTTTCCGAATGATCCAAATAGAGATCTCCCAATCTCTATTTATACTTAACCTATTTTCCCAGTTACACTATGGGGCCGACTTGTCTATCTAGATACATCCACAATATAATATATATTTCAGGGCTGACCCCACACATGGTGGTCTAATAACCCATCGGCAAGTACACACACTTGCGACACTTGTCAATCCACATGACGACACTTCCTTATAGAGGAATAACACATATCTTATAAGGGTATAATAAATATATATGAAATACATAAATGAAATACATTCCGAAGTTACATATACATCAACACTCCCTCTTAACTAGGAAGGTATTTCTCGACACAGTTCTGCTAGACAAGTCTTCTTCTCGGGATCATCGTCATCATCATCGTCACTGCTGCTGCTATCTCAACCAATCTATGACTCTACTCGTCATAGGAAGTTCTACAGAGCCAGTCCTTTTTCATACTGGATGTAGGCCCACCACCTGCAGGTCTTCATCATCTGTGCGAACAGTCTGATAGAGGTGGCCTCTCAGGACTAATTTTATGTGTGGATGCAATACCATAAAGAGTATCCCAGGAACATTTATGTGCCTAAGAACGACTGAAAATATCTCCCAGGACTGATTACATGCATATCCTCCATAATACCTTTAAAGAGCATCCCAGGAACATTTATGTGCCACAGCACGACCAGCAAGATCTCTAAAGAGCATCCCAGGACTTATTACGAGCATACAGCTCAACCTCTCGGATCTCCAGAACTGATTACATGTGGATAGACAAAACCTTTAAAGAGCATCCCAGGAACATTTATGTGTCGCAACACGACCGACAAGATCTCTAAAGAGCATCCCAGGACTAATTACGAGCACACAGCTCAACCTCTCGGATCTCCAGGACTGATTACATGTCTCTGTAGTAATACCTCATCCCAGGATTGATTACGAGCACACAGCTCAACCTATCGGATATCTGAGGACTGATTACATACTACATAGCAATACCAGAAAGAGTACCCCAGGAACATTTATGTGCCGTAGCACGACCAGCAAGATCTCCCAGGAATGATTACATGCTATTTGCACAACCTGCCACATATCATCTCTGACCTCCAAGTATCAACCTGATACTCATGATCAATGGATCATCATAGAACGAGGCATCATCTCGATGCCCATGATAATACTGATCATCATCACTTGTACCATCCTAGTACATATCATCTGGAGCAACATCCTGAAGCTCATCATCTTGATCAACCTGATCATACAATGCATCCACCTGATGCATACCAAGTATCTACTTGATACATATCATCATACATGATCCATCTGATCATACAGTGTATCCACCTGATACAAATACAAATACATGATACATATCCACATACATGATCTACCTGATCATACAATGTATCCACCTGATACATATATAGATACATGGTCCAAGCATCCAACATGATGCATATACAAATACATACAAATGATCCAACCGATCATATCCAGCATCCAACATGATGCGTACATACATATAAATGATCCAACTGATCATATCCAGCATCAACACGATGCATACATACATACAAATATAAATGATCCAATTGAGCATATCCAGCATCAACATGATGCATATACAGAGCAGTAACTGGAGCATCATCCTGATGCTCATCATCCTGATGCTCATCATCCAGCGCTTACATCCACATCCATGTGAAGGATACTCCTTCCAACATTCTTGGAATGGCTTCAGCAAATGTGTCCATCACTTCTTCCTCGAAGTGTCATTGATCTGAAGAACACCAAGCCTCTCCCTGAAGTACTCGAACTTTACCCTTGCTAGTGGCTTCATCAGCACATATGCAATCTGCTCGTCCATCGCAACATACAGGAGCTTCACAGCTCCTCTCTGCACCATATCCCTGATATAGTGATATTTGATCTCTATGTGTTTCAACCTGTCATGAAACACTGGGTTCTCAGACAACTTCACACAACTCTGGTTATCACAAAAGATACCAGTAGCATCCAGTGGGAGATCAAATAACTTAGACAATAGCTTCCGTAGCCATACTTCCTCACAACTAGCTGAACAGGCTACAACATACTCTGCCTCAGCTGTACTCAATGCTATGTAGGACTGCTTCCTGTTAAACCAAGAGATCACACCTGATCCCATACTGAAGCAGCACCCAGATGTGCTCTTCCTATCTACAGCACTGCTAGCCCAATCTGAATCAACATAACCCTGCAGGTTAAACTTTTGATTTGCTTCATACTTGAGCCCATAATCCACTGTACCCTTCAGGTACCTCAAGACATGCTTTACATCAACCAGGTGAACACTCCTCAGATCCGTCAGGAACTGGATCAATGTGTTCACTGCAAAGCAAATATCTGGTCTTGTGTTCGTCAGGTACATCAAGGACCCAATCATCTGACGATACATAGAGACATCAACCGGCTTAGATGAAGCATCACATAGAAGCTTTAGATTTGATGCCATGGGTGTGGCCATGGCCTTGCAATCTATCATCCCAAATCTCTTCAGGATATCTACTGTGTACTTCCCTTGACCAAGGAAGATCCCACCTGAATTCTGCAATCAATTTGTCATCTCCTGTTACAAATAAGTCATCCACGTACATAAGTAGAATCACATGATTTCCTTCCTCAAACTTGTAGTAAATATTGGAATCCGCTTTACTCTTGGTAAAGCCCAAACTACATAGGAAATTGTCCATCCTACCATACCAATTTCTGGGGGCTTGCTTCAAGCCATACAAGGCTTTCTTCAATCTGCACACATATGACTCCCTGTCATGTATTTCAAAGCCGAGAGGCTGCTCCACATATACTTCCTCTTCAACTACACCATTCAAGAAAGCAGTCTTGACATCCATCTGGTGTATTTTCCATTTCATTGCTAAAGCCACGGAAAGTACTGTTCTGATGGAAGTATACCTGGCTACAGGTGCAAAAGTTTCTTCATTATCTATTCCCTCTTTCTGAGAGAAGCCACGAGCTACGAATCTTTCTTTGTATTTCTCTACACTGCCATCTGCAGCATGCTTGATTTTGTAGATCCATTTGGAAGTCACAACAGACTTCTCTTTAGGTCTTGGGACAACATCCCAAACATCATTTTTCATTATTGATTGGTATTCCTCAACCATAGCATCCTTCCATTCTTTCTTTTCCGCTGCTTCTTTATAACTGGAAGGTTCTTTGTTCATAATGTCACAGAGTAAAGCAACATAGCTGGTATGTGATCTGGTTCTTTTCCTTGCTCTGTGTTCTTCTTCTGGAATGCCAAATATTTCTGCATCTTGAATGAGCTCTCTAGCCCATGTAGGTTTCCTCTTGTGAGAGTTATCCTCACGGGGTGGATCTACAGGTTCTTGCAGATCTTCAAACTCACGAACAACTTCTAGAATTGCTTCAGTCATGGTAGTGTCTTGAAATCTAGTTTCCTTAGGTTCTTCATAAACTTTGATAGGTGCCTTCCTTGATTTGATGAATGCTGATTTTTCATCAAATGTTACATCCCTGCTGACATCAATCTTCTTGAACCCTGGAAAGTATATTCTGTAAACCTTCGAGCTTTCACTGTAACCCACAAAGATACCCTTCTTTCCTGAAGGATCTAGTTTGGTCCTCTTTTCCTTTGGGATATGAGTGTATACTGGACAACCAAATATTCTGAGATGGCTGACTTCAAGTTTCTTACCAGAAAAGACTTCTTCCGGTGTCTTGTTGTCCAATATCTTGTGGGGTGTTCTGTTCTGCACATATACAACTGCTCTAGCTGCTTCTGCCCATAGATGCATAGGTAGATCCTGGTCATGCAGCATTGCCCTTGCTGCTTCCATGATTGTTTTGTTCTTCCTTTCTGTAACTCCATTCTATTGAGGATTATAAGGAGTAGTCAACTCCCTCTTAATCCCTAAATCACTGCAAAGCTTCTTGAAGTCACCTGAGGTGAATTCTCCACCATTGTCGGATCTGAATGTTTTGATCTTTTTGTCAGTTTGATTCTCCATCAAGGTTTTGAATTCCTTGAACTTATCAAACACCTCATCTTTGTTTTTCAAGAAGTATACCCAAGTTTTCCTGGAGAAGTCATCAATAAATGAGACATAGTAAACATACCCACTTAGAGAACTGGATGACATAGGACCACATACATGTGAGTGGATGATTTCCAGGATATCTTTTGCCTTGCTTTCACTCCTTGGGAACGCCTTCTTAATATTCTTACCTTTTGCACATCCTTTGCAAACACCTTCATATTTGGTCTTGATTTTAGGAAGACCCTCTATAGCCTTGCTTGCAATTGGAAGTGCTCTATAGTGCACATGAGCAAGTATTCTATGCCAAAGTTCACTTGGCTCCATGGATTCATGCACCATGGCATGTTCAGGTTGTCCTTTTAATTTATACAAACCTCCCTCTTGCTCTCCAATCACAACTGCATCATCTATGGTCTTTCCCTTTGGCCACATTAGGACTTGGCCATCCACAAATGCAACCCTCATACCTTTTGCATCCAATGCAGAGATGGAGAGTAAGTTCTTCTTGAGCCCAGGTACATAAAGGACTTCTTTCATCTTCAAAGATTTTCCAGAATCTAGGTTGTAGGAGGCTTCACCACTTCCTTTGATGGGATATTGATAATCATCCCCAAGTTTCACTTTATGGGGTGATTCATGTTCAAACAGATTTACAAAGGATTCTTTAAACCCAGTCATGTGTTTGGAAGCCCCATTGTCAATTAACCAATCATTACAACCATGGGAGATAGTACCTGTGAGAGCAGAGATTAGAACATACTCTTCTTCACTTGATGAATCATCATTACTATCATCACTTTCTACCCTAGCCTTCTTCTTTGGAGGTTCATCATCTTCGGCAGCATGAGCATGGTACCTTCTTTTGTTACCCTTCTTCTTCTTGCTGGAGTTGTTGTTGTTATGGTTGTCCCTTTTGTTCTTGGGACATTCTGAAGCAAAGTGACCCTTCTCATTACAGTGAAACACCTTAGATCTTTCTTGTCTTTGTGAAAATGATGAGAAGATTTCTTCTTGTGATGGGATGGCTCCCTCTTGAACTTGCCCTTCTTAGTGTGAGTTGTGAGAGCTTGATCTTCATTCCCCATATTCTCTTCTCTCGCCACAAGCCTTGCTTCTTCTTGAGAACATTACTCCCACAATCTGCTGAAGGAGATTAACTTCTTTCTGGCACAGATCCCCTGGATAAAAGAGTCCCATGACCTAAGTAGGCCATTCAAAGTAGTCATAACAATTTCACCATTCTCCACCATTTCATCTACAGCTTCAAGTTGTTCCTTGATCTGAGAGACCTTGGACAAATAGGATTGAATGGTTTCTCCATTCAACATCTTGACCCCTTTCAATTGATTCTGCAGGGTCATCTTCCGATTTATGTTCTTTGTTTCAAATAGCTTGGTCAAAGAGTCAAACATAGCCTTGGGTGTCCTTAGAGAAGACACATGGGGTTTGAGATGGTCTTTGATAGAATCAACAATGATTCTCTTTGCCTTGACCAAGTTCTTCTTATGCAAAACCTTAGCCTCTTCATCCTCTGGGATAGGGATGTCTTCTTTTATATATGAGTCCAACTCATTTTCTTCCAGGATTAACCCAATCCTATACTTCCAAGCTCGGAAGTTATCAGCCCCTTCAAGCTTATCCTCAAGCTTGGTGTGGTGAGACATCTTAAAGAGTACTTCAAATGGAAATAGAAAAGATTTAGGTCTTACCACTTGAAATGCTGAAAACTGGATCTCGTCTCGGATTAGGGTTTGTCGAAAAAACCGTAAAAATTCAAAATGTGAATTTCAACTTTCTGAAAGGATATAAAGATGTGCCTTGATGAGCTGATCATCCTGGTGTATTCAGAATTTGAGATCAGCAAAGATTTACCCTTCAGATTTTCCTTTTTGTCCTCCTGGGTTCACTAGGGAGAGCCCTGAATTAGGGTTTGAGTTTCCCGGAGATCTACCCAGCCAAAAATCTCGATCCAAAGCTCTAAACTTCGATTTTTGCAAGGAGCTTCCAGCTATGTCTTCAGATTTCAGAAATTTCTATTTTTATGGAAACCCTAAGTTTTAGGGCCAAATCTGAAAATGCTCAGAATTGAATTCTGATTGGACAGATAGATTCTCCTTGATGCGTAGAGTCAATATACTATATTGCTTTTCCAAAAACTGTGGAGAGAAACCTAATAAACAAGAAACTCAAGTTTTCGTCACTGCAAAATGTCTTCTTCTCAGGTTAGCTCTGATACCATGTTAAATTTTGAGCATTAATTCACAATACTCTTGGATCTTTACTGAGAGAATAACATATACAGTATATCAATGCATAACAATCACAATAAGCATCACAAGCATCACAAGAATCAAAAGCATGAGAGACAAGAGACACAGAGTTTCCGTGGGGAAAACCCTAAGATGAAAAACCCCACAACTTTCTTAGAGATAGAGAGAGCAATGGCTCAACCAAAGTACAACCAAAATACACTTGATATAGTCTCCTAGAGCAGATGATCCTCCTCCTCACTAGTGCGCCACTTTCTGAGTGAGAGAAGTGTGTCTTTCCGAATGATCCAAATAGAGATCTCCTGATCTCTATTTATACTTAACCTGTTTTCCCAGTTACACTATGGGGATGAATTGTCTATCTAGATACATCCACAATATAATATATATTTCAGGGCCGACTCCACACATGGTGGTCTAATAACCCATCGGCAAGTACACACACTTGCGACACTTTTCAATCCACATGACGACACTTCCTTATAGAGGAATAACACATCTCTTATAAGGGTACAATACATATATATGAAATACATTCCGAAGTTACATATACATCAACAGTCTATATAATATCCATCAAATTATGAACTGAGGTTCATCACTTTTCATGACGAGGAAATTTACCTTGGGGTTTTGCTGTGCTTGCACCCAAGAGATTTGATGAGGGGATATGCTAAGTTTTTTATCATGTTGTGAGTTTGCCCATTATTGCTGAGTGCAGAAATTATATTGCTGAGTGCAGAAGTTTTACTTAGTGCCTTGCTTCTACACAGATTCCATCTACTTAGTGGTTCAGTAAGCAGGCTCGGGGGTCCATAGGAAACCAGCAGTTGGCTGCCTCTTCTGGAAAAGGTTGGGAGTAACAGGCCTCCTTGAGTGTTTGTTGGCCCTATTTACATTTACAGGTTCTACTTGTCTTTTCTAATTTATGTAGTTTAAAATTTCTATTTTAGTTTCTGATCTAATTAGTTTTCTGCATAGTAATGATTATGTAATATATAATTAATAAAATATTTCTCTGTATTTTTCCCCATGCTAATGAAGCTGCATTGTACTCTAGTATAGAGAAGAAATTAAAATAGATGAATTGATAGGAAGATTGCCGGATAGATGAGAACACCAATGTTGTTTTATTTTACCAGTTTCCTTACCATTCTTTCATTAGTTAAATGTTTTAAGTTTACTGTATTTTTCCTCATTAAGATGTAATGAATTTAACAGCTATAAGAAAACATTTATTTTCTAATTATACAATCCTATTACCCTTTACTATTAAACAAGCATATTATTATGAAATAGATAGTTTCCACATCAAACTATAGAAATTATCTCTCAGTTATATAGTATTTCGGAAATCGTATTAATTGCAAATTTGATATTATAAAATAGTATCATATTACAATCTTTTACAAACAATGCATAATTGTTTAAATTTGTCTGCACAGTTTTTATTTCCAGTATACTATCTAATTGTTTAAACGTAGAGACATCATTTTATCCAAGCAGAGTCTTTGTTAACTAAACCCTAATAGTCTCAACATTTATTTTCCAGCATTCCATTAAGGTACAAATACTCATAGTTAACATCATAACTAGAAAACAAATAGAATCTCATTACTTAGTTACTAACAGAAAAAGTTGGCTCTCAGCCAATACTGTAAAATCGACAGACATAAATTCAGGCACAAAACGATTACCATTATATTCCTTAAGATTGGAGGTAAGAACATCTCAGTAATAGCATGATCCTGCATTATCACTTTTTATTTAAACGAAAACATAATAGTAAAACCATACGATTAGATCATTGTAAACATCCACTTTCAGAAGTTTAAATTATTGTTTTCATAATAGCAGAACCTTGCCGAGAACCACATTTCTGAGTTAAAACAATGTTTTCAGTAACGAATTAAGAATACTAAACAGATGGATGTATTATGGTTCAATTTCTAAGCTCAAGGCTAAACCCTTGGATTTCCTTTTTACTATCCACAGAAACACAGTAGATAGGCAACAATAAGTTTCATTTCCTTCATGCAAAATGGAGCAATGCCCACAGAACCTTATTCACAACACTTGCCATGAAACACAATTCTTTTTACACAAAATAACCCATAGTAACAACCGCATGAATACAAGTGAAATGAGAACTTGAATCCTTTCATTTATTGAGAGCAAAAGAAGGGTGAAACCCTCTTCTAAGTATATCTCCTTATGGATTATACAATGGAAAAATATTTACTACAAAAACAACGATAATAGGGTTTCATTCCCTAGTTCAAAACATTTAAGCAAATATCAAAACATTACACGGTCGGGCCAGTTACCAAGAACAGTAGAAGGGCGAAAACCCCTCCTAAGTATCTTTGTTTACAGGTTTACATACTGCAATAAAAACTACTGAAAACGACAACGAAAGGGATAAGGATTTTATCCTCCCTAAGTTTTATGATAGCTATTAAGATTTCGTTGAAGCTCAACCCTCAGAAGAAGACGAAGTCTCGACAAAACACACATGAAATCTCATTAACCATCTAACCGGAAAAAACGAGGTGACCACCAAGGCTTACCAGTCTTGTTGCAGGTTGCCAGCTTTCAAAGGAAACCGGAACCAGAGAACCATCGATGAGGGTACCTGTCATTGTAAAACACGAATATGCTTAAATTTAAGTATTGACCGAAATCATTACAAGAGAAAATAACAACAACTGAAACTCCCGGATTAAATCGAAAGACACAGGGTTGAAATGAGAACTATTACCTTTAAAAATCATCACTGGGAAAAACGCCAGAGCAGCGCAACCATAACCATTACTCAATTGTCGAATATGAAGAAGTTTGCACCACAACCATGAAAACTATCACTTAATGAACAAGAGAAGTTGAGTATCGAGCCAACTTCCATGTAAAATCTGATGCTCATCCTGAAACATGTTTACAGGTTATCACTTTAAGGAGAATTCCATGAGAGTCTCGACTCTAAAACTGTCAATAGGTCATGGTTTCGAACCATGGGCACTCCACCAGCACCTGCTAACGAAATCCCTGAAGGTTCTCAGCCTGTCAGCCTTACCTTGGAGCCACTATACCAAATGCCAAGGACAAACAATAACTTCGTAGAACATGGTAGGGTTTAGGGTTATATCCAAAATCCAAACTTTGATCAATGGTGGAGATCATCCGAAGGGTGACACGTAATTCCAGGCATTCTACCCTAATAAAGACACCATTAATGCCTCTTTCCACCTTGGAGGATAGATCGAACAACTTCAAACTTTAATACTACAGCTCGGAGTACTATCGTAGTATCTGCACAAGAGTTCACATGGGATCAATGACCTAGATAGCCAACGTGACTTTCCACTGTCTGGGCAATTGGGAGTATTAAAAGCCCAACTAAGAAACCTTACCATCAACCATCGAAGGACTGTAGAGCAGTAAAGACCCATCAATCACTATTAACGCTACAGTGACACATTTTACATTGTATTATTATTTCATATCACCAAGGTTTCGCAATATTGCTTGGTATTGTTTATAAAGCTTAACATTACATTATTTCCATATAGTCTCCAATATATATTTCACTAACATATAGTTAGTTATAAAATGCATAGGTCGTGATTCTTATGTCAACATATAAGTAGGTGTATTATATGTAATATTTGGTAAGTGCATTAGAAGTGAAAATTCATTATAATAAACCTTACATCAATTCAATAATTCTAACTATATCCATATTAATGCATTGATATAAGGACTAGTTTAGATTTTAACTAAAGAAGTATTTAGTTCACAACTGCATGATAAACAAATGTTCAATGCATATTATTTTTATTTTGACAATAGATCGCATCTATATGTAGTATGTGATATCGACATATAGGTCAGATACATTTACGATGCACATAAAATGATATACTATTTCATCATACTCTATAGTATGTTTGCAATTCAAAGAATCATTTAAGTTCCTATACTT
The DNA here is from genome assembly GCA_027924585.1 of Larix kaempferi. Taxonomy (NCBI): domain Eukaryota; kingdom Viridiplantae; phylum Streptophyta; class Pinopsida; order Pinales; family Pinaceae; genus Larix; species Larix kaempferi. Next base: position 12,144,008 of record BSBM01000434.1, read on the forward strand.
TTCCCATTTTTGTATCTAGATCTACCATTTGTATGATGGATGCATTATATCTAAATCTATGACAACATTAAAATTACTTTACTTTTTGAAATGTAAAAGCATGTCTAATATACACTTGGAAACTGGCATGAAGTCTAGAGTACGTAGAGTATGTATCTTTCTTGTCGCTGCATTTCATTTACAGTATAGAGCAGATATTGAAATTAGTAACTTCCGCCAACTGTATGAATAGCTATTTTCACACTTGTTAATATTGGAAAACTGTAGAGCTATACCATCAACAACTTCTTGTACAGGAGTACTTCTATTATTTTTTATTGCCTTGTCGGCTAGCTGTTATTTATTTCTATTTGCTTGAAGTACTTGAATCATCGAATACCTTACCTGCGAATCTGCGAACAAGAAAATAGGTTCCATGCTTTAGTTATCAAAGCTAAGTAAACCCCAGGGAACCCCGTAGGACCCCTTCATCAACATTCAAAACATAACTGTCAGTAATTATCACAAAACTAAATCACTTGAGAATTTAAGTACTATTTATAATTAAACTGTTGGTTTCATTTATTTAAGAATTACAAAGTTTCATTAGTGTTGAGTTGCTGATAATTTAAGTCATTAACAAACATTTTATTTCCACAAATAATCCTGTTTAGTTTTTAATGCTACTTTAAAAATTTTAAATTTTAGTGAAATTTTTCGGGATGTTATATGTGGTATCAGAGCGAGGTTTCAAACTCTAGGCCTGAAATAGGCTCACGTGCGCAAAAAAAATATAAATCAGAAAGTTTATGTTACTAACTTTTATTTCAATTTTATTTTTGCACATAACAGATTGACCATTGAATTGCAGGTATGGAAATACTAGAAGAATCAGTAGAGGACAGATCTCCTCGTAATGAATGTATTAATAATAATAATCATGAAGGAATTTATGTTGAACTAAATAACCAGTCTTCTGAATTTTTATGTACTGTACAAGATTTAAAATCTGAGTTGAGAACTGTTAAAGAAGAAAATGAACGTATTTTGAAGGTATAGGAGGAGTTAAAACAAAATTTGAGGGAGAACTGTCATAATGATGAGAGAGGCAGAAATGAAGTCTGATTCTGAAACAATGTCCCATAAACATAAACATAAGAAATCAAGAAATGATAAAAGGAATAGTTACTCATCATCTGAATCTAATCAAAGTAATAGTGACTCTGATCATGATAGAAGTAACAGTGATTGCTGCTCTAAAAGCAGAAAACATAAGCATCATGAATAGATTTCTGGAGAATTTAAAAAGATTAAGCCACCAACCTTTAATGGCGAGAGTGAGAAGGGTGAGACAGCTGAAGCATGGCTGTCATGAATGAATAAGTACTTTAATATTTACGACTACTCTTCTCAATTAAAAGCCAAGATGGCTATTTACAATCTGACCAAGAAGGAAGATATTTGGTGGCAGGATCTTAAAAGAATTAAGAGTATAAAAGAAAGAGAAGTAACTTGGAATATGTTTAAAAAGTTGTTTAAGAAAAAGTTTTTGTCAGAACAATATTTTGAAGACAAGTCAAAAGAGTTTTATGATTTGAAGTTGGGTACAATGAACATGAAAGAATTGTGCAGCAAGTTCCTTAGTTTGCTGAGGTATGTACCTTATATGATCGAAGAGAAGCCTAAAGTGCAAAGGTTTCTCAGTTGTCTACCTTTCAATATAAAATACCGGATTGAGTATGATAACCCTTCCACTTTGGAAGAGGCCATGAGAAAAGCTAATTTCTATTTTGATCAAAACAGAAAAAGATAAGGAACAACTGACTGGAAAATTAATAAGTCTAATCATTTTGATCACAAAAGGAAGAGTTTTAATCAAAATTATGGAAGTTTTAAGAAAAAATTTAATAACAGAATTTTTCCAATTAATAATAATTACAGGAGTAATGTACCACAGAATTTTAATGCTGCAAGAAATGTACCTAATTATAATAATAACAACAACAGGTATGCTGAACAGAAAGGAACTTTGGAGTGTTTCAACTGCGGTGGACCACATAAGAAGGCTGATTTCCCACACAACAAAAGGACAGTCAACAATATTCACACTATGCAAGTAGAACCTATAGTTGGAGATATCGCAAGAGAAATGCCCAGGATAAATGCAGCGCTGGAAAATCGTCAAGCTGGCCATCAAACATCTATTGTCGAAATTGAAGGTATGATACAAAACAAATCTATTTCCATTCTGATAGATCCAGGTGCAAATCTGAGTTATATTTCACCTACTTTAGTGAACAGTTGCAAGTTAAAAGTAGAGAAATTTGATAATGCATGGTTAGTAAAGCTTGCAACAGGTACTAAAAGAAAAGTTACAGATTTTGTCAAAGACTGTGAAGTGTTTATAAGTCATATGAAAACGCAAGTTAATCTGAATGTTTTACCATTAGGTTCGTATGACTTGTTGATTGGCATGGACTAGCTTGAACAGCATAGAGTAATACTAAATTGTTATGAAAAATCTTTTACCTGCTTAAATAATGAAGGTAACATTGAAACAGTAAAAGGAATTCATAGGAAGATTTTAGTAAGACAGATTTCTGCCTTACAAGTAAAAAGAACTGCCAAAAAAGGCTGTAAAATGTTTGCTGTTAATGTTATTAATGACGAGTGTTCATCTAAAGAAGACAAGTTAAAACTAGAGGATATTCCCATCCTTAGGGACTTTTCTGACGTATTCCCGGAAGAAATTCCAGGATTTCTTCCTAAAAGGGAACTTGATTTCACCATTGAGTTAGTACCCGGTGCGGTACCAAACTCGAAGGCTCCCTATAGGATGAATATTCTGGAGTTAAATGAGTTAAAATCTCAGCTGAAAGAATTAATAGATAAAAACTACATAAGGCCAAGTGTGTCTCCTTGGGGAGCACCAGTAATTTTGGTTAAAAAGAAGGACGGTACCATGTGATTGTGCATTGATTACCGTCACCTTAATAAAATGACAATTAAGAAACGATATCCCTTACCCCGCATAGATGATCTATTTGATCAAGTACGCGAAGCAAAGATATTCACTAAAATTGATTTAAGGTCGGGGTATCATCAGGTTAGAATAAAAGACGAAGACATATTCAAAACTGCATTCAGAACGCATTATGGACACTACGAGTTCGTAGTTATGCCTTTTGGGCTAACCAACGCACCGACAGTGTTCATGTGTTTAATGAACAACATTCTGCATAAATATTTGGATAAGTTTGTAGTGGTATTCATTGACGATATTCTGATTTACTCAAAAACTGAAGAAGAGCATGACAAACATTTAAAAATATTTTTGCAAGTTTTAAGAGAACATCAGCTTTATGCTAAGTTCAGTAAATGTGACTTTTATAAAGATAAAATACAATATTTAGGTCACATAATTTGTAAAGACGGAATTTATGTCGACCCTGATAAGATAAAAGCAATTAATGAATGGCCTATCCCCAAAGACGTGACTGATGTACGGTCATTCATGGGAATAACACGTTATTATAGAAAGTTTATTAAGGGGTTCTCTAGAATTGCTAACCCCATCACTTTTTTGTAGAAGAAAGGGAAGAAATTCATATGGGATCAAAAATGTCAAGAAATCTTTAATAAGTTAAAAGAATCATTAACTACTGCACCAATCTTAAAAATTCCTGATCCCAATAAGGATTTCGTCATATGCACTGATGCATGTAACGATGGAATTGGAGGGGTCTTAAGTCAGGAAGGTCATGCCATTGCTTTTGAGTCAAGGAAGTTAAAAATTCATGAAAATAATTATGCAACTTATGATCTTGAGTTGGCAACCGTGATACATGCACTAAAAATGTGGCGCCATCACTTGATTGGAAGAAAATTTATACTAATGACAGATAATAAAGGTCTAAAGTATTTATTGGATCAAACAAATCTTAACGCGAGGCAAGCTAGATGGCTAGCTTTCCTTAGCGAGTATGATTTCGAGATTCAATACATTGAAGGGAAAGAAAACAAAGTTGCTGATGCCTTGAGCAGAAATGCCAAATTAAACTTTGTGGCAGCAATCAGCATGTTTAAGACAGATCTGGAAAATCAGATCGAAGAAGGAATTAAGCAAGATGAAAATTATCGAAAATTACATGCTAAAGTGGTTGAAAATTTATCTGAAAATTTAATTACATATTACAACATTAATGAAAAAGGCTTCTTGATTTATAAAATAGAATTTATGTGCCTAATATGTCGAAAGTTAAGTTGCTAATTTTGGATGAAGCGCATAAGAGTCCTTATTCGGGACATCTTGGTTATCAGAAAATGATAACTATGTTAAGAAAAGATTATTTTTGGCCCAATATGAAGAATGAAGTGGCTGAATACATAGCTAGATGTTTTGAATGCCAGACTATTAAGGCTGAACATCAACATCCAGCTGGACTATTGCAGCCATTACCAATTCCAGAATGGAAATGGGAGATTATAAGTATTGATTTTATTACAGGTTTGCCTAAAAACCAGAAACAAAATGACTCCATAATGGTGGTTGTAGACAAGTTAAGTAAGGCTGCTCATTTTATTCCTGTTAAAACCACTTTTAAAGCTTCTAACATTGCAGATGTATTCATGAAGCAAATCTTTCGCTTGCACGGAATTCCAAAGGTAATTATTTCTTACCGGGACTCTAAGTTCACTGGAAATTTTTGGACAGCACTGTTTAAAGGATTAAATACTAAACTAAATTTCAACACTTCTTTCCACCCACAAACTGATGGTCAAACAGAAAGGATAAACCAGATTTTAGAAAACATGTTAAGATTCTATGTTAAAGATCAACCATCTAAGTGGGAAGATTACTTACATTTAGCAGAATTTGCCTACAATAATCATTATCAAACATCTGCTAAGTTAAGTCCATTTGAGATTTTGTATGGAAGAAAATGTTGTACTCCTATTTCTTGGGATAACCTTGGAGACAGATTAATGCTAGGACCAGATTTATTGAAAGAAATGGAGCTAACCATGAAACAGGTTCAAGGTAACTTAAAGGTTGCCCAAGATCGACAGAAACGTTATGCAGATTTGAAACGCACTAAAAGAGAATTTCAGGTGGGAAACCATGTTTTTATAAAGGTAAAACCCAAGAAAAGTTCTTTGAAGATTGGGAATTGTGCTAAACTAGCACCAATGCATTGTGGACCATTTGAAATCCTATCAAGGATTGGAGCTGTTGCATATCAATTGGCATTTCCATATAATTTAAAAATCCACAATGTTTTTCACATTTCTGTTTTAAATAAGTATGTGCACGATGCTACTCATGTGCTGAATTGGAATGACATACAGGTGGAATCCAAAGGAGATTTTTAGGTGGAACCGGACTGTATTCTCAATTGGAGGGAAATTACAATTCAGAATCGTACCATAGGGAAGGTAAAGGTGCAATGGAAGCACCTTAGCCCTGATGAAGCTACTTGGGAACTGGAAAGTAATATGCGGGCAGCATATCCAGTTCTGTTCCATGAGGAATCTGATAAAGAATAAGCAACATCGAGGATGATGTTGAGCTTAAGTGGGGGTGTTTGTAACATACCCTTTTTGCTGAAGAACATTTTATGTTGGAAACATTATGTTAAATTTTATTGTAAAGTTTTTATGTTGGACAAGTGTCCAAGGATGACTGTAATTTGCACAATACTTTATTATTTAATAAATAAAATAGGAGACAAACACCTAAGGGGACTGTTGAAAGAGTGGTTATTGACCCATAAGGTGGAATGGAATCTGGGGTAGAAGGAAATGGACAAGTGGTAGCATCATGATGCAACTAACTAGCTGTTGGTATGGGACAACTCCCTTGAAATGTGGTCATAGTGCCCTGGAAGGTGGGACTGGAGCTTCAGGCTCATTTATTCCAAACTGACCACTAAAAAACTTAGGCAATCTATATAATAGCCATCAAATTATGAACTGAGGTTCATCACTTTTCCTAACGAAGAAATTTACCTTGGGGTTTTGTTGTGCTTGCACCCAAGAGATTTGATGAGGGGATATGCTAAGTTTTTTATCATGTTGTGAGTCTGCCCATTATTGTTGAGTGAAGAAATTATATTGCTGAGTGCAGAAGACATATTTTGAGTGCATAAGTTATACTACTGAGTGCAGAAGTTTTACTTAGTGCCTTGCTTCTACACAGATTCCATCTACTGAGTGGTTCAGTAAGCAGGTTCGGGGGTCCATAGGAAACCAGTAGTTGGCTGCTTCTTCTGGAAAAGGTTGGGAGGAACAGGACTCCTTGGGTGTTTGTCAGCCCTATCTACATTTACAGCTTCTACTTGTCTTTTCTAATTTATGCAGTTTAAAATTTCTATCTTCTATAATTGTTTTACTGTTTTCAAAGATATTATTAAAACAAATGTATTTATTTTAGTTTCTGATCTAATTAGTATTATGCATAGTAATGATTATGTAATATAGAATGAATAAAATATTTCTCTATATTTTTCCCCATGCTAATGAAGCTGCATCGTACTCTAGTAGAGAGAAGAAATTAAAATAGATGAATTGATAGGTAGATTGTTGGATAGATGAGAACACCAATGCTGTTGTATTTTACTAGTTTCCTTACCATTCTTTCATTAGTTAAATGTTTTAAGTTTACTGTATTTTTCCTCATAAAGATGTAATGAATTTAACAGTTGTAAGAAAACATTTATTTTCTAATTATACAGTACTATTACCCTTTACTGTTAAAAAAGAATATTATTATGAAATAGATAGTTTCCACATCGAACTATAGAAATTATCTCTCAGTTATATAGTATTTTGGAAATCGTATTAATTGCAAATTTAATATTATCAAATAGTATCATATTACAATCTTTTACAAACAATGCATAATTGTTTAAATCTGTATGCACAGTTTTTATTTCCAGTATACTATCTAATTGTTTAAACGTAGAGACATCATTTTATCTAAGCAGAGTCTTTGTTAACTAAACCCTAATAGTCTCAACATTTATCTTCCAGAATTCCATTAAGGTACAAATACTCATAGTTAACATCATAACTAGAAAACAAATAGAATCTCATTACTTAGTTACTAACAGAAAAAGTTAGCTCTCGGCCAATATTGTAAAATCGACAGACATAATTCAGGCACAAAACGATTACCATTATATTCCTTAAGATTGGAGGTAAGAACATCTCAGTAATAGCATGATCCTACATTATCACATTTTATTTAAACGAAAACATAATAGTAAAACCATACGATTAGATCACTGTAAACATCCCCTTTCAGAAGTTTAAATTATTGTTTTCATAATAGCAGAACCTTGCCGAGAACCACATTTATGAGTTAAAACAATGTTTTCAGTAATGAATTAAGACTACTATACAGATGGATGTATTATGGTTCAATTTCTAAGCTCAAGGCTAAACCCTTGGCTTTCCTTTTTACTATCCACAGAAACATAGTAGATAGGCAATGATAAGTTTCATTTCCTTCATGCAAAATGGAGCAACGCCCACAGAACCGTATTCACAACACTTGCCATGAAACACAATTCTTTTTACACAAAATAGGCCATAGTAACAACCGCATGAACACAAGTGAAATGAGAACTTCAATCCTTTCATTTATCAAGAGCAGAAGAAGGGTGAAACCCTCTTCTAAGTATATCTCCTTACGGATTATACAATGGAAAAATATTTACTACAAATGCAATGATAAAAGGGTTTCATTCCCTAGTTCAAAACATTTAAGATAATATCAAAACATTACACGGTCGGGCCAGTTACCAAGAACAGTAGAAGGGTGAAAACCCCTCCTAAGTATCTTTGTTTACAGGTTTACATACTGCAATAAAAACTACTTAAAACGACAACGAAAGGGATAAGGATTTTATCCTCCCTAAGTTTTCTGATAGCTCTTAAGCTTTCGTTGAAGCTCAACCCTCAGAAGAAGACGAAGTCTCAGCAAAACACACATGAAATCTCATTAACCATCTAACCAGAGAAACGAGGTGACCACCGAGGCTTACTAGTCTTGTTGCAGGTTGCCATATTTCAAAGGAAACTGGAACCAGAGAACCATCGATGAGGGTACCTGTCATTGTAAAACACGAATATGGTTAAATTTAAGTATTGACCGAAATCATTACAAGAGAAAATAACTACAACTAAAACTCCCAGATTAAATCGAAAGACATAGGGTTGAAACGAGAACTATTATCTTTAAAAATCATCACTAGGCAGAACGTCAGAGCAGCAGAACCGTAACCATTACTCCATTGTCAAATACAAAGAATTTTGCACCACAACCATGAAAACTATCACTTAATCAACAAGAGAAGTTGAGAATCAAGCCAACTTCCATGTAAAATATGACGCTCATCCTGAAACGTTTTTCCAGGTTATCACTTTAAGGAGAACGCCATGAGAGTCTTGGCTCTAAAACTGTCAACAGGTCATGGTTTCAAACCATGGACACTCCACCAGCACCTGCTAACGAAACCCCTGAAGGTTCTCGGCCTGTCGGCCTTACCTCGGAGCCACTACACCGAATGCCAAGGAAAAAAAATAACTTCGTAGAACATGGTAGGGTTTAGGGTTAGATCCAAAAGACAAACTTTGATCAACGGTGGAGATCATTCGAAGGGTGACATGTAATTCCAGGAAATCCACCCTAATAAAGACACCATTAATGACTCTTGCCACCTTGGAGGACAGATCGAACAACTTCAAACTTTAATGCTACAGCTCGGAGTACTATCGTAGTATCTGCACAAGAGTTCACATGGGATCAATGATCTGGACATCCAACAGGACTTTCCACTTTCTGGGCAGTTGGGAGTATTAAAATATCAGCTAAGAAATGTTACCATCAACCATCGAAGGACTGTAGAGCAGTAAAGACCCGTCAATCACTATTAACGCTACAGTGACACGTTTTACATTGTATTATTATTTCTTATCACCAAGGTTTCGCAATATTGCTTGGTATTGTTTCTAAAGCTTAACATTACATTATTTCCATATAGTCTCCAATATATATTTCACTAACATATAGTTAGTTATAAAATGCATAGGTCGTGATTCTTATGTCAACATATAAGTAGGTGTATTATATGTAATATTTGGTAAGTGCATTAGAAGTGAAAATTCATTATAATAAACATTACATCAATTCGATAATTCTAACTATATCCATATTAATGCATTGATATAAGGACTAGTTTAGATTTTAACTAAAGAAGTATTTAGTTCACAACTGCGTGATAAACAAATGTTCAATGCATATTATTTCTATTTTGACAATAGATCGCATCTATATGTAGTATGTGATATCGACATATAGGTCAGATACATTTAAGATGCACATAAAATGATATACTATTTCATCATACTCTATAGTATGTTTGCAATTCAAAGAATCATTCAAGTTCCTATACTTTTCCCATTTTTGTATCTAGATCTACCATTTGTATGATGGATGCATTATATCGAAATCTATGACAACAGTAAAATTACTTTACTTTTTGAAATGTAAAAGCATGTCTAATATACACTTGGAAACTCGCATGAAGTCTAGAGTACGTAGAGTATGTATCTTTCTTGTCGCTGTATTTCATTTACAGTATAGAGCAGATATTGAAAGTAGTAACTTCTGCCAACTGTATGAATAACTAGTTTCACACTTGTTAATATTAGAAAACTGTAGAGCTATACCATCAACAACTTCTTGTACATGAGTACTTCTATTATTTTTTATTGCCTTGTCGGCTAGCTGTTATTTATTTCTATTTGCTTGAAGTACTTGAATCATCAAATACCTTTCCTGCGAATCTGCGAACAAGAAAACAGGTTCCATGCTTTAGCTACCAAAGCTAAGTAAACCCCAGGGCACCTCGTAGGACCCCTTCATCAACATTCAAAACATAACTGTCAGTAATTATCACAAAATTGAATCACTTGAGAATTTAAGTACTATTTATAATTAAACTGTCAGTTTCATTTATTTAAGAATTACAAAGTTTCATTAGTGTTGAGTTGCTGATAAATTAAGTCATTAACAAACATTCTATTTCCGCAAATCATCCTGTTTAGTATTTAATTCTACTTTAAAAATTTTAAATTTTAGTGAAATTTTTCGAGATGTTACATGGTCACAATAGGTGTAGAAGACCTCAGCTATCGCTTGCTGTCGTTTTGAATTCAAATTTTCCCAAAGGTTTGAATAGCGGGATCCTCTGCAGTCATTGTTGTCGGTGATTATGCCAACGTAATCCTTCGGTTCCTTCCACCCGGCGAAGGCAATCAACACTATTAACCATGCAAAATGGAAATTACCGCCATTGATCTATGTGTCATTTAGTTCCTCCAGGAACTCATTCAGCAAGTATTGACACCAGTTGAACTGTTCACCCTCTGCGACGGCGGCACGAAGTAGTACTGCGCCCACAGGTACCTCCAAAGGCCTGGATTTTCTAAAAATCTTACCGGCTAATAGTTGCATGAAAAACTTCGTTACCTTATCATCGATGTCCTCCGTCATAAAGCCTCTCTTTCCTTTGACGATGGTTTGAGTTTTCTTCATCTTCATGGCCACTTCTTTGTCTTTGCTTTTCCCTTCGAAAAACTGCTTCAGATCTTTACCTCTTTTGCTCAATCCAGTAATCCGGTGGATTAAGCCAATGGTTAGGTCAATATTGCGGTCAAGCCACAAATATCCCCGGTGGTTGCACACCATCAGAGTTCGCACCACCACATTCAGCTCTGATGATCTGTCAAAATGCAGGAGTCTGAGCAGATTGAGCAGTCCCGACTGGACTACTCTGGACAAACAACTTTCCTCAACCATGGTAAGGTTTCCTTTCACGTCTTTCTTCCAGCACATGTATTGGTCGGGATGGAACTGTGGGAACTTAGGTTCGTTTGGCTCCTTCTGCATCTTAAGAAGATCATAGTCTTCCCACTTACACTCTAGTATCTTCCCTAGCAAATGTTTGTCCACTTCGACATGATTTGATATTGGTGAGAGCAGAATGTCGTATTTGGCATTCTTCGTTAGCCTGAGGACTGGTGCATCCAGTGTACACGATGAAATATAGTCAGGGGTAAGATTTAATGGTATCTCCCTATTGGCTATCGACGCTATGGAACTCATCTTTGGTTGCTTCACTTTCGGCCCCACTGGATCTTTGCCTTTGTCCTGCATTGTTGGACAATGTCTTGGTGATCTTTTGGACGCCTGACCTATTTCTAAGATTACCTTCTTTGATGGGGTTCTAATTAACCCTTCAATCCCTCCTTATTTGAACACCTTCACAGTATCTTGGACCGTGAACTCTTCTTCAATCGAAGACTTCTCAGACATTCACTTGAACAGATCTCAATAGGATGCCAGGCAGCTTCCTGAAACAACTCGCAAAGTAGTGCTCACAAGAAAATTCTAAGGTTCCAGTAACGCCTATGAGTCCGAATGCGGTCGTATTTATAGGCGCAGTTGACCTCCTCTGCGCCCCTCAACGGCTAGATGAGCATTAAATGCGGTATCCATTTCCCAAATCTTGTGGATTCTTCAGTCCTTTCCTTCATTAACTCGTTCAGAACGGCCAATTCTGCGTTGAATGCTCGAATGGTCGCTCGAAAAGTACTGTATAACGACTATTTTTGTGATAGTCAGTGTAACGGCTACTTTTCTGGAATGTTGCGTCGAATTGCGCAGTGGTCATCACTAATCCTGTGCATTGACTTCGCGGTGTCTGATTTCTTTCCTCTAAACTTAGCCTCTTTTCTCACTCATCGTGATCTTCGCAGTTTCCTTTTGGACTTCCCAACTGCGTGGTTCCTCTTTTCTTTTTTTTCTTTTTTTCACAGCGGCACATCTTAACAGTGTTTTATACGGTATATACACTTTCTCATCATACATCACGTACAGAATCTTCCCTTTTTCTAGTGCCCAATTCCAACTGTACTTGGCACTTAGAAATTTCCTTTCTTACTGATCATCATGGATTCTACGAAGCAGGACTATCCCAATAGGGTTTTAGTCTGCTTCGATTGACTAGACCAGGCAAGTTATCTCCTGCTAATGTGGTTAACGGGACTGCGCCACCATTAGTTACATGCAAAATAGTATATGGACCAAGCCAATGCATTTTTAACTTTCTAGGAAACTTCATAAACTTGCTATCATACAGGAGGACTAGATCACCTACCTGAAAAGACTTGTTTTTGATATGGCGATCATGCCATGCTTTTTCCCTTTCTTTCTGCACTTGTTGGTGAAAGCCTGCGATGAAGCGATCCTCCTCCAGACCAAGTGTATAAGCCTTTCTTCTAGTGCGTCGCGATCTTCCATGCCTATGAATGGAACTATTCTCAAGCTGGGAACAATGTACTCCATTGGAATTATTGCTTCATGTCCATAGGCCAGCCTAAAAGGTGTGTGGCCTGTCAAATTTTTGCAAGTAGGTATATATGCCCATAAAACGGCTGGAAGCAGGTTCCAATCATCCCTATTCACATTGCATACCTTAGTGAGCGCATTCTCCAATACTTTATTGAACACTTCCACAGTTCCATTCGCTTGTGGATGATACGGCGTACTTCGCTGATGGTGAATGTGGAATTCTTCTGTCAATGCCTCAGTGGTTCTGTTCAGAAAGTGAGTGCCTTGATCACTCATCAAAATATTTGGGAATCCAAACCTTGTAAGGATGTCTTCAAATATGAACTACGTGGCAGTACCTGCGCTACAGCCCTTCATTGGCTTCACTTATGCCCATCTGGTGAGGTAATCAGTTGCAGTAATAATGTACCCCACACCAGTTCTTTTTCCTGGTGTGTTTATAGGTCCCACAAAATTAGTTGCCCATTTCTCAAATTCCTATAATGTCAGTTTTGGATTCAATGGCATCTCATCTCTTCGTGATGGCCTTCCTATCCTCTGATAGACATCGCAGCTCTGGCAGTGCTCCTTTGCTTCTTTGTGAATCGTAGGCCACAATAGCCCTGCCCGCAATATCTTTTGCGCAGTGGCTCTTCCTACGTAGTGATCTCCTGCTGCTCCGGAATGTGCATCATACAGTATGAATGGTTTCTCATGCTCTAACACACATATGCGCAGTACTTCATCCAACCCAAATTTATATAGCTGTCCGACAATTATGGTGAAGTATGCTTCTCTTACTACTAGCTTCTTCTTCTGCTGCGTAGTAAACTCTATGGGTGCTAACCCAGTAGTCAAGAAGTCTGTGATGTCTTTATAATATTCATCAGTTATCTGGATAGAAAACAACTGTGCATCAGGCAGATTGCCTTCAAGGTTCATTAGCTCTTCTCCTGACTCGATCCTTGACAGATGATCAGGTCCTAAGTTCAATCTGCCTGGCTTAACCACTATTTCAAAGTCATACTCTTGAAAGAGTAATAACCATCTGCAAATTCACCCCCCTAACACTGGCTTTTTAACCAGGTATTTCAAAGAAGAATGGTCAGTGAACATAGAGAAGTGTGCACCAAGCAGATAGTGCCTGAACTTCTGCAGTGCATAGACCATAGCTAGGCCTTCTCTCTCAGTGGTGGTATAATTCTTCTCTGCAGATGAGAGCTTCCTTCTCGAAAATGCGATGGGATGGTCAACACCTCCCTCTCCTAGTTGTGCTAAGACAACCCCCAATGCTATACATGAAGCATCAACATGGACATGAAACATCATCTCATAGTCTAGAAAAACTAGGATCAGTGCAGTTACCATTTTCTCTTTCAAGGTGTCAAAGCCTTGTTCACACTCTGCGTTCCAAATGAACGACACATCTTTCTTTAATAGCTTCTCCATTGGTGTGGTTATCTGTGCATAACCCTTTATAAATTTTCTGTAGTAACAATTATGCCCCAATGTAGTGCGCAGCTGCTTGACTAAATTTGGTGTCGGCAAGTTTACAATAACTGCGATCTTCGTAGGATCAACCATCAAGCCCTGCTTGCACACAATGCATCCTAACAGAATTCCATAAGGTATACAAAATATACACTTCTTCAGGTTTAATGACATTTGATGTTGTCTGCATTTTTCTAGCATCAATTTGAGATTTGCGCAATGGTCCTTCAGCAACCCGAATACTATCCAATCATCGAAATAAGCTTTTAAAAACTTATGCATGAAATCCTTGAGTGCTGCGACCATAACTCTGGAAAAGATGGTAGGTGCGTTCTTCAGACCACATGGCATCACTGTGTACTAGAATGACCCCCATTCCATGGAAAAAGTGGTCTTGTTTCTATCCATGGGATCAATTCTTATCCGATGATATCCCGAAAAGCCGTCAATAAAGGAATATGCTTCATTTCCTCCAACATTATCAAGTACCTCATCAGTGAAAGGAGTAGGAAATCGATCATGCATTGAAGCATCGTTCAAATTTCTGAGATCCACACAAATCTTGATCTCGCCTTTTGTCTTCTTATCTTGGACAACCATAGGGCTTATCCACTCTGACTCTTCGACTGGCTCAATGATCCCTGCATCGATCATTTTATCAAGTTCTTCCCTGACTCGTTCTTTGTATCACAGGTTCAGTCTATAGGGCCTCTTCTTAACAGGATTTGCACCTGGCTTAAGAGGTATCTTCATAACCCCTAAGTCTCCCAAAATGCCCTTTATGTTTGTAAACTTTGTAGGGAATAAGTCCTGATACTCATGTAATAGGTCTGCGATCTCTGTGACAGTCTAATCATCCCAATAGTCCCCAATACTGGCAAACTTTGGCTCTTCACTAGTGCCAATGTTCACTTTCCGTGTTTTCACTAGTCCGCTCATGTCTGGAATTTCCAGCGAAGGTCCCTCTACGTCGCGCACTCCTTCTGACTGAGGAATATTTATGTTGCGCAGATCCTCCTTATCACTTCCTTCTTTTTCTTCAGCCTCTTCAGCTAGGTTATAACATTCCATGGCATGTTCTACCTGTTCCTTCCATTCTGTCTGCAGGCTTGTAGGTACGCTATCAGGTCCAAAGAATTCCTCTAATGTCATGTTCTTATGTGGACATTCTGGTCTGAATATTATGTCCTTAATAATCTGCAGCGCATCATTTATGGTAGGAATCTCATCTTCAAAACTGAAACTCTTCTGGAAGTTCGCAATCAGAGTAGGCCAATTTGTAGTTTCCTTGCGCAACTCCATATCTAAGTACCATTTCTTTGGAATTTCTTCCTCCAACATGTTCACAAATAGATGCACCCATTCTGTCGGTGGTCTCTCCTCCCATTCTTGTGAACAGACCTCAATATGCTTACTTGGATCTATTTGTCCATTGTATTTCTCAAAGGGTAGGGTAACCTTGTCAGCAAACCTGATCTGCATCTTGATTCTGCATTGATCCCATGTGGTCAATGTCTGCTTATGCGCAGCCCACCATCTGGCAGGTGTCTCACGCAGTGCCATATCTAGTGCTGGTAAGCGATGCTCATCTGCAATTGCTACAGTATATTATTTTATAAAGGAATAGACATTAGATAAACCATCATAGGTAGGGATTGGGATTACCTCCTTTCCAATCCAGTGTAGTGACTTTGTAACCTGTGCGCATCTCCTTGCAGATACTTCGAGCATGCGACTTTGCCAATTCTCCAATCCTGCATTAAATTCTAAGATGCAAGAGCTGTTGCATCTCCAGTTGAGTGTTCCATCTGCAGCAGGATTAATATAGTCTTCCTGGTTCGCAGTCATATTGTACAGGCGGTCCAAATCTTGAGCCCTGGGTTCTTCCTGAATCGGCTTGCTGCATCTATCTCCATCTGCAGGGTCCTGTGGTGCGATGACCCTAAGATGCTTTCCTTCGAAGATCATCTTCTTTGTCTTCAAGTTTATGATGGCGAGGTTATCGATAGCCTGGTCAATTCCCAACAGCGCAGGAAAAGGCTGACTATCATCCACAATCTCGATAACCTCGAAATATGCGTAACTCTGCACTCCATCAATGTCAACAACAACATTGGCTAGTCGTCCAAAAGGTATGACCTTCTCTTGATTGGCCATTCTCAACTAGATAGGTGACCATAACAGCTTTGATCTCCCCATCTGCTGCCATGTCTGTTTGGTTAAGACATTTACTTCAAATCCAAGATCAAGTATGATCTCATCCATTTCATAATCTCCTATCTGTGCACTGAGTCTCATTTCTCTGCCTGTTCTCTTGTGTTTCTTGATTTGATGAACTGCATTATCAGTAGTTTCACTTTAGCTGTGCAGTTCATACTGATCTAACATCTTCTGCAAATCAGCTATAGCGTTTGGACTCTTTAGCAACTTCATGCAGCTCCTGAGGAACTGCGCAATAGAGGTGCCTATCTCTGTTGTGGCGCTCGTTCTGTCATAAGCAGCTGGCATATCTTCTATATGCGGTATTTCACTGCGCAACGGGATTCTCAGCGATCTGGTTGCTGACTCTTTGAAGATATCCCGCGCTTCTTCAAAGGTTTCTTTGTTTTTCTTCAAGCCAAAAGCAGGTGCTTTCCCAACCGCTTTTCTTATCCATATTGTTTCAAGAGGAGTCTGCTTAGTGTTGAAATCTCTTGAAGTCGAAGCTTCTGCTCCTCTACCTCTTCCTGTCATAGCGCCACTTCGTGTCACTACGTTGATACTTGGATCCGCAGGCCTCCTCTCTGCTGCGATTAACTGAATGTTTGGGTTCGGCACCTCTGGCCACTTCCTTTTCTGCATTTCTACCTCTAACACTGGACAGTCTTCAATAACATGATCGAATGATTTACAGTAATTACATGTGGTGCATGGGATGGTACAGTCTCTAGATACATGGCCGGTTTAACCATAGTTATAACAGATTACTTGACCTCAGCCTCGTCCTTGCGCTAGGCCGTTATTCCTTGCTCTCTCGCGATATCCTCTGTGGCCTCTGTATGCTCCTTGATCATGATGGACATTATCTTGTTTCTGCGAAGTCTCTCCTTGGACTCTGTACATTCCTCCATACATATGCTCAATATCTTTCTTTCTTTCTAACATGAGCTCATATGCGCGGCATTTGGACTCATCATGCCCAACCGACTTACAGAAATTACAATATAGGTTTTTAGGTGTTATTACATATTTATGTATCAGGTGGCGGTCTTTTGGCCGGTGTCCTCTAGTTCTGCAAATTTCACACCATGGCCCTTGGTTCAGATTTAATGGGTTTGGTCCACCCATGTTAAGGAAATCTTGGAATAAAGGACAGTAATCCTTAGTGTGTCCTTCTCCCTTACAGCCTATACACCAAACTTCATGTCTCTCTTGCTTTCCTTTCTTGATATCCTATAATTGTAGTGTTAGGGTATCCAACTGGTTCTAAATCTGAGACATCACAGTGCTACTTTCTCCAATTGGTGAAGCTTCCAACTTCATCGCGCTTTCCAAGGCTTATGCCTGTGAAGCCACTTTCTGATGCATCAAAGGTTGTTTGATATGGGGCAACATCGCAGCTATAAACCATTCCTTGTGCTGTTGCGGTGCTATAATGAAGCCTACTTGGTCCAACAGTGTCTTAAATTTCTGATCAAACTCCTAGTCTGTCTCATTAGGTTTCTGTTTGATCTCTTTCAACTCTGTTATACACTGCAATTCTGATTTTGGCTTCTTAAATTCTGCTAAGAGTGCAGCCTTGATTTCTATCAGGGTTCTATTCTGTCCTTGTGAATACTTCATGAACCAATGCAAGGCTCTGTCTCTAAAAGTGGTGGCAAGATTTGCTTGCTTTACAGTGTCATCCTGTACTTGATTTACACTCCATACGGCTTCACATAGAAACCAATGTTGATCAGGGTCTTCTAGACCCATTCCTTTGAATATCGGCAGCTTGGTATCATCAGCCATCCTCCTTCTAGGTGGCACATTTGTCTGAGTAGTGCTAGGGATAATAATCTGAGGAATGATCTGAGGTTGGACATTCTGAAGTGGTATAGCCTGATACGGGGTAGGCTAAGACGAAAATTCCTGGGAACCCACTCTTGCGGTGTTACCAGTACTGATGTTCTGTGGTGTGGGTTGCACAGCATTCGCAACCGACAGGTTCTGAACTGATGGATTCTGAGACAGGGGAGACGTAGTATGTGCAACCAGTGGGTTTTGTGGCATAATAGGCTTTTTTGGCTTACCATATGCTAACCCAAAGGGTTTTCAATAAAGACCCAGGTTCTTCATGGTTTCCCCTTGACCAACAAAACCCCTTCGCATCGGCCCTTTCGGAAACAACCTGTGAGCAAGTTGAGGTCTCACCCGAGGTGTATCTATGGGGTACTGCGGAATCAGGTTTCCACAGTAGGTGATGATTTTTTTAGTTTGACGTACTACGCAGCGCGACACGGGACGTGTGCTGCGAGGCAAGACTATGTGGCGATAAGCGACACCATGGTCCACACCTCTAAATTCTATTTCCACTGAATTTCTTCATGACTGCGGCTGATGTAGTTCACACTAAGACTTGAAATACTTGCAGTTAACTAGAGTATTGAAGTTATTAACATTCAATCATTCATCCATTCACTCGGGGTGTTCACTGCTCAACCATGTGCTGCGGAGATAGTCCAACTTCCATGCATTCTTCCTACTACGTAATGTGAAAGTGCTTAAACAATATCTAACACTTAGTCGAATAACTGATTCGTTCATGCTTCATAAGTAGAGGCCAAACATTCACCATTCATCTATTCATGCAGAACTTAACATATTATTTCCATATTCTCCTGATGGAAAATACATATAAAAGTCCTATCATAACAGTAAGCAAGGGAAAATTCAGACATTCATTCACAGGAAGCAGATAAATGCACAATACATAACGCAATCACACTGCACAGTATTTAACGTGGTTCACTTCCCCGGGTGGGAAGCTACTTCCACAAGAACTGTTGTTATATATATCTTTTGGGAAGGGCACAACAGTTCTTAGTCTGCACGCTCAGCTGCAGACCCTCTTCTCTCTCAGATAGGTCTCTGCGCACTCAGCTGTAGAGCCTTTACAATATCTTTACTCATAAAGATTTTACAATGCTCAGTACTAAAATTCTAACCCTTTCCCATACAAAAATGCCTCATTTTATAGATCATGCCCGTAGGTCATGTCTTTACAATACTAAAGGTTGAAACCCTTAGGGTTTCCAAAACTGCTACGGTTTCTCTAAACCGAACTGCTGGCCTCTGGTAGCGAGTGCTCCATCGTGGCGGTCCTCCACGCCTTCATCATGTCGCTATCGGCCTTTCTGTTGTGTGCATGCCAACAAGTCACTTTCCTCGAGCCGCTCTTCCTCTAACGGCCTCGTACAACTGGCTCAGCTCCTAGTCGCTTTCATCAAGTCGTTCTTCCTCTAATGACCTCATACACCTGGCCACCGCTTGGCCTCCCTGGAGCATCTTTTCCAAAACTAGACCACCGACGGTCTAACCAGTACCCGTGCCCGTCCTCCGTCCAGCACTATGCTTTGTCGGCTCCACATGGACTGGTTACTTCATAGCACTGCTTCCTCGCAGCACTGATCTTCGCAGCACCCTTTGAAGTACTGCCAAAATTTGGTTGCTGCATGCAACTTTGTAGCATCCCAGACACTTGCACAAAATTGTATTTTTGTTGACCTGCGCTCAGCTCCGCAGCTAAAACTCCTTTTGTTATCAAAATTTTCCCCAACTTGGGCCAGGCCCAACATGCCCCTAACACTTACATGTGGCTCATCCCCGAGCCACCTTCAGCTTCTTCATTTTTTATTTGCTCCGCGACCTACGGAGCTAGCTTTGCCGCGAATTCATTGTGCCGACCAGCTGCTCCATTGTTTCCTTTTACCGTGCTCGAATTTCCTGTCTGTGTCAAGCATCTCCAAAGTTATTTCTTATCCAATCTGTCCTTCCACATTCTCCTGGTTCTCGCGCAGGTCCTTGAGTTTGTCTTCAATCTGTTGTGATATTGCAATGGCATCTTGTAGTAGTGGTTGGGACTGATCATCCATCGCAATCTCTTTCTCCCTTAATGCTTGTACCTCCTTTTTCAAGTTGGTTATTTCCCTATATTTCAGAAGCCTATCTCTAGATGGTAGGGCCTTGACTTCCATATCCAGCTTCTCCAGTGCGGCCTCCTTGTCTTTGATTGCAGTCTTTACTTGTAGTATCCCTGGATCCTATTCGAGGGTAGTGAATGCCTTCAAAGCTGCAATCAATAAATCTTGGTAGTTAGCCACGTCCATTGCAATATTTCGCGCTGTGGCCTTTACTGCTTGCTCCCTTAATTGTTGCTCAGTTAATGGTATCTTCGTATTGATTTTTTTCTTCAGGGCGGTAATATCAGCCTCATGAAGAATCTCCTTGTCTAGTAGTTCTATCTTCAGATATTTCACCATATCTCCCATTCTTAGAACGGTGTCTGCAGGATCGCTGGTGAGCTCCTAATATGGATGCCTAATGAGGGAAGCTTATACCAAGAGCCTGCTTTAAATGTCAACCCAGGGAATGTACAAACTTGAGAGATGCATGCATTGTCTGTGCTCTTTATAGGAGAATCTCTTGTCACAGTTAAAGGGCGGTATCGATGTTCTATAGATTGTCTACTAAATGTGAAGTTTCTATAGATTGTCTACTAAATGTGAAGTTTGTCTACTTAATGTGAAAATTGATTATGCTACGAAATTGAATACTGGAAAGCAATGAATCTAATTAAAAGAATTAAAGTGCTGAAAGCAGTCAATATGTTCTGAGAAGTAAAGCAAGGAATCTATTCTAAGTAATTAAAATGCTGGAGTAATTAGATGCTGATCTGTTCTAAGAAATAAAGACATAAAGACAGTAAATCTATTTGAAATAATTAAACTGCTGAAATAACTAAATGCTGAGAATGAAAATACCATAACAGAGCTATTTTACTATTGGGGAAATGAAGTCTGTAACTACTGTCTATGCACACAATTTGAGTCTTGATCTATCTTATTCTACCAATCTAGAATTGAAATACGATCATTCTATGCTTACCCATCTTCTACTAAGAATTAAAAAGAAACTAATCACGATGAGAAACTACAGTGAACTCCAGATCTAACCATGACTTTGAAAGCTAAGCTATTACACATGTAATCATGGATGAAAATATGCATTGTAAGAAAGAACCTACAGGCCTACTGAAATTGTTTTACTGTACTACGGAATGCATTCTAAACTACTACAGAAAACAATGACTCATTCAACGCTACCATATATCATAGAACTGTTCATCAATGTAAAACGCATACTTGGAAAAATACCTGCAAATAGGAATCTCCTGACCTACGTGTTGGAGGGGCCCTCCCCAACCCGTACTCAGGAGAGAATAAAAACTTAGAAACGCTTGCTGGAATTAATCATCAATCTTCATTAATATGTAAAATCCATGTCAAAATAGAAGTCTGTACTTCAGTATCTCAATAGTGCAGAAAATGTTAACAATAATGTCTTTCACAAAAATAACAGTAGGGGCCTCTCGCTACCTGAGAGGTCCATATTTATACGATTTAACTCTAATCCTAACTGATTGTCTAAGTGCCGATTCATCTTGAAAGTGGGAGTGTGTCCCCTATAAATCAGGAAACATGGCGCCGAGCTTGTGGTGATCCTTTAGTCTTCTACACGTCCTTCCTTTAATAAACCTGAACCTACTCAATCAAGCTTGGTTTCCATATAATCAGTTTAATTGATACGCATTCTAACATACAAGATTAATCATAAAAACAATCTCATTAAATCATTAAAGTAAAACACTTCTCCACAATTGAGTGCGTTTCATTACCATTGCTTGAGCTGGATTGTGGAAAAAGTGTTATCAAAATACCTGAAAAATGGACCCATCAATCACTCTGGGGCTCTAAATCTTCAATGTCATCTGCGACAAAAGTAATAGTGGCCTCCAATCGCAGCCGACGGTCCTATTCATCGTGCAGTTGCATATCTGTGAGCGAGCTAGACTCCTCGAGCTGCCTATTTGCGGCTTGTAGCTCAGCTTGGCACTTCATCAAATCAATGGTCCTTTCATGCATTTCGTCTACAACCTACAGGTGCAAAAAGTGTAAGCCAGGTAACGGAATATTGGCCAGGTCGAGCTCTACCCACTTGACACCCTTTGTATCCAGAATCACTTGTTCTGACATTGGCAGCGTTATGCTCATTGGGTCCAGATGAACGAGCCGACTCTTCATTGGCAGCGTCATGGCTAGCTGCGGTGGTGTCTGCTGCGAGGTTTCTCCTGACCTCCCTTTTTATTCTGTGTCACGCGGAAAAGGTAGCCTTTTCTGGACATCTTCCATCTTCTGCATGATCCCTTGCAGTGCGATCCAATTCTTTTGTAGGTCATCCTGTATGGCCTTGTCCTTTTTCTCTTTGTCCGTCATCAGCTCTTCCATTTGTTCTGTGACTTTTTCGGCAATCATGTTGAAATCTTCCTCATTAAGCATTATTTCTGACTGACTCTTGGTTGCTTTTATCTTCTTCCGTGCCTTTGGCTTTGGCGGGCTTTCAGGTTCTTTCCTTTTTCCTTTTTCCTCAGTGTTTGGGCATGGTCGCAGAATTGGTTCATCTTCTTCTGAATCGGTTGGAACATCCATGACCTCGACATGGAACTCTGTCGGCCAGTCCCTCATGAGGATGTCGATGTCTTCCTCGTACATATGGTAATTACCCGCATACCATTTCGGCTTCTTCATCTTTGCTTTGGGTGAAATAAAAATACAACGCATGTCCGCCTAAAAATTGATAATGCGAATGTATTTTGACATTACCTGCTTTGTAATGCGCGAAGTACGGGTGATCGCCTCGTGCAGTTGGGTGTAATACTGGTCGAAGACTTTAGTTGTCTCATGTTGTCTCTCTACGTTCAAATTTGCCCAAAGGTTGGCATATCGAACCCCTCTGGAATCATTGGTGTTTGCAATTACGCCGACATAGTCCTTCGGCTCCTTCCATCCAACAAAAGCGATCAGGATATTCAACCATGTGAAGTGGAATTGAACTCCATTCCCCTGGGTGTCATTAAGTTCGTCTAGGAACTCATTGAGAAGGTACTGACACCAATTGAACTCGGTTCCTTTAGCCACCACGGCACCGAGTAGTACTACGCCCGCAGGCACCTTCGGAGGCCTGGCTATTCTTAGGATTTTTCCAGCCAACAATTGTGTAACAAACTTTGTCGCTCTATCTTCGATTTCTTCTGTTGGAAAACCTCTTTTTACTTTCACCAATGCATGGCTTTTCTTCATCTTCCTGACATCTTCTTTTTCCTTACTCTTCCCTTGGAAGAACTGCTTGGGGTCCTTGCCGCGCTTACT
Organism: Larix kaempferi; assembly: GCA_027924585.1. NCBI lineage: Eukaryota > Viridiplantae > Streptophyta > Pinopsida > Pinales > Pinaceae > Larix > Larix kaempferi. Next base: position 12,167,324 of record BSBM01000434.1, read on the forward strand.
TAGTATTTTGATACGGTGGATTAAGTCGATGGTCAAATCAACATTTCTGTCTAGCCATAGGTATCCCTGATGGATTCGCGCCATCAAAGTGCGAACCACCACATTGACTTCTACTGAACAATCAAAATGGGGTATCTTAGCAGGTTCAGCAATCCTGACTGGACTACTGGTGTCAGCCAGCTTTCAGCGACCAAGTTAAGTATGCCTTTAGCATCTTTCTTCCAGCACATGTACTGGTCAGGTTGGAAGTGTGGGAAGTTGGGATCATGGGGTTCTTCCTTCTGTACACCCAGGAGGTCATAGTCTTCCCACTTACATTCTGGGATCTTTCCTAGCAAGTTCTGGGAAACATCTACGTGCTTCGAAATTGGCGACAAGGGGATTTAATAGCGGGCATTCTTCACTAGTTTATAGATTAGGGCATCCCGCGCCCGTGGTGATATGTACTCTAGTGTAAGATTTAAGGGTATCTCCTTCTAAAATACCGGTGATCGTGGCACCGTCAAAATTGGCCCGAGGTTCTTTGTTCGTGGCCTGAGTGTATCTTTCCCCCTATCCTACATGTCTGGGTTGTGTATAGGTGACCTTCGAGATGCCTGACCTGGTTCCAATGTAACCTTCTTGGCAGGGGTTTTCATTAACTCTTCAATCCCTCCGTGCTGAAAGACTCTGACCGCTTCTTGGATTGTAAGCTCTTCTTCTCTATACGACCACTCGGACATTCAGTGGCGAGAGTAGGAAAATGTTTCAGATATGTTACTAACGATTGCTAACACAGGAGTGAGCGCATGAGAATTCTAAGTGTTTGGTAACGCCCGCGAGTCCTTATGCGGAATTACTTATAGGCACAAGTGAGTCCTCCCACGCCTTCCAATGGCTAGATGAGCATTAAATTTGGTGTCCATTGGCCAAATTGAGCAGATCCTTCAGTCCCTTTCTTCGTCAGTGTGTTCAGAACAGCTATCTTTGCGTTAAATGCTCAAGCAGTTGTTGGCAACGGTCATATAACGACTATGTTTCTCACGGCCAGTGTAACGGCTATTTTTGTGAGAGCTGTGTGGCATGCCATCCCTGATCCTTCGCAATGTCGATGTTTCAGCTACGTGGCTCCCGTTTTCTTTTCTTTCTTCTTCTTTTTTTTTTTTTTGTGCAGCTTCAGTAGTGCTGCGCAGGACATACATTGTCCTACTTATCGTACATGTACAAACTCCTTTTCATTTCCAGTGTCCAATTTCAACTATACTTGACACTTAGAAATTTCTTCCTTTGTTTATCATTCAGGATTCTGCGAAGCAGGACTATCGTGGTACAGCTTTAGTCTGCTCCCTTTTATCAAAATTGGTAAAGTATGGCCAACTAAGGTGGCTAACTGGACTGCACCAGTGTTAGTAACATGTATCACAGTATATGGACCAAGCCAATGCATCTTAAATTTACTAGGAAACTTCATGAATTTTCTATCATACAAGAGAACTAGGTCACCTACCTGAAAGGACTTGTTCTTCATATGGCGATCATGCCATGATTTCTTGCGGTCTTTTTGCACTTGTTGGTGAAATCCTGCGATGAAGCGATCTTCCTCCAATCCAACCAAGTGTAGAAATCTTTCTTCTAGCGCTGCGCGATCTGCCATCCCTGTAAATGCAGCGATTCTCAAGCTGGGGACAATATATTCCATTGGCATTATAGCCTCCTATCCATAAGCCAACCGAAAAGGTGTGTGTCCTGTCAATTTCTTGCAAGTGGTCCTGTATGCCCATAACACAGATGAGATGCACAGATCCCAGTCATCTCTATTCACATTGCAGATCTTATTGAGCGCATTCTCGAGTATTTTATTGAAAGCCTCAACAGTTCCATTTGCTTGTGGATGATATGGGGTACTACACTGATGATGGATGTAGAATTCCTCTGTGAGAGCTTCGATAGTTTTGTTCAAAAAGTGAGTTCCTTGATCGCTCATCAAAATCTTCGGGAATCCAAATCATGAAAGTATATATTCAAAAATGAACTACGTAGCAGTACTAGTGCTGCAGTCCTTTACTGGTTTTGCTTTCGCCCATCTGGTGAGGTAATCAGTAGCAGTAATGATGTACCTCGCACTAGTTCTTTTCCATGGCGGGTTTATGGGACCCACGAAATCAATGGCCCAATTTTCAAATGCCTATAAGGTCAACTGTGGATTCAATAGCATTTCATCTCTGCGTGAAGGTTTTCCTGTCCTCTGATAGACATCGCAGTTCCGACAGTATTCGTTGGAGTCTTTATGGATCGTAGGCCACCATAGCCCTACACATAGTATCTTTTGCGCAGTAGCCCTTCCTACATAGTGGCCTCCTGCGATCCCTGATTGCGCATCTGCTAAGATGAATGGATTCTCATGGTCTAGTACGCACCTATGAAACACTTCATCTAGTCCGAGTTTGTATAGCTGACCTGCAATAATAGTGAAGTCTGCGGCACGCACTACTAGTTGCTTCTTCTGCTGGATGGAAAAGTGCTGAGGTGCTAATCCAGTTGTTAAGAAATCAATAATATCCTGATAATAATCATCAACAACCTGTATAGAAAATAACTGCGCATCGGGCAAACTGTCTTCAATGTTTGTCGGCTCTTCTCCTGACTCAATCCTAGAGAGGTGATCAGGTCCCAAGTTCAGCCTGCTTGGCTTAACAACAATCTCAAAATCATATTCTTGGAATAGCAACATCCATCTACATATCAGCACCCCTAACACTAGCTTATTGACCAAGTATTTCAAATCGAAATGGTTAGTAAACATGAGGAAGTGCGCACCAAGCAAGTAGTGTCTGAATTTCTGTAGTGCATATACCATCGCAAGACCTTCCCTCTTAGTAGTAGTGTAATTTTTTTCTGCTGTTGAGAGCTTCCTGCTTGAGAATGCAATGAGATGGTCAATACCTCCTTCTCCTGGTTGAGCTAATATGACTCCCAAGGAAATGCATGATGCATCAACATGTACATGGAATGGCTTTGCCTAGTCTAGGAAGACTAGCATCGGCGTAGTAACCATCTTCTCCTTTAGTGTGTCAAAACCCTGCTCGCAGTCTGCGTTCCAAATGAACGGCGTGTCTTTCTTTAGCAACTTCTCCATTGTTGCGGTTATCTGTGCGTAACCCTTTATGAATTTCCTGTAATATCCAGTATGGCCTAAGGTAGAGGACAACATCTTGACTGAATGTGGTCTTTGTAAATTTACAATGATTGCAATCTTCGCAGGATCCACCATCAATCCTTGCTTACAGACAATGTGGCCAAGTAGAATCCCGCAAGGAACACATAAAATACACTTCTTCATATTTAAGGAGATATGATGTTGTCTACACTTCTCAAGCATCATTATGAGATTCGCACAGTGGTTCTTCAATAATCTAAACACAATCCAATCATCAAAATAGGCTTCCAGAAACTTGTGCATAAAATCTTTAGAGGCTGCGACGACAACTCTAGAAAATATGGCAGGTGCGTTCTTTAGACCAAAATGCATTACTGTGTACTGGAAAGACCCCTATTCTATAGAAAAAGTCATCTTATGCCTGTCCGTGGGATCAATCCTGATCTGATGATACCCGGAGAAACCATCAGTAAAAGAGTAGACCCCAGTCCCTCCAACATTATCAAGTACTTCATCCGTGAAAGGAGTAGGGAATGGGTCGTGCATAGAAGCATCATTCAGTTTTCTGAGATCTACACAAATCCTGATCTCACCTTTCATTTTCTTGTCTTGAATGACCATGGGGATAATACACTCAGATTCTTCAACAGGTTCAATGATTCCTACTTCGAGCTTCTTATCTAGCTCTGCGTGGACTCTTTCTTTGTACCGCGAGTTTAGTCTGTATGGCCTCTGCTTCACAGGCTTGGTGCATGGCTTCAAAGGTATTTTCATGACCCCTAGGTCTCCCAGAATGCCTTTCATTTCTCTAAACTTCATCAGGAACAGCTCCTAATACTCATGTAAGATGTCTATGATCTCTGCAATAGTCTGATCATCCCAATAGTATCCAATTGATGTGAACTTTGGCTTTTCGATTGTGCCAATGTTCACCCTCTGCATCTTTACTGGTCTACTCATGTCTGGGATTTCCAACGGAGGTCCCTCTACGTCGCGCGCACCCTCTGATTCTGGTATGTTTATGTTGTGCAGATCATCCTCATCATCTTCCTGTCTATCATCGGGTACTTCAGCTAGGTTATAACACTCAATGGGATGTTTTCCGTGTTCCTTCCCTTCTGATTATAGGTTCGTGGGAATGCCATCTGCCCCGAAGAATCCTTCCCACGTTATATTTTCGTGAGGACAGTCTTCCCTGAATATGCATTCCTTAATTATCTGCAACACGTCATGGATCAGTGGGTTGTCATCGTCAAAGCTGAAGTCCTTCTAGAAGTTCGCAGTCAACATATCCCAATCAGTGGTTTCCCTGCGCAACTCTAGGTCTAGGTACCATTTCTTTGGAATGTCATCATCCATTGTATGTACAAATAGATGCACCCATTATGTTTGTGGCCTTTCCACCCATGCTTGTGAACAGACTTCAAAATGTTGGATAGGATCTGTCTATCCATTAAACTTTTCAAAAGGTAACATAATCATGTCAGCAAACCAAATCTGCATCTTAATCCTGCATTGATCCCAAGTAGTTAATGTCTACTTGTGTGCAGCCCACCATCTGGCTGGTGTGTCGCACAGTGCCATATCCAATGCTGGTAATCTATGCTCATCTGCAATAGCTACAGTATATTCTTGGATTAAAGTGTAAACGTTAGCAGAACCATCATATATGGGAATAGGACTTACCTCCTTTCTGATCCAGCACAGTGATTTCATAACCTGCGCGCACCTTCTCGCTGATACTTCATTCATGCGGCTTTGCCAATTTTCTAGTCCTGTCTCCGAGTCAGAGACACAAGAGCTGTCACATCTCCAACAGAGTGTACCATCTGCAGTTGGATTAATGTAATCTTCCTGGTTTGCAGTGATCTGGTATAGTCTATCCAAGTCTTGAGCCTTGGATTCCTCCTGAATTGGCTCACTGTATCTGTCCGCATATTTAGGATCCAATGATGCGATGACCCTAAGATACTTTCCTTCAAATATCATCTTCTTTGTCTTTAGGTTTATGATAGCCAGGTTATCCATGGCCCAGTCAATTCCTAACAGTGCAGGAAAAGGCTGACTATCATCCACAATCTCGATAAATTCAAAGTCTGCATGACTCTAGACTCCATCGATGTCAACAACCACATCAGCTAACCGGCCAAAAGGTATGAATTTCTCTTCGTTAGCCATTCTCAATTGGATAGGTGACCATAACAACTTTGGTCGACCCATCTGTTGCCATGTCTACTTAGTCAAGACATTCACTTCAGATCCCAGATCAAGGATGACTTCATCCATTTCAAAATCTCCTATCTACGCGGTAAGCCTCATTTCTCGGCCTGTTCTTTTATGATTCCTTATGTGATGTACGGCGCTATTGGGAGTTTCTGTTCCCATCTGTGGTTCATATTGGTTTATGAGCTTCTGTAGCTCTACTATGGCATTTTCACTTTTTAATAGCTTCATGCAGCTTCGTAGGAACTGCGCAACGGAAGTGCCAACATCCGTTGCAGTACTTGTTTTGTCATAAGCAGCTGGCATGTCTTCAACATGCGGTTTTTCACTGCGCAACGGGATCCTCGCTGACTTAGTTGCCAATTATGTGAAGGTATCTCGCACGTCGATAAAGACCTCCTTGTTCTTTTGTAGGTCGAGAGCAGGTGTTTTTCCTAGAGATTTCCTTATCCATACTGTCTCAAGAGGGGTCTAATTTGTGTGAGCCTCCCCTGACGTTGAAGCTTTTGTTCCCCTGTCACGGCCTATCTCAACGCCACTGCGCGTGACCACATTGATGCTCGGGTCCACTAGTCTATTTTCTGCTGCAATCCACTGGATGTTTGGAGTTGGTGCCTCCGTTCATCTTCTTTTCTGCATTTCCACCTCTATCACTGGGTAATCTTCAATAATGTGCTCAAATGATTTACAGTAGTTGCATGTAGTGCATGGGTTAACACAATCTCTAGACACATGACCTAGATGGCCACAATTATAACAAATGACCAGGCCGCAGCCTCTTTCCTGTGTCGGGCCAGCATTTCTTCCTCTGTCGCGATATCCACCACCACGGCCTCTATATCCTCCTTGATCATATTGCGCGTTTTCTTGTTTGGGCTGGTTTTCTTCTTGTACGCGGTACAAGCCAGCGCCTCTCATTGCGTCCATATCTCGTTTTCTTTCGTTCATTAGCTCATATGCACGGCAGTTGGATTCATCATGTCCAACTGATTTACAGAAAGTGCAGTATAAATTTTTGGGTGTTTTCACATATTTCTGTATGAGATAGCAGTCTTCAGGTCTGTGTCCTGTAGTTCTACAAATTTCACACCATGGGGCCTGAATCTGATTTATCGGGTTGGGCACACCACTGTTAAGATAGTCACGGAATAAAGGGCAATGTTCACAGTCATGGCCTTCTCCTTTACAACCTGTACACCAGACCTCATGCCTAGGTTCATACCTTTTTCTTTGCCATTCTTCATGCTTTGCAGTTCTAGTGTCAGGGTGGTCAGCTGGTCCTAGATCTAAGACATCCCATAACTAGTCTCACCAATCGGCGAAGCCTCTAGCTTCATTGCGATCTCCAAGGCCTCTGCCTATGACACAACCTTCTGCTGCATCAATGGTAATATAATGTGGGGAAATAGCGCAGCAATAAACCATTCCTTGTGTTGTTTTAGAGCTATAACAAAGCTCACTTGGTCCAATAAGCTCTTGAACTTCTGATCAAACTCCTAGACTATTTCAGTCGGTCTCTGCTTTATTTCTTTCAACTCGGTTATACACTGAGATTCAAATTTGGGTTTCTTAAACTCTTCCACAAGCGCAGCTTTAATTTCTGCAAGGGTTCTCGGTTGTGTCTAAGAGTACTTCATAAACCAATGTAAATCTCTGTCTCTGAGGGTGGTAATGAGCTACGCTCTCTTCACAGCATCATCCTGCATTTGTCTTACGCTCCATACGGCTTCGCAAAGAAACCAATGCTGGTCAAGGTCTTCTAGACCAGTTCCTTTAAATATCGGTAGCTTCATATCAGTGTTTTCCATTGTCCTATTAGTAGGAGCACCCAGATTTGTGTGCAGCTATTGTAATGGGCTTTGTGCAGTGAAAGTAAATGGGAATATCGGAGTAGACGTACTCGGCTGAGTATCCTGCGGGGTAGGCTATGTAATGGGTGGGCTCTGAGATAAGGGAGGCGCGGTCTCTGCAACCGGCGGATTCTGAGGGGTGAGTGGTGGCACGACTTCGTTTTTAAGGTCACAAGGAATCTAAGTATCTATGTGGAGTCCAGTGCCTCCAAGATTCTTATTAAATTTATATCTCTTCCCACTTCTAAGATTATGGGTGTCTTCGTCAAAATCACTATATATACTGTTTACCATGACAGACTTGAAAATATTACTGCATTCCTAAAACACCTTTCTCATCTAACAACATCTTAATGTATAGACTGAGATTGTTCAGGTACTTACCTTGGAATCCGTTGAAAAAGTATGCTTCTGCTTGGCTGTAGGATTTGAGTGTGTCTACAGCAAATTCTGTTACGAAGCCTTCTAGCATGTGATCGACCCAGAAATCAATTGCGTGCATCAATGGGCTGTATGTTTCTTTGAGCTGCGTTATGAGCTCTGTAGTCCACTCTGTAGGAACTCCTCCTTGAAAACAAGTTTTCTTCTCTGCGAACTGCGAGATCCACTTGCGCAGCTCGTCTGGAAATGATGCCCATAAAATCTCGTGAATATCTTTCCACAGATATCTATTCAACCACTATTCGTCGGATAGATGCAGGTGTCTATTCTCTTGCCTTGCAAAGTCTCTTACGGTCTTGTCACACCAAGCCCGGATCTCTATCTTTTCAGGATGCCAATTGTCGGAGCCTGCCGGGAACTAATGTTCTTCATCACACATTACGGCTGCAACTCATCACGAATTCTAGCGCAGAAACAGAACCATTTGTTGCATTACCATATGCTAACCCAGAGGGTTTTCAATAGAGACCCAGGTTCTTCGCGGTTTCCCCTTGACCAACAAAACCCCTTCGCACCACCCCTTTCGGCAACAACCTGCAAGCAGGTTGAGGTCTCACCCGAGGTGTATCTATGGGGTACTGCGGAATCAGGTTTCCACAGTAGGTGATGATTTTTTGAGTCTGACGTACTGTGCAGCGCGACATGGGACATGTGTTGTGGGGTAAGACTGCGCGGCGATAGGCGACACCGTGGTCCGCACCTCTAAATTCTAATTCCACTGAATTTCTTCGTGACTGCGGTCGATGTAGTTCACACTAAGACCTGAAATACTTGCAGTTAAATAGAGTATTGAAGTTATTAACATTCAATCATTCATCCATTCACTCGGGGTGTTCACTACTCAACCATGTGCTACGAAGACGGTCCAACTACCATGCATTCTTCCTACTACGTAATGTGAAAGTGCTTAAACAATATCTAAAACTTAGCTGAATAACTGATTCATTCCTGCTTCATAAGTAGAGGCCAAACATTCACCATTCATCTATTCATGCAGAACTTAACATATTATTTCCATATTCTCCTGATGGCAAATACATATAAAAGTCCTATCATAACAGTATGCAAGGGAAAATTCAGACATTCATTCACAGGAAGCAGATAAATGCACAATACACAATGTAATCACACTGCACAATATTTAATGTGGTTCACTTCCCCGGTGGGAAGCTACGTCCACAAGAACTGTTGTTATATATATCTTTTGGGAAGGGCAAAACAATTCTTAGTCTGCAGGCTCAGCTGCAGACCCTCTTCTCTCTCAGATAGGTCTCTGTGCACTCGGCTACAGAGCCTTTACAATATCTTTACTCAGAAATATTTTACAATGCTCAGTACTAAACTTCTAACCCTTTCCCATACAAAAATGCCTCCTTTTATAGATCATGCCCATAGGTCATGTCTTTACAATGCTAAAGGCTGAAACCCTTAGGGTTTCCAAAACTGCTACGGTTTCTCTAAACCGAACTGATGGTCTCTGGTAGCGAGTGCTCCATCGTGGCGGTCCTCCACGCCTTCATCCTCTCGCTATCGACATTTCTGTTGTGCGCATGCCAACAAGTCACTTTCCTCGAGCCGCTCTTCCTCCAACGACCTTGTACAACTGGCTGAGCTCCCAGTCACTTTCATCAAGTCGTTCTTCCTCTAACAACCTCGTACACCTAGCCACCGCTCGGCCTCCCTGGAGCATCTTTGCCAAAACTAGACCGTCGATGGTCTAACCAGTACCCGTGCCTGTCCTCCATCCAGCACTATGCTTTTTCGGCTCCACGTGGACTAGTTACTTCGCAGCACTGCTTCCTTGCAACACTGATCTTCGCAGCACCCTTCGAAGTACTGCCAAAATTTGGTTGCTGCGTGCAACTTTGCAGCATCCCCAACACTTGCACAAAATTGCATTTTTGTTGAGTTGCGCTCAGCTCCACAACTAAAACTCCTTTTGTTATCAAAATTTGCCCCAACTTGGGCCATGCCCAACAGGCTTATACGTGGCTAACAGAAGTGTGGTTTGATTATCAAGCTCACATGGTATATGGGTATCTACGCGGAGTCCATGTGGTCCAGGATTTTTCTCAACAATGAACTTGTATCTCTTTCCGCTTCTCAAGTTATGGGTTTCTTCATAAGAACCAGTATATGTACTATCTACCATGATAGATTTAAACAAAACTTCACTGCATTCTAAAGACTCCTTTCTCGGCCAAAAGCATTTTAATCTATAAACTGAGATTGTTCAAGTACTTACCTATGAATCCCTTGAAAAACTCTCTTTCGACTGCACTGTAGGACTTTAGCATGCCCACAGCGAACTGCGTCACAAAGCTCTATAGTGTACTGTCGACCCAGAAGTTGATTTCTCTCGTGAATGCGATGTCTACTGCTTTGAGCCTTTCAATAAGCTCTGGTGTCCACTCGGTCGGTACATCTCGCGGTGTACAGTTTCTTTGCTCTGCAAGCCTCAACAACCACTCATGTAGCTCGTTTCCAAAAGGCGTCCAGAAAAATTCGTGAACGTCTTTCCATAGGTATTTGTTCAACCACTGGATGTCAGAAAGATGTGGGTGTCTATTCTCCTTTCTTGCGAAGTCTTTCTCTGTCTTGTCACACCAAGCCCAGATTTCTTTCTTGTCTAGATGCTATAAGTCGATACCAAGCAAAGCTTCTTCTTCCTTGCACATCACGACTTCAACTCATCATGGATTCCTAGCACAGCAATGGAACCATTTTTTGGCTTAATATATTGTTCTAGAGGTTTCCAATGTAGACCCAGGTTCTTCGCGGTTTCATGGAACCAACAAAACCCCTTCTCACCAGACCTTTCGGCAATAGCTTATGAACAAGCTGAGGTCTCACTCGAGGTGTAGCTATGGGGGTACTGAGGAATCAAGTTTCCATAGTGATGTGATGAGTTGTTTAAACATATCTACTGCGTAGCACGCTGCGGGGCTCACGCTGCAGACTGAAGACTGCATGACGATAGACTGTGTTGCGGTCCTCGCTTCTACAAGCTAAAATGATGTGCAACCAGCGCATCTACGGACTGCGCGGTTCGGACATGATGCAAATAACAGGACAATGCACTGATTTATATGCTTCCTCTGCGGACTTAACTGATATTGACGACTTTACTTAGTGTTTATCCATTCATATACTTCCTTAAACGATTATCCTTATAACCAGTGTAAACAGATGAAACACACACTACTGCGCACTTCTGGTGCTGCGCATCAAAGAGTTATTCAATCCAAACTCTACATACACATGTGATTATTCAACGAACTAATACTTTCATGGACTTAGAATATTGTGCATTCAACATTCATCCATACATGTAATTCTTAACATATTATTCCTATCTTTCTCCTATGGAAAATACATATAAAAGCATTAACATAACAACTGATAAATGAGAATTCAAGCACCCAATGTAAGCAAACAGTCAATTGCAAAACAAAAACAATCACACTACATAGGATTTAACGTGATTCACCCCCAGGATGGGAGCTGTGTCCACAAGAACTATTGTTGTATTAGTCTTTGGGAAGGGTACAACAGTTCTTGTCTGCGCACTCAGCTGCAGACTCTCTTCTCTCTTAGTAGGCCTCTACGCACACAGGTTGCAGAGCCTTTACAATGGCAATCAAAATAGGCCTTTCTCAAAATGTTACAATAAGATACAAGCCCAACTCTTGATATTAACCCTTTCCCATACAAAATATGCCTTATTTATAGATCATGCCCGTAGGTCATGTCTTTACAATTCAGAGGTAAAAACCCTTAGGTTTTACAAAACTGTCATGGTTTTTAGCTTAACCGGACTTACTGGCTTCTGGTAGCTAATCTTCCATAGTGCTCATCTTCCACACATGCTTCACATCGCCATCAGCCTCCCTGTTGCGTGCACACCAACAGGTCGCTTTCACCGATCTATTCTTCCTCTAACGGTCTTGTGCGACTAGTTCAGGTAGTGATTCTTTACATGTGCGACCAGTCGCTTTCTTTCACTTTGCTCCTTACCCATCGCCTGGCACTCATGGAGCATCTTTACCAAAAATAGATCACCGATGGTCTAACCGGAATATGTGCCACCTTCTGTCCAACACTTTGCTTTGTCGAACCTCTGTAGACTGGCCACATAGCATCGTTGTACTCCTCGCAGCGCTGAACCTCGTAGCTCTTCTGACGCCGCGCTGCACGCAAGTTCACAGCATCCCAAAAATATACTTGTCAAAAAGCCTTCAACTAAACTACGCTCAACTCCGCAGTTTCAAAATTTGACTTGCACAAATATGCCCCACTTCGGCCAGGGCCAACAAGGAAATTTCTCACTTTTCATTTGTTAAAGTTGTGATTCGAAAAGAAAAAAGAAAATGTTTGGATTTGGTTGTCATGCTTGTTGATTTTTGAGTTTTACTTGGAAAAACGGAAAAGCGAAAAGAGTATTTTTTATCAAATTTGGTAGATTTTGGGATTGTGTTGCTTTGGTAAAATCACTTGGAAAGAAATTTACTCCCTCCCATACATAGAGTTCATCAAAAGAAAATTACATCTTTTGCATGTAGTTAGGGCCTGCATTATGTTTACATTTATGTACTCACCTCATGCATTCACCTAACCATCCAGATAAAATTAACGGTATAACTAGGGTAAAATTTTTAGTAACTTGTGTGTTAAGTTAGAGACGTGTTCTGGCGTAGTAAACGGTGGCAACAATCGTTACTTTCCAGCACTGTATTCCAAGGGTATTGTAGTCTTCCACGTACTTATCGGTATATTGAAGCTCTTTCACGTACCAACCAAGTATATCGAAGCTCTTTCACGTACCCACCAAGTACTTCGTGTACTTGGCGTATATCGAAAGGTGTTGCACGTACTTAGCGTATATATAAAGGTGTTTCATGTACTCGGTAGTACATAGGAAGGTCTCGTGCCGTACGGTTGTGCATTAGACAGCACCACTACGGATTTGAGCTCCCACGTACCTTGAGTATATTGGGACACCATTAGGATTCCTGAAACCAACTGAGTTAACCATTTGGACATCTTGGTAGAGCTATACACCGAGAACAACACTCAGGGAGATTACTACGCACGTACTATCCAGGTAGTCGGGTATTCAGGCAAGGGTACGGTCCCAATCCTCCTTGTCGCGTTCTACTGTTGGACCCTGCGGTCTATAGTGATTTGCGAAGCCTTGATAATCCTGTGAGGTTCCAGACTTTTGAATCCACTCCTATCACATAAGTTTGCTTACGGCCTTAATTTTTGTAGGATTTTTCTGGATTGCTTTTCTTTTTTTTAGCTTTCCCTAGGAGAAACTTTTGTTTCAGTCACTCTGGTTGACTTTCCTTGGAGAAGGTCCTATAGGATTCATAACTTACCGCCCGAATATCCCCTTAACTAGAAGGTAATTCCGAGGATAAGGATGGACCCACAAGCCACGGTCATGTCATCTGAAGTAGAAAACCCTACTTTGAATGTTGGAGCACATATGTTTCCTCCAGATTCACCTGCCTCCCACCCCTATCAGGGTGAAGAGGCACAAACTTCTTCTCCACAATACTTACCTCCCATTTTTCCGGGAGATCCTGGATTAGTGGAATGGTTAAATCCACCCCAGGACGACCCTAGAACAGCTGTTGGTCCTTCAGCCTCTTATTGGACATCATCTCTAGGCCACCTCGTGGCCCATTTTTCATTGCATCCCCACCCAGTTGGCCTACTCCTGAAGAACTCTTCGGACCCATCCGTGATCGTTTGGAATGATTACGTACCAGGGGTGATGAAATTCGAAGACAAAGTCTTTCACGAAGGGTAGAAGACCCGACGTTACATTCTTACCAACCGCTCCCAAGTAGTGTTTTATCTTATGATTCAATGGAGTCATCCACACAACACATGACCACTTCTCAATCTGGTCAACCATTATTCCTTGCACATACACCTCCTAGATAGGAGACCAGTTCTATATCTCCAATGACCCAACATGTTGAAGGAAAACAATCCAACACACCTGTTACTACCACGGTTACATTACCCATTCCTTCCCCACCTCAAAAATTGCGGGGAGGATACTCTTTACCCCCTACCTTCCTTACCGGTAATGTTAATCCTACGGTAGATAATCAACAACCCTGTTGAGGTGTATTTACTGTCTTAAGGAAATCACCTAATATTTAATTATCGACCAGGGTTGGTAATCTTAGAGTTGTGGCACAACATATGCTGAGGTAGAATGGAACCTAAATTTCGGCTTGTCAGACCTTAGAAATGTTTAACAAAGAAAAGATCGAAAGGTCTTTCAAAATGAAAAACTGAGTCAAACTTCAGAAAAAACAACAAATGAGCTAACTAAGTCTAGCTAAACCAATAGATCAGAATAGTATCAAGTCATACTACTCTACTCTTTGATTAAACAATGGAAAAAGAACAAATATTGATTAAAAAGCAAACTACCTGTTATGAAAACTTGATTTAAGATAAAAACTATGAACTACTTAATGAATTCAATAAATATTTATGCATTCAGTTAATACTTCAAAACTACAGTAAAGCATCTAATTCCATTCTCCTTGATGGTGTACATCAAATGTAATAGGAACTGGGGTGAATGAATCGTAATGACTTTCAAATGTAACAACAAAACAAAATGGAAGTAAATCTAACCTAATTTCGATAAAGAGATGTAAACTACAAAGAGACAAATTACAATTAACTTTAAACATTATGATCTATCTTCTATCCATAAGCAAAATGATATGAAACTAATGAAATCTAGAAGCAAGTAGAAAACTTAATTAAGATATTTATTTCTGAATTCAATTTGGAAGCAAGTAGAAAACTTGATAAAGATATGTTATACATAAGAAAGTAGAAAACTTGATAAAGATATTTATTTCTGATCTAAGATTTATTTCATGAACATATTCATTATCTGTGTGAATGGGAAACTGATCCTATACTTTAACAAAGAAACTATCGAAATTCAGATGCTTGGAGAATGAAATTATTAATTCTAATTTGAAATAAATTTTAAGAACATGGAATAAACTACACTAAGAATAAAACTGATAAATTCCAGAACAACAACATATTAGTAAATCAAATATGAAAGACATAACTCGAAAAACAGTTAGAACAAAGTTAAGGAAGATAAGATGGAACTAAGAATAATGAAAAAACTGAATTAAAACTTTTATGGAATATAAAACAAGATCTTAATTATATCTAAAAATGCTAATTAAAAGCAAAAAATATCACAGTTAAAAATCCTAAGAAACTGAATTCTAAATAAGCATAAAAACAAAGCAAAAAAGATGAAGGTCCGAATGACGATCCAGATGACTGTCCGAATGACAGTCCAGATGGAGGAAAACGAATTAAACTAAAGAAAGAGGCAGTTTTGATTATCTTAACGTTAGCTGGCGAATGCAGATAAACCTACAGTGCAAAGAAGTTAGTAAGAAGACTGTTGAGAAGCTAAGATGGTAGGAAGCAATCGATTCTAATTATTATTGAAAAGATCAACTACTTCTATAAGATAGTTAAACAAAACTAAAAATAAAACTTAACCTACAGCTACAGAAAAGAAACTAATGGAACTAATTCTAATGATAACTAAACTTGAAACAACAACTAACTAAACAACAACTATTTAAACTCTATCTAATTACAGAAGACTGAAAACAAACTAAAAACACTATGTTTGGTCGACCATTATCGATTCTGGAAACATAAATTAAGTTAGCAATGAAATACAGATTACAGAGAATAAGGAAATGACATATACATGAAAACAAAATTAATTATATAAACTGGAAAATGAACTAGCTATTTGTAGAAAAGAAAGTACAGAAAACATAACTAAAACCTCTGGTTGATGAGGGGCCCTTCCCAGCAATCAGAGATGGAAACTAAATCAACTTAGTCACCAATAGCAGGGAATCAATAATAAAACGCAGGAGCTTCCATTAACTAAGAAAGTTACACAGTGTTTGCAGTTTAAAAGACTAACAATTTTCTAAACTCTAGAGACTCGGAGACTAACTCGTCTCAGTCACGAAGAGGTCTATATATACAACTTTACAATGGGGAGAGCAAGTCGACACTTTAGTGGTCAACTGCTCTAATAATAGGCAGTATTTAATACTATCAAACGGCTTCCTAGTGATTCATGACAACGTAGAGGTCGCCTTCCTGCTTTCACGGCATCGATCCTAATTGACGCGAACAACTGCGTGTTTGTTTCCTTCAACCGTGGGCAAAAGCATGTGCTGGCAGGTTGAGCATGGAAGGATGGAGCTGCTAGAGCGTCGACGTGGGCATGAGTGTGTGATGTCAAGATGAACAGATGGAGAAGCGAGTCTTCTAGAGTGTTGACGTGAGGAAACGGTGTGCTATCAAGCTCGGCGGGCAGAGAGGCGAATCTTCTAGAACCGGGGCTCACCAACCATAACCACCACGTTGCTAACCGAACCCATGTTTCTGTTTCTGTCTTTAATGGCCAGGAATATGCCAACCAACGATCTCATGGGCTAGACAAAGGGCTAAATGTTGCTGGTGTCTTTGGCGTGAAAGCGATTATGAATGAAGGTCCGTTTGAAGACCGCAGCCTGTAGAGCAAAAACTAACTTCCAAGCATGTCTAGAAATATGAGATGATTGTTAATAAATCATAAAAAATGTTGATAATTATTCACGATTTGTATGATGTTCAAATAAATGGATACCTGAGTCTGTTTGACAGTCTGAATGGCAAGAAGAGTGATTTATTATACCAAAATAGTGCAATTAACGCCACTCAAAGTATATTTGATGATAAAAAATAATGACAAAATGGACACCAACAAACCCATGTTGGATCAACCTTTGATTAGTGGTCAGCAAGTTGTTGCTGGGGGGAAACCCCCGCCTCTTAACCATAATACTGGAGGAGGAGTTCCCATCATTCCTTCCATTGGAAATTCCTTACCTGTCGGACCTTCCATTACGGGATTATCCCATATCGGGGGACCATCCAAGTTAATTCAACCACCATGGAGTCAAGCGTATCCAAGTTATCTTAACCCTATGTCGGGACAACTCAATCCAAGAAACTCACTCTACAAGGTACCCTACCTCAGAAATCCATACACTCTATGGGGACAGCAAAATGTTTTACAACATGGACCCCCACCTACAATCCCTCTAGTCCCTCCACTCCTGTTTGGTCCACCCCCACCTCCCATTGGAGGCGACGGGCCCACACACAATTCTAGAGGAGGTGGACCTCTACCTTTTAGCGGAGGACCACCTCATTCCGGCTATCATGTCCCACCCCACTGGTGGCAGAGGTGGAGACCCTCCCCCTTCAGGAGGAGGTGGAGGACCACCCCCCCCAGGTGGTGGCGGACCTCCACCTTATGGTGGAGGACCATCCTATCCTAGTGGTGGTGGTGGAGGACCATCCCATCTTGGTGGTAGTGGTGGTGGAGGACCATCCCATCCTGGTGGAGGTGGAAAAGGAGGCCCTTACCCTTTCGGCGTTGAAGGTGGACCACCACCTCCTCCTAGCGGAGGCGGCGGAGGCCCACCCTATTCCGATGGAAGTGGTGGACCACCACCTCCTCCTGGCAGAGGCGGTGGTGGCCCATCCTATCCTGGTGGTAGTGGTGGACCCCCACCATTTGGAGGTGTCCCACCCCCTCCTGGCGGCGAAGGAGGGACCCCACCTTATTGTAATGGGCCACCTTTTTATGGTAATGTACCACCTTTTTATGGTGGCAGACCTGCTTACAGTCCAAGCGGCACACCCCCTTACGGTCAGTTTCCTCCGGGAACACCTTACAATCAGTCGATCCAAGGTACTATCGGTCCATACATGCCTTATCAGTACTATCAATACCCGCAACTCAACCAACATCTGCCCTTTTTGGCTACATTGGACTTACCCGACCTATCTTGTCTAACGGATGATCCCATTTTCCATGAGCATAACTGGCTGCCCATTCTGGTTAAGTTACCATCAGATCTCCCCAAATTTGATGGCAATCCTGGGGAGGATCACAAAATCCATGTGATGACATACCATTTATGGTGTTCATCCAACTCCTTGATGGACGACTCGATTCGTCTTAGGTTATTTCAACGGACTCTCACCGGCCCAGCTACCAAGTGGTACATCGAGCTACCACCAAATTCTTTTCCTGACTTTCGATCTCTTGCTATGTCGTTTTTGACCCACTTCCAGTTGCCCATTCGCTATGAGACTGGTACAGAATTATTGACCTCCCTTCGCCAGAACACTGCCACTCATATTTCCGATCATATTCATGAATGGTGGCGAAGACAACGTCTTATTAAGGATCATATTCCGGACCAAATCTTAGCTGAATGGTTCACAAAGTCACTTTTACCCTTCGTGTCTCGAGACGTAGATATGGGAGGGGCCGTCACTGAGGAACAGGCTATTTCCCGTGCCCATTACTTAGACTTGGTCTAAGCTCAATCCGACACATTTTATGAAATTTTTCCTGACGCACCTCGCCCTACGTACGATCCCCCGAAACCACCCAAGGGGCCACAAACTGATGGCATCATTGGTTCCCTTTCCTCCCATCCTTCTATTCAACCTGGTGGCTCGTCGAACCCCCAAGGTTCTTCCCCATCACCACCATAGGTTGGCAACAGCACTACCAAGTCCACCACTCCTACCTCCACCGAAGAGGTGAATTTTTTGCAATCAGCGTCATCTCAGAAATCCGGTGGTAAGAAGAAGAACAAAGAGAAACCTAAGAAATATTCTAACCAATAGGGGCCCAAACCCACTTAGGAAGACACCAAATAGAAGAGGAAGTTAAAGTATCCTTGTTTGTTGTGCGGTGGAGACCATTTCTCAAAAGAATGTCCCCACTGAGATGAAGTTCAAAAGTTTCTTAAGGAAACTCTATTAACGCAGTTATCAACGATTCCTTCCCCACTCAAAACCAACAACTAATCGCACACACCTCTCCTTCCCAAGTATAATCATCCTCCACCGTGCATGTTCTTATGATGCGTAGTGAGACCGTCAACTTGAACACCCGTTCTCGTTCGTATGACTCCGTCTCGCCGAAGGAACCCATTGGAAGTAATACTGAAAAAGATTCCACTTCGATCTCCGACGTCACCATACCGCCCACTTCCCTCACCATTGAGAAGCCCTCTTTCGAGTCAATGTTGCATCCACCCAAGAGCACAATTATAAAATTTGTTTTCAATCCCAATGCTTGGGCCGCTCAGAACTACAATATTGTAGAGGACCTAGCACAAGCTCTGTGTGCTATGTCGATGCTTGAGGTCTTGCAGAACTGTCCTAACCAGCGCCGCAAGACTCTCCTCACTGCCATCGGCATGGTTGATCTGGATTCGTCGAATACCATCATGTTCCGGATGGAATACTTTAAACCAAGGATTTCCCATCAGTTGGCATTTCAAGTTTCCACAAACATTGCTAGTGTTGGATATTCTCCCCATAATTTTGTATTTTGCATGCTTGCATGCAGATATGCATGTTGTATGCATTTGCATGCAATTATATGCATCCAGTCACCATCATGGTGGTCTCCCCAGCACCTAGAGCTTGTTCCTGGCTCTTCTTTTTCTGCATGCATCCAGTCATCATCATGGTGGACCTCCTAGCTCCTGGAGCTTGGTTCTAGCTCTCCACAGCCTGTCTACAGCCCCCAGGGGGCCTCCCACCTACCAAAGGCGCCCTTCTCTAGTCTCTTGCATGACTAGTGCACCTTTCTCACCTACCACAACCAATTAGGCGCCCTTCTCACCTACCAGTCAGTTATCACTTAGTTCTTCCTTGATTTGAGGCTAGATTGACTTCTCCACTGACTGTTTCACTCCGATAGACCTCCAGTGAGACTATTCTGTCCATTCTGACTCCAGTTAGCCACTCATGTGCCCTTCACTAATCCTCCTTCATTTAGTTCATGCCTACCTCACTCAGTTAGACTCCTCATGTGCCCTCCACTGAGCTTCCTTCATTCAGTTATTTCCTACTTCACTCAATTGACTGACTGTTACATCTGATGACTGATACATTGACTGGATGATGACTCCACTATCATTCAAGCCACACTCTGAGTTAGGAATTTGAATGCCCTGCTTGGCCTATTCGAATCCTATATTATGCACTTTACTATTCCATTGTACTCATTCACTTACATTCTTATTCATTGTATAATACTGAGATATTGTTCTATTCTACTCTGTTTATGAGTGATCATTGAGTGTCTCCTTCTCTTCTTCTTTGCAACATATTTGTGAGTTTGATTGTGAGTTGCTACAGCTGCCAGATCATTGCATTTTATTACATGGTATCAAAGCAGGAAGCAACTATTCGAATTGCAGCAGCAGCATTTCTTTGAGCAGCTATCTTTCCTTAAGGTAGTGTTCAGTTGAAGTCTAGCATTCTCCATCAGCACATTTTTATTGTTTTGTAGGTTTATTCACCCATTCGGAATCTTCTTCAACTATTGACTTTCTCTGTTTAGATGGATCTAAATCTTACATCTTCCAACTATGTTGAGTGGAAATCCAAGATGGCTATCTTCATGAGATCCAAGAGCTTCACCCGAATACTCAACGGAACGATGGTAGAACCCCTCAGTGCAGTTGAAAAGTCCAAGTACTTGGATTGGCTTGATGAAGCAATTAGTCTCCTCTTTCTCTCAATTTCTGATGAACTACTCTTTCATGTTATCGATCTTACATCTCCAAAAGAGGTGTGGGACAAGCTCGAATCTCTCTTTGGTCCAAAAGATGATATGGTAGCACACAAATTGGAGAATGAGCTCATATGTTTGAGTCCTAGCAACTTCGATTCTATCAATGCCTTTATCACCAAGTTCAAAAGCTTGATATCACAGTTGAAAAGGTATGAGATAGTGAAGGAAGATAAGCATCTTATACTTACCATTCTCTCAAAGTTGGGGGCAAATTTCTCAGCTTTTGTCTCTACTTTCCAGTCAGCTAGGTTGTCCGTTCCAAGATGGAAGTTTCCCTCATTTGATGATTTCACAGAATCTCTTACCCAAGAGGAAGAGAAGTTGATTTCAATGGGAATTATCATACCCAAATTGGATTCAGCCCTTACAGTTGTAGAGAGAGCGACTGATATAGGAAAGCCAGAGATTCCTGGTGATACAAGGCCTACACACTAGTTAGGTAGAGTTTCGTACTCTAAGAAGGCCAAACATTCTCAAAAGGGAAAGATAGAGTGCACATACTATCATATAGGGCTTCATCCTGAGAACGCTTGCATGCGGCAGGCCATTGATTTGATGGTTAAATTACTTGAAGAAAACAACCTTCCTGTTCCAGCATGTGCAAGGAAGCAGGATTATGATGCTGATTCTTCTAGATCCCAAGGAAAGGAAAGTTGTCATGCTCTCACAATAGTTAGATCAACTGGTTCTTCTCTCATCATAGATCCAGGAGCATCTTGCCACATGGCTTGCTCAAAAGATCTCTTCTCTAGTCTCAAAAGCTCTACTAGTCATTCCATTAGTCTGGGCAATAATTCGGTTGTCACATCTCAGGGGATAGGAAGAATTGATGTTGATCATGGTCACTTTTGTGATGTGCTCTATGTTCCTTCACTTGCAGCAAATGTCCTCTCAGTATTTCAACTGACTCATACTGGAGAGCCCAAAAGAGTGATCTTTACTCCATATGAGATCGAAGTACAACACATGATTTCAGGGGAAGTCATTGCAAAAGGAGTTGCAAATCAAAAGAAAAAACTCTATGAGTTTTCACAATTCCTACCTCTATCAAAGCATTCTTCCCTTCACTCTCCTACTCATGACAGGCGAATGTTGGATCTAGATCCACAAGAACCTGAAGATCCAGCACCTATTTGTCCATCTCATATGGACCTCCATTACTCATCTGATCTTAATGAAGACCTCATACATGTCTTGGAAAAGCTTCATGGCATCAATGTTTTTGGATATGTTTCCCCTCCAAGTGATGATGAAGATGAGCCAATATTACTTACTTCTCCTCATGAGATATCAAATTCAGAGTTTCCAGTGTTACTTCTCCTCATGAGATGACAGATTTAGAGTTTGCATATGAGGATGAGCAAATTTTACTTGCTCCTCCACTTGAGATTTCAGATGCAGGGATTGGATGTGATGATACTTTTTCACATGATATTGTAGACAGATATGAGGGAATGCTAGATCCAGATCCACAAGAACTTGAAGGTCTAGCAACTAATAAAGAAGATGAGCGAATAGGAGATCCAGATCCACAAGAACCTGGAGATCTCTCACATGTTTTGCCTACCCTTCTTCAGCGGGCATTCACTACTTTCAGATCAGCCAGATCAAATTCTCAGCATGGAAGGTTTCACCCTTGCTTCTTTACTGATCCTCTTATTCGATGGGAAACCACTGCTTCCCGATCTGCCATGTTAGAATTTTCACATGTAAGGATTCATCCTTGTGAAATTCCTAATCCATTTCGGATGTATAGATCCCTCTTTGAGAAAGGAGGACACTTACCTCCTTAGGAGAGAGAGATTATATGCTTCCCTGATATCCTCCAGTCTATCTTGAGGGAGGGATTTCTTCCCACTGGGTTTTCCCTCTTTCCTCACTTAGTTTATTTTAGATTGATTGTACGGGGTGACCTTTGGTCTCAGTAACTAGGGCCCTATCTTGCTATTTTACAGAGTGACCTTTGGTCTTATTTACCAGGGTTCTATTTTGCAATTATTTCCTCATAGTATAGCTTGCGGGGGGGTGTTGGAATATTCTCCCCATCATTTTGTATTTTGCATGCTTGCATGCAAATCTGCATGCTACATGCATTTGCATGTAATTGCATGCATCCACTCACCATCATGGTGGTCTCCCCAGCACCTAGAGCTTGTTCCTAGCTCTTCTTTTCCTGCATGCAAAACTACATGCTGCATGCATTTGCATGCATCCAGACATCATCATGGTGGACCCTCCATCTCCTGGAGCTTGGTTCTAGCTCTCCACAGCCTGGCTACAACCCCCAGGGGGCCTCCCACCTACCAAAGGCGCCCTTCTCCAGTCTCTTGCATGACTAGTATGCCTTTCTCACCTACCACATCCAGTTAGGTGCCCTTCTCACCTACCAGTCATTTATCACTCAATTCTTCCTTGATTTGAGGCTAGATTGACTCCTCCACTGATTGTTTCACTCTGATAGACCTCTAGTGAGACTAGTCTGTCAATTCTTACTCTAGTTAGCCACTCATGCGCCCTTCACTGAGCCTCCTTCATTTAGTTCATGCCTACCTCACTCAGTTAGATTCCTCATGTGCCCTCCACTAAGCCTCCTTCATTCAGTTATTGCCTACTTCACTAAGTTAACTGACTGTCACATCTGATGACTGATACATTGACTGGATGATGACTCCACTATCATTCAAGACACACTCTGAGTTAGGAATTTGAATTCCCTACTTGGCTTATTCGAATCCTATATTATGCACTTTATTATTCCATGTACTCATTCACTTACATTCTTATTCATTGTATAATACTGAGATATTGTTCTATTCTACTATGTTTATGAGTGATCATTGAGTGTCTCCTTCTCTTCTTCTTTGCAACATATTTGTGAGTTGCTACAACTGCCAGATCATTTCATATTATTACAGCTAGGAAGACAATCCATCGTACCGTTTTGGATGAAGGTTCCTCTACTTCAGTCGTGTCGATTTCATGTTGGAGAGCCATTGGCTCTCCCAAGTTGAACCGTTCTCCTACCACCTTGAAAGCATTCAACGGATGTGGCTTTCAACCTCATGGGTTGTTACAAGCTCTAGCAGTCGAGTTGGGGGGAAAGACCGCAACCATTAACGTGGATGTATTCGTTGCCCCGTTAGATTATAACATTCTGCTTGGTCATAATTGGTTTTACGCCATGACTGCGGTCGCATCATCTGTCTTCCGCATATTACAATTCCCCCATCAAGGCCGAATTGTTACTGTCGACCAACTGGATTTCTATACACCTGGCAACGCTACTCATCCGGGCGATAATGTTCCATTACTTGGACAATATTCGCATCCTTATGAGAACGTGGGGGTTGGCCTCATCAAGGACTCATCCCTTATGGGCGTTTTTCCAACCTCAGATCCCCCAAATCATGTTGCCACGGTGAACATGATATCCTCTCGGATTATTTTATCTATCCCCAACTCTACTGATCAATGGCTTGCACCTGATGAAGCCACCACACACCTGATTAGAGATACTATGCCTCTTTCACCCACCGAACTCACATACGAGGCTATCCGGTCTGCCTCGGAGGACCACTTAGCTATGGCCTCCACCTCCTGTTCTCTATAGCGGACACCGTCCCTAGCCGATCCTCTAATACGGACTTTTCATTCTGACAAGTCCATTATGGAAATCATGAGTGCGGATGATCCTTCGTGGGAAGACCTCCATCTTTGTTCGTCTTTCCTTCCTTCATTGGATACTGTGGAGAATAGCATTAGCACCATCTTTACATCGGATGTCTACCCTTGCTCTCAATCCTCGATACTCACGTGTCAAATGGACTCTGAAGGCAACTTGGCCAACATTGAGCCTACCATTTCGGTCGACATATCGGTTACTCCTGGTGTAGTGGAACACATTCATTTAGGCCAGAAGTGTTCCCCTGAAGAGATTACAACGTTCATGGCCTTGTTCAAGCAATTTCGAGACGTGTTTGCTTAGACTTACGAGGAGATGCCCGGGATAGTCCCCGCTGATGTTTCGCACATGATTCAAACCTAGCTCGATGCTAAACCATTCCGGCAAAAGTTGCGACTGGTGCACCCTCAAAAGACTGCGGTGATTAAGGCAAATATTGAAAAGCTCTTGAAAGCGGGCTTTATCTACCCTGTCCCGTTGACAGAATGGGTCTCAAACGTCGTCCCTGTAGCTAAAAAGCAGGGTACCATTCGTGTCTGCGTCTATTATCAGGATCTCAATAAGGCTTGTCCTAAAGATATCTACCCGACTCCCTTTATCGAACAGAACGTCAACAATTGTGCGATAAGCATTATCTTTTCATTCATGGATGGATTTTTCGGCTACAACCAAATTGAGATCCACTCGGCTAATCAACACAAGATAGCTTTCATCTGTCCTTAGGGTACGTTTGCTTATTGCAAGCTCCCTTTTGGTCTTAAAAATGTTGGTGCCACATTCCAGCGGGCCATGTCGTACGCCTTTCACGATGTGAAGGACTTTGTGGAACCTTACTTGGATGATCTATCTACCCATTCAAGGTGGCACGAGTACCACATTCACCATCTGACGGCGGTATTCCTCAGATGCAGGTGGTATAACATCCGCCTGAACCCTCACAAGTGCATCTTCCGAATCAAGTCTGGACGCCTCCTTGGTTTCATAGTCTTGAAAGACGGGATCCACATTGATCCCCTGAAGGTGGCAGCCATCGTCGCTCTCCCACCTCCCACTGACATCATGGAACTTCAAAGTTTGTAAGGTAAGGCAACTTATTTAAGGTGTTTTGTCTGTAATTTCGCGCAAAAGATGCAGGGCTACATGAGATTGATGAAGAAGGATGTCCCGTTCATATGGGATGACCAAGCTCAACAATATTTTGAAATCCTAAAACATGCTATCACGCATGCCCTTGTGCTCCGACCGCCCAATTACTACAAGGATTGTATCCTTTATCTTGCCAATTCTGCCACCACGATCGCCATGGTCTTGGTCCAAGAAGACAACAACGCCCAGGAACATGTGATATACTACGCAAGTAAGGGTCTCATTGACACCGAAACTCGTTATTCACATGTCAAGAAACTCGCTCTCACGGCAATCATTGCCGTCCAAAAGTTCTGACATTACATCTTGCTTCGCACCACCACCATCATCGTCGATTCAAACCCCATGTACCACGTTTTGACACGTCAAGTGCTTGGGGGCAAGTATTCACATTGGATCATGATACTACAGGAATTCGATCTCCTTTTTGAAAAGGCTAAGTCTAAAAATTCTTTGGTGTTTGTCGAGCTAATCTGTGATCTTCCATGGGCCGATGTCGATTTTGAGCCCAATGATTCTCTTCCGGACGAATCATTGTTCCTCATCAGCACGTCTGATTTGTGGAATGGAGATATCACTTTATAGCTTCAGACCCAACATCTCAGCCCTCAAATATCGTGGGACGACCGCCGTCAAATACACCACCATGCAAAGTATTACCCGATCATCAGTGATACCTTGTACCGTCATGGTATTGATTCTATTCTTCAACGTTGTCTCACTCATGAAGAGGTTGAACACGTTCTAAATGACTGTCATGTTGGGGTGTGTGGCGGTCATCTCTCTGGGATGGCTACATCCTAGAAGATACTTCATGGAGGATATTTTTGGCCATCTATCTTTAAAGATTGTATTAAGGCTATCAAAAAATGTCCTCCATGCCAGCACTTCCAAACTAAGAAGTGTACCCACCCCATCCCGTTACACTCGGTTATTTCCATTGGCCCCCTCACTAAATGGGGCATTGACTTCATCACTGTAATCCTACCTCGACCGGGGGGCATGGTTACATCATAGTATCTGTGGATTACTTCACAAAGTGGGCTGAGGCTATGGCTGTATACACAAATGACAGCAAAACCGCCACACTCTTCATGTTTAATCATGTTATAGCGTGGTTTGGAGTTCCTCAAGCTATAGTTACCGACCACGGTTCTCACTTTATGAACCACATGGTTAACGAATTGAGTATTAGATTGGTTTTTCTCCATGAAAACTCAACACCATACTACCCGTAGTCCAATGGACAAGTAGAGGCCATTAACAAGGTCTTGAAAACCATGATCCAACGCATGGTGGGTACGCACAAGTCCAAATGGCATAATATGCTCTTCTCCGCACTATGGG
Source organism: Larix kaempferi (assembly GCA_027924585.1). NCBI lineage: Eukaryota > Viridiplantae > Streptophyta > Pinopsida > Pinales > Pinaceae > Larix > Larix kaempferi. The sequence goes on from BSBM01000434.1 coordinate 12,193,906, forward strand.
CTTATCGAACTTCCATTAAGACCACCACTGGATTTATCCCTTTCCAATTAGTTTATGGATTGGAGGTTGTCCTACCGATTGAGTGCGAGATTCCATCGCTCAAACTTGCAGTTGAACTTCTCCCTAACACTACTGCTGAGGAAGAATGCTTCCTCTACCTAGATAAACTCGATGAGACTCGCCGCGATGACGCTCTTGCCAATGAGGCTCATAAGAAACGCATCAAAGCGAAGTACGACAAGTCGTTAGAACCTCATGTCTATAGCCAAGGTGATTTGGTCCTTACATACAACCAAAGACATGATAAGCTGGGGGCAGGAAAGTTTGAGTCCATGTGGCATGGAACCTACATAGTAAAACGCATCTTAGAGAAGGGAGCCTATGAGCTTGAAGACTACGACGGGATATCTTTAGGTGAACCCCGCAATGGGATTTACCTGAAGAGGTACTATGCCTGAGTCTTTCATGCATAAGTAATTTGTATATACTGTACATGGCGTGTGTTTTTTGTGGTGTGACGCTTTGATTTTTTGCATTCTTAGGTCTTGTTTCGTTACTTATACCATGTTCTGTCTGCGTGTGCAAATGGAAACTTGCTACGGATTCGCGGATGGCGCCAGCTGGCATACCCGTAACCTTGCTTCAACAGCTTGGGTGCTCTATTCTCCCACTGGTGAACTTAACAGCTCAGGAGGAATGTGTCTAGGTTTCGCAACCAACTATGCTACAGAATATCAGGCAGTCATTGGAACCCTAACCGACGCTATTTCTTTGGGTATGGACCATGTTGTTATCCACTTGGATTCTTAGCTGGTGGTCTCTCATCTCAACCGAGTCTACGCCATATGCAACCCCACCCTACTCCGTCTCTACAAACGAGTTCGTCTTCTGGAAAGGTCCTTCGAATCCATTCAGTACCTGCACATTCCACGAGACGTCAACGCAGTTTCCGACTCCATGGACAACTTCATCTTAGATCGGTACATTGCACACACATAAGCATATTCATGAACTATAAAAGTGGACATAACATGTAAATAATTCATCACATAAGCAAACACATAAACAAGATCTCATATCAAACACAAATGTATAAAACCACCAAAATGTTTGTCTATATACAATCAAGATAAAATAGTGCTGATATAAAAATCTGAAGCACGACGGCTTTCAGTGAGTCTATACAAAATCTAAATCCTAGTAGCTTTCAGTAGTACAAAATCTGAGGCTCACAAGCTCTCAGTACATACATAATAAATTAAGGCCTAACGCTTGGCTCATGCACCCCTAGGTCTCGCAGCTCTCGCCTGTTGATCGTGGAATCAGTCTACCACTCTCGCTACCTTGCAGAGTAGCTCACTGAAGCGCAAGGTCACACCAACTGTGTACCTCTGCATGGGCCTTGGTAACTCATGCACTGCTGCATCTGGAATGTCCAATGTCAACCTGGTAAGGTTCTCATAGACGTCCTCCATCTCCATGATGGCATCATGCATGGATGGGGCTACTAGTGGTACCTCTCCTCTCCTCGCAAGAAGTGAAACTCCCACCGGTCGTGAAGGACCCACATCTGCACACACATGTTATTAAATCATCAGCACTATCCAAAAAAATTATAAATACACAAAATGAAAAAGTACAAGGGTCATTGTTCTTACCGATCTCTCCCCACTCTTCTCCCTCAGGCAGCACTAGGTCTAGATACTCCCTCAAATCCATACCACTATACGGATAGTCCTCAATCATGAGTAGCTGGCCTTCCAGCCAGGTAAAGAATCTGGAACCGTATCCAATGATCGGACCCCCACCACTATGGCAGGCCATCAACTTCGTCCATCGGGCCATGTGTGGGTCCCTTGTATCCCTATCATCCAAAGTCACCTACAAGCGTAAGAGTGGGACCCACTCTAACAAGAATGAGATCACTACTGATCCATACCCGAACTGCTTGATCTCTCCACACCGACACTTGGTCAATTGAGCTCGTAGGTTGGTGAGGAGTCCCTCACACTAGTTGAACACCTTCAAAGACATATTGTCCTCCGCATACAACATTTGGGACTTCGTAGCCAAGTGAGCCGCCTGGATCCCTGCTATCCTCACTATGGTGAAAAGTGTAGCATGCAATGGACGATCTGGAACCTCTTTAAAGGGAATCTTCCCACTAGAGGCACAGGCATGTGGAGTACAGTGCTGGGAAATCATGTCATCTACCGTCCAGTCACTCCCTCATGATCCGGTGAGTGATACATTATCCCCTCTCCGGGATAATCCTGTCAAGAAATAGATGTCATCAACATCTATAGTCAGTATATGCTCCTCGATCATGAAGTACTGTTGCGATGCATCCGAACTCCGAAGCATATGCTCCAGTAGTAGGACTTGGGCCCTCATGCCCTGGGCATAGAAGACTTCAACAACCCACAGTTCCTCGATGCCTCCACACACAACGGATCATTTTCTGCTTGCACATCTTCCACCTCATGTTCACACTCGCACCATTCTAGAACCATGTTGGCGGCCACAAACCTGTCAAAGGAAGCATTTAAACACCATTAGACCTCACCCAAACCATTAAAAGTTTTTCTTGTAGGATAGGTTTGATTTATGGGATGGACGTTTCCGCCGTCGCATCTTGTCTTTGTAGACAGGGCGACATCGTCGCAAGATGCCTTTACGGGTTTTGCGATGGCCCGGGTTCATCATAGTTCCCGTAAGGGAGACCTGCGACGACCCGAGGGCGCAAAAACCCCTCACAAATCAACCCCAAAAACCTAAAAAATGGACAAAAAATGAAATTGTAAACCACTAGAAATATGGTGGCTAAGATTTAGGCTTACTTGCTCCAAACGGTTCATGAAATGGTCACTTGTAGCTTCAGTAATCGACAAATGAAATTCTACTCCAAATGGCACTTTCTTCTCCCCAATTTGGAAAATAACAATGGTAACTATATTTGGTCATTTTTTCTATTTTATAAACAAAAATGGAATATTCTTTTTCAAATTTAGGTGCACTATGGGTTATTTTCTATAGTTTGGATCATTTTTACTGCATTTGAATGCTCGATTGACTATTTGACCTAGTTTTCAAGCATGCAGGAGACGTTAAGTGTTCCATTTGCATCGTTTTCACATCGTAGTGATCATCTCAGGTATGAACAACCCATTGAATATTTTTGTTGTTATTTTCATCCGTTAGATTTCAATTATTTAATGATGACGAGATTACTCTTTTTTCTTTCTCGTGCTCTTCAAACCATGAGAATAAGTCACTGAGTTATGATTTATCACTTTTTCGGGCTCGTTAAACTCCTACGGAAAAGGAACCCCCCCCCCCCCCGGAGTCTATCTTTAAGCTCTTTTTAGGTTCTCGAAATATGAAAAGATCGCCAAGTGAACTTGTCACATTCACGCTTGTTAAAGTATTTGAATGGTCGTCTCCCTAGTGCAAGTTGACCCCTTTTTCGGACCAGGGGGCACTATTTACGAAAAATGTATACTCCAGCCAATCATGTCTGGAAGAGTCCTCTCCCCCGTTGTTTTACCTTTTTTCGGGTGACGAGGCTAATTTTATGAAAAAGGACCGTTGGAGTCTTCTTTAGTTCTTTTTAGACTCTCTAAATATGAAATGATGATCGAGTTTACCTTCTATGGACTCGTTAAAATCTAACATTAAAGGGCCCGTTATGGGACGAACCCCTCCTTTTCTAGGTTCATAAAACATGTGGAATTGGACTCATCTATGAGATGAGCTATACTGAGCATCTGGTTATGCTCATCAAGCTCGTAAAAAAACACATGAAGCACTCATCATTCATGATGGGGAAAAAGGAAAGCTTTTATGTTACATCTTTATCTGTGGCAGTACCTAGTCGTTCTTGAACATGGCACTCGGTTGCATTTGCATACTGCACTTGGGTCATCCGTTTGTCCTCGAGTTTTTCTTACTTCTTGAGTCTTGTTACTCCTTTGGGTCATCCAAAGAATACTTCCACCATCAGTTGCATTAGGAGTCGGTGTCGTACTCATCATGTCAATACTTCCAAGTCATGCCATGCCCATGTTCAAGAATAATTTCACTACTCATTATCTGCAGTTAGTACACCTTCCACCATGTCGGTATACTCTGAGTCAGTCCTGTATGTTACTATACCATCTGATCTACTCCAAACATTTGTTGTTGTGTTTCGTGTCGATGATGGAGGTTTCATCATGGGCCTCCTTCGACGGATTCATCCTTGTCGACTTCAAATCATCATCCGAGGATTGAATCTAGAAACCAATCGAGTACCTTGGGCTTGCATGCCTCAATGACAGGTTACCTCGCTTTCGACATGAGTTTACATCATTGACTCTTGATTGAAAGATTTCGTTAAGCATTCGAATTCAACTCATTTAATCACGCTTGACGATATGTACTGTGATACCTTGGGAATCATTGACATTAATGGCGATTTCCCTTGTGCTTGTTAACGATATACATCAATGACCGTTAATCAAGTGGTTTCTACCATGTTCGACGTCAAGACATTTGTAATCACATGGATAGATTCGTATCATTGCGGGTTTGGCTTGAAGACCCTAGGGAGTCATGTTTTACCCAGGTTGTGATGGAGATTGTTTTTGAGTCATATTACACGGATACACTTTTGTATTGGTCATGGATGTGTTATCATCTCATCATGGATATACGCTTGTGTCTAGTAGCCATGATTGTGTTCATTCGGTCATTACTACCATGGATCTGCATTGTATTGGTCGACAGCCATGTTGTAAGTCATATGAGACTGTGTACTCAGATTCATTTGTACTACAACAGTATCCTTCGTCCGACAAGTCCATTTCCATTCATTCTGTCAAAGCATTTCACCTGTCTAGTTTTAACAGCTTCATGCTTTGGGGGGCATTCCGTTACACCTAAATCTTGCTACCCTGAGACTCAGTGTATACATCCCTGAAGTTTCCCATGACTGGAGGGCTTAACTAACCTACTTTTCAAGGTCGTCGCAGTTCACCCTTGTGCAACCTGCAACGTCGAAGGTTGTCCTAATGCAGCCTACGACGATGTCAGTTAGTTGGATAAAAGAGCATCTTCGAGCCCATTCTCGAAGGAGAGTGATGTGGATCCCTATCCCTGGCCTTTAAGGGAGCTAGAAATTGATTCCCTATCCCTTGGGTGAGATCCCTAACCATCTCCTACCATATCTCAACCTATCCTATCCTCTTAGTCCTATATAAATGAAGCTTATTCCCATTCCAAAGGGAGGAAGTCTATAGTATCTACATGCTGGTGAAATTAGTTTAGGAGAGATCTCTACTCATCCCTTGAGAGATCCATCATCCCTTTGGAGGCTTTGGCATTGGCTTGATCAAAGAAGGATTGCTACGTTAAGTCATTGGTTGTAATCACTTCCTTCTATGTGCTTTCCCTTTTATACAGTAATATAAATGTTTTCCACTAAATCTCGTTGCATTGATGATGTTTTTTGTAGTTTGCCTGCTTGACTGCTTACTTAGATCTATTATTGTTTAGGTGCATTTTACTACGTGTTTTGTTTCTGTGTTGTCTTGACAGGTTTTGCAGCTGAAATATGAAGACCATCAAGCTTGGAGCAAACATCAAGGAGAAAGGATCAGCGATCTGAAAGGTATAGCATCTATCTACTTGATCTCTAATTAGATCTAGGAAAGTATTCTATGTTCTGTCCTATTTGTTCTAGACTTACATTAAGCTAGGGAGACCAGGCCTCGAGTTCACTCTTGGTAGATTGTCCGTCAAACAAACCTGCTTTCCGTCTCTGGTCGGTGGGTACCGTAAGGAAGAGTGAAAACATTCTTCAACCAGCCACTTTCTTTCGATGCCAAGCATTGTGCATGAAAAGCGGTTGAGGAACAGGATTCTAGGGCACACAATCCTTCTTCTGCATCGAAATGGATGGCCTACTGGGGAGTTCGCAGGTCCACTCTTATTCTTGGTCGAATTCCCTGATGAATTATTGTGGGATGCATGGCCTTTTTCCATCTTCTTGGGTTGGATAGATATTAAAGGTGTAAGCTAGATCGCTCACCCACTTAAACTGTTCATATTTGACTCACAATGTCAAATATCCGCTTTGATTTGCATTGCATTGTTGCAGAGCTAATTTGCATAAGACTTGAATGGCTATAGATATTTATATAGAAAATAGAGATTCTGGACACTCTGATCATGTCTAGGTTACTCAGTGATCCCTATGGGATGGCTTATAAAGTTGGGCAGTCTTCTCCCAGAAGGATCAGCGGCCTCCTTTCATTTCAGATATCACTCAATATATCGATTCCGATACTTTGAGTTGTTGGACAAGCATGCTTGAGGGGCTTGGGAAGATTAAGGAAAGCATCGAAGCCTTGGCTCGTGTTTTAACTAGGACTTCCACAACTATCTCTGAACATGTTGCTCCAACGCGCTTCTTTCTGAACGAACCCCTTATTGTCGGAAAAGACATCGAGCTTGCTTATTAATAAAATTTATTTACCTATATATATATATATATATATATATATATATGCTAACTAACATTTCCATGCTTTTAGAAAGAAAACCTGTCGGCAGATGGTTCATAAATTTGGATTTCCTACTCTGCACCCATTAGTTCAATGATTTCAGATATTTCACGTAGACCAATTTAAGAGAAGGGGCACATTTTGCACCAAATCCTAAATCCTTTGTAATCGATGGTCACATTTTATTTGCAGAAACCAAATCAATACAATTTTCCATTAGAGGTAATGACTGGTACAAGCCTGTTTCGTGTATGTGGAAATTCTGTCTAAGCATGTAATTAATAGTTTAGTGAACATATCTCTTTTCTCATTGGAATAGTGAAGGTTTGTGCATGATCGAAGCTCGAGACTTTTGAACCACACACAGTGATCTCAATACCCGAGGGTGGGCTGGATATGCCAGTTGTGTTAGAATTTCTCAGGTCGGTACTTGCGGTAAGCTCCTCACAACCGGCCGCCCCTGCGGCGATAATTATTTATTTTAGAATTCCTTAGCGTGCCACTGTAGCAGTGAAATAATTTGAGTTTGGCCGCTGCATCGGTGCAATAATTTGAGTTTGGCTGATACATCTGTAAAATTTGGGAGATTTTTCTACTGTGTGGTGAGGTTAAATTATATTAAATTTATTTACTTAAATATATGGTATATTTGAAAATTATATATAACAATATCTAAATTATATAAGATATAATTTCTCAACAATTATCATACTTTCACAGCTAGGTTGATTTGGATAAATTAATTGTATCTATAAGGTGCTACCAGGTATGTCATTCTAAATACAACTAAAATCAGCGTAAATCCATTTGGTCTCATTCCATGGAAGGTTGGGAATCCATTGAAACTAGAGCACCTTGGCATTTCTCGTAATATTTTTACTCTCTTCTACAACGCCATGTATACAATACAAAGTCATGGACTAAGAACTTGTATGCATTGACTGTATTCATGCTCATTGATTGTATTTATCACATCTTCATAGCTTACATGATACCCATTCCTATACAACGCCATGTATACCATACAAAGTCATGGACTAAGAACTCATATGCATTGGATGTATTCATTCTCATCGATTGTATTTATCACATATTCATAGCCTACATGATACCCATTCCTATGTGAGTTCTTGGTTAAACTTAGGAATCTAGGATGAGGTAACGTATTTCTCTTCGGTGTAATTCATGACATGCTTCAAAATAGCTATTAACGAAAATGGATTGCAAAATAACAAGGAATTCTTTGTATTCGATGTAGAATACATTTTTCTCAGATTTCCTATAATGAGGCTAAGCACTATTGACGGCAACTTGAACATAGTCGTTGTGAGGGTACCACTCGCCGAGGTTCAATCTCATTTGCTTCTATCAACAAAGACTCTCCAATGTATGACTAATAGAAAAAATTGATCCACCAGTATTCACGTTGTACTGTCACTCTTTACAAAGATTTTTATGTGATACAATAGGAAAAATCTATGCGATACTTAAATAGCTTACTTAAATAAAGAACTATTAAATAGCTTACCATGTGAATTTATGAAAGCATACACATCACTCATCAATTATATGTACCATGTCAATTTCTGAGCATGCATAACTCATCAGTTATATGCGCCATACATCATAGTATTTTCATGTGGCACAACACAAATTGACATAGCCGAATTTTATTGAAATTATGGAATTTGGGGTAATTCAATCATTCACCATGACGGTATGCACACAACTGTATATTATGAAAAAATTTGTTCTAAATTGTAAACTCGAGTCACACAAACCACATCTACAAATAATTTGATATCTACATAGAATTCGACAACAATGAACTATCTAACTGTAAGACTGCTTTTTCCTTTTTTTTAACATGCAATTCCCAAATGTTTCACTTTAACGTAATTAAAATTTATCAATTAAAAGAAGCTGATAATAAAGCATATATTTATCACATTATATTAATATCTTAATATATTCTTATTAGGTTTTGCCTCTTAACATTAATTTCTAAGTGTTTCACTTTAACATAATTAAAATTTAACAATTAAATTAAACTAATCACATTATATTAATTTATCTTAATATATTCAAATTTCTTGATATAACATCTTAATATACATTTATTTTCAAAATTATATGTATTTATCACATTATATTAATGTCTTACTATAATCTTATTTCTTCATATAACATCTTATTATTATTTTATTTTCCAAATTTAATAGGATTTTGTTACCGTGTGTTGGTGTTTATTATGTGTTAAATAATTCCAATATTTAAATTGTCAACCTGAGGAGGGAGCTTATGAGATGCAATCACTATATGTGCAGGATTGAAGGCGTGAACTAACCTAAGCTGACTAACGATGCAACTATATGTTTTTAAACTACTTGCATGACTTTCATAATTCAAATGCAAGAATTTGTTTTATCTATGAAAACATGAAACTGATTAACGAATGAGGCGAGTAGAAAACTTAATAAAGATATTTTAACTCGATTTTATTTGGGAAGTAGAAAACTTGATAAAGATATTTATTATAGTTGCAAGTAGAAAGTTTGGTAAAGATATTAATTTCTGATCCAAATCTTATATCATGAACATCTTCATTATTTGGCTGAATAGAAACTAGTTTTATAATTAACAAATGAAACTATAGAATTGTTAACTATTACTTGGAAATAAATTATCTAGAAACAATACTAACGAATTCTGAACAATAACTAATTAACAAACCAGATTTGAAGAACTGAAGTTTGGAAGAAGGTTGGAAGAAAGTTTAAGAAGAAGTAAGAGAAAAGAGGAAATAATGATGAAGTTTAATCAAGAATTCTAAATAACGTAAAACAAAAGTTAAATTACATCTAAAACCATTAATTAGAAGTAGTAAGAATTATGATTGAGAGGCAGAAGAAACTAGATTCTGAAGAAGGTCTAAAACAATGCAGAAAGTAAACAGGTTTGAATGATGATCCGAACGCCGGTCTGAATGGCGGTTCAAATGACAGTCCAAATGGAGGAAAATGAAAGAAAAGAATAATTTGGATGATTTAATGACCAGCTAGCTCATGCCATATGATCCTACAGTGCAAAGGAAAGCAATGGAGAGATTATTTAGAAGCTAAACTAATGAGAAACTATTCTAACCATTATCTAAGAAGATGAATTATTCTATTGGATATGAGAAGAAGGTAAGATGGAAGAAGAGAGAGTTAACCTACAGCAATAGGAAGAAAGACTAACAGAGAGAAGGAGAAAGAGAAAGAGGCTAATGCTAACTATGGAGGAATTGGGAGCAATATCTAAAAATGATGGAAGAAGAACTGAAAGAAAACTACAAACTATTAAAGCTATTGGTTGACCATTTCATAATTCAGAAGAGATTATGTTAGCAGCAAAATACAATTCACAAGAAAAACATTAGCAGGACTAATTCTAACTATGAATTGAATTTAAAACATGAACTGATTAGCTTATCTAGTTGTAGAAAAGACTGAAAGTAATCAAGAAAGCTATGCTTGACCGGTCATACTAAATTCTGCAGACATAACAACAAAATACACATAACATAAAACATAAGTTTTATTTATATAAACAACATAAATAGTAACAGAAGTACATAACATAACATGTGAATGTTATTTATATAAATAATGGAATACGAACAGTGATAACATGCACAACACAAAACACATATTTCATCTATGTAAGCAATAGAATATTAGGATATAAACATCATGTTATAAAAATAGATACAGAGATGAAATAAACAACACAACACGAGTTATACACGCAGACTGGAGACTGCTGATCGTTGAGGGGCCTGTCTCAGCAAGCAAAGGCTGAGTCTTTAGTAATCAATCACCATACATGCTGCGAAATCTTCATAAAAACCAGAACATAGATGTATATATTGAATTAGCAGAGTATTACAGCATTCCTGTGTCCACTTGCAGTCAGGTAAAGATCAATAAGAACGACTCCATCTCAATCATGTCAATAAAAACGAGACTTAACAACACAAAAAAAAGCTTGACAAGACTTAGCTCGTCTCAGTCACAAAGACATCTATTTATACATGACAATAGATGAGAAGGTCGACAGAGTCGACCTCTCTAAAAATAGAGGTCTTTAATAACTGTAACCGGCTGCTTTAAGTGATGCATGCCAACACAGAGATCGCCTTCCTTCTTCCACGGGGTCAGTTCCTTCACGCAGCTGTTGCAGCGTCGATCTACCTTGGACGTGGAACGAGCAGTGTGTTGGCAAAATGATCGTGGGAGGACGGGCTTCTTCCATAACACCGGCGTGAATGAGTGTGAATAAGCGTGCGTGATCCCAGGCCAATGAAAAAGATAATCAGCATTAGGAGTATTGACGTGGGTGTGGTAATGCATTGGCAAGCTCAGCGAACCTGGAGACGAATCTTCTAGAGCAATAGTTATTTAACCATCAACACCACGTGGCTAACAGAACCCACATGCCCTTTTGTTGCTTTAATGGCCTAAGGTAAGCTAACCATGGATTTCGAGGGTTGAACGTGGGGCTGAACGATGAGCTAAATGCATTTGTGTTTTAATATGTAGCCCAAAGTCTGAATGAAGGTCTGTTTGAGAAGTGCAACCTGTAAATAAAAACATAAAAGCCAATTATTCCCAGAAAATGTCACTTTAACGCAAATAAATCATAATATAACGAAATATAAACAAGATTTGCATAATAAGTAAATATGTGCATACCTCGACTGTTTGAAGGGCTGAATGGTAAAGAAAACAACTTACTATAGTGAAAATGATAGAAATAACGTCATTCAGAGTAGATTTATTGATAAAAAAATGGTGACAAAAATGGACGTCAACACCGTGTTTTAATCTCATCACTTTGTATCTTTTTTCATATAAATATAGTTTCAACTTTGAGGCAAATACAAGGATCACTTCACTTTGTATACTTTTCATATAAATATAGTTTTAGCTTTGAGGCAAATACAAGGATCACTGTATATACTTAAATCAATTACTTATATTAAGTTATACTAAAATGTTTAATTTTATCAGAAAATTCATATTCAGAGTGGTCCAATATCCTCTTGTAGCATCAAGCATGTTCTTATTCACATGTACCAATGATCCAAAAAGGATTAATAGATAATTTGTCATATATTTTGGTACTTTCTTGATCAAAATTTGAAATTATTAGCTTCTAGTGTCCATTTTAGGGACATGTCCTCCTTTGGTGATTTGAGGTGCAAAACCTTTTGGAGCCCATTTGAGGCTTCAACTAGTCATCTTAGGGGTTAAGTATTTGCAAACATAGCTTTGAGCCCCTTTAGAATCTTTTACACATTAAAAGCTTTCTAATTATGCAAATATCACCTTAGAGTTTGGATGTGAAAGTTATGCCTTATGTAGGTTGACCTATCATGTTGACCACCATGATGTTAAGTTGATGCCACGTCAACTCACATTACTCACACATGTGGAGCTATTTATGCGTGGTCTTTCAAGAAGATTCTAGATGGTACAAAACCCTTACACTAATTGAGGGTTAGGACATGGAAAAATACTAACCCTAACCCTAGTTGGCTATGAGGCTATGTTAAATATTGGAACACTAGGAAAGGAAGGGGTTCCATTCTTATTTTATTGTGTACTGTTCCATAGTTGAGTAAAGCATCTCGGAGTGGGATATTAAAGCATAAAAAGGGAAGTGGAAGATATTATAGAAGCCATACTGTCCACAAAGTCCATTGCAACTTCATAGTGAGTGCCCCTTTTTCTATATTTGCATTTCATAACTGAGAATAAAAACACAAAGCCTAGGCCTCACCTTCTAGTTGGATATTTTGCATAATGGGTTTTCCTAGGGTACATCTTCTTTTCATCATGTGGATGGTGTGTTATTTGCTTAGTTTCTTTCATTTCAATTTCAATTTATTTAGTATCTATGCGTTAAGCTAGTAACAATCAAGTTTGAAGATCTGAAATAATACACTATATTTGTTGTTTATTGGTTCTATTAGATAGATCGATCGATCGATCCTTGAGTTTTCTATTGTTTCCATTATATATATGAGTGATTTAATAGATATAGCTGGATTCAATATCAAATTTACCTTTCCATCCATGTCGCACATTTATATGAATGTTGCATTCATAGATCTTCATTGTCGACAGATTTAGAGTCCATCCCAACTCTGGTATTCCTATGTTTTATTGGTTTCAATTTCAATGTTTTCTTGCAGTTTTATATGCTAGTTCATTCTTCCTGTATTTATTTTATGTAATCCACTTATTGGGCAATAGGGAATTTTCATATAGTTGCAGCCACTTTGATTGAGTTGTAGTAAATTGTTGTCACTTTAAAAAACAATATTTACCTTTGAACCCAAGTTGTTGATGTAGAACATTATCTTGCATTTCCTTATCCTTTGTAGCTCCCTCTTTAGGATTTTCTTTATGACAATCTTCATGACAATATAAGGGAAATGACAAAAATAAGAAAGAAGTATAACCCATGGAAAAATACTCCATAGGATCTAGTCATTTCAAGGTTTTTAAGGTTACAATCAAATTATGATTTCAAGATATGCCTTCATGCTTTTATAGGTCCTTTCAACCTCTCAAGTGAATAACTTCCTTTTATAGAACACTGTTGTGGGACCCTTTGTGTCCCTTAACTATCATCACTATTTTATGTTAATGTATTCTAACTAAATAGAAATTGGAGCAGTTACACTCGCTCCAACCTCTTCGCATGATGTATAAATATAATTTCAAGAATGAACACAATTAGTACGTTGAACATTCTACTCCACTTTTGTTTTTATTGATAGGATTATTGCGCGTGTTTCCATTATGTGCTTGAATGTTGTGTTGAACCTATCCTTTCAACACTTTGGCACCATTGTCGTCCTTCATTTGGTCTGGGTGAAAACAACAGCAGATGGAGGTAAGCAAACATCAAATGAGAAAAGGAGTGTCAAAAAACCAACAAGAAGAAACACATGCTGAAGAAATGCTTACGAGAAATTTGGTTGGTGACACGACTATGGAGAGTTGATTTAAGGTTGAAGAAATTTGAGGAATATTTAGCGAATATATCAATATTGTGCCTATACAGCCACACGAGGAGCATCATTGTTCTGCTTATCAAACTCTGTAAAGAATTGATCAAACATTATAATGCGTTGACCATATGTTGATAATGGAGTATGTCTACTCGCAAAATAGAATATTGTCGATCAATCCTATAGTATCGATCACCGATTAGCTTACAGTTTCCTTTGGCCATGACCTTCTTGTCAACCCATCGACTAGAAGCTTGTTAGTTAGGAAATCTATCGACCAAGGAAGTATACTTGTTCCTCAATGGTATGTTGATTACATTTGGAAAATTAAATTGTGGAGGACTTCCATATATACATAAAGATTGTCGTCGAATGAATGGTTGACTGAATTTCTTATTTCCATGACCAACACCATGGTCGACCTGTCTACATACATTTCAATCACTTGAATTCTCTATTGACTAGTTCAATTAAATCACCATTGATTTGTTGTTCGATTGATGATCGGTCACATCATAAAAGGAGATGGGATTAGTTACCGACTAAATCATCATACATATCATAGAATAATACGACTGATGGAAGTTGAAGAATCACAAGTCAAGGATGTTACTACATACTTGTTCTCTTCAAGACAAAGAAGAGTTTTGGGGTGGGTAGGGGAGATGTTGGGGGACCCTTCGGGTCTCTTAATTGTCATCACTATTTTGTGTTAATGTATTCTAACTAAATATTAGTTGGAGCAAGTGTAACCACTCCAACCTCTTCACATGATGTATAAATACCATTTCAAGAATGAATATAGTTAGTTGAATGTTCAAATACAATTTTGTTTTTCTTGATAGGATTACTGTGTGTGCTTCCATTATATGTTTAAATTATTTGTTGAACCTAGCCTTTCAAAAACCACACACCCTTGTCATGTTTCCTTTTTCCAAGATCCTCGGTGTGTTGCTTGTCTACAGACAACTTGGCTCGATTGTCATGTTTCCTTTTTCCTTTTTCTCTTTCATATTCTTTGGCCTCTGGCATCAAATAGCTCGACCGCCAGTTTTTTTTCTCACATAAACCATTGTGCAATTTTTCTCTATATGTTCCTCCTCGTCAATTTCATCAGTTATTGCAATCTACTTTGCTTCTCTTCAAGTTACATCCTCCTTCTGAATATAGCCAAATCATAAGTCCATATAGATAATGTTAAAAAATTTGCAATTTCTTGATCATTGGATTTTCTGAATCTGAGTAGGACAATCCCTCATAATTATATCCAAGGGTGGACTGAGGAGACATCCTGATTCCATGCACTTCAAATATTACATGTTTGTTCATAAAATGCAATATTATAACATAGTAAGTGGCAAATTTATTTGAATAAAAAAATATGGAAAGTAGTTGACATAGATATATGGGTTTCTAGATTGAAACGCTTACATCTGATGATTCCTTAAATAGATCATGAACGTACTTGATGGAATGCCAAAGTCGACACAAAATTTCTCTTTCCCTAGAAATAGTTCTTCCACGGTCTCTAATTAGGTGATCATGCATTCCTATCTTATTTTTACTATTCATGTCGACCAAACACTTGTTTTCCAGATTTCGAAGCCCCAACAAACCATTCCACCCTAATCCACACCATATTCGAATCCACTTATCCCTGTCTTCTCCTATGAAAAAACAAGCAATATCTAAAAGTAGTTGTTGCTCCTCTTGATGAAGTGAGTCATAACTAGCTTTAATTGTCAATCTCAATGATCAAATTTGAAAGGTTGGTTTTAATTTCATTTTTAAGGATATATATTGATCAAACCTATCAATACTAAAATGTTGCAAATATAATTGTACCATAATTGAAAAAAGTAAACTTTAATTACACACTTCATTTAACAATGTTAAAAAATAACCAACAACTCAATGAAGAACTTGTAATTTCAATAAAACTTAATTAATTAACACAATCTTCTTTTAAATCAAAATTATCCACAAAATTACCATCTTACATAAATGGACACAGTTCAAAAAATATTATTCAACCAGCCTACTTCCGTTAATTTCACATTCTTCAAAATGATCAAAATCTACATCATGGATGAGATGAATCTATTTTCACAATGAAAGAGGCTTTTGAGATTTCATTAGTTTTGATACATCATAAATGAAAAATTCCAATCTACCTCATTTAGAGAGTGAGGTGCACTAAGAGATAGAAACATTAACACGTCTAATGTGTCCAAAAATATTCTTGATCTATCATAACCTTTTATCCTATTTAATTTTGAGAAACCTCTTTCACATGTTGTTGTACTAGTTGGAATAACAAGAATAGTTTGTCATAGAGGCATTAAATATGGAAAAAAATCAAATCATTAAGGTTCAGCTTCACATAGATCTCGTACTTCAAACATTACTTTTTTGGTATGATTTATAATTACTACAAATAAACTCATCTTGGACACAAGAAACGACAAACTACAAATGGAATACTATGGTCTTCTATCACAAGGCTTGCTAGCACTTAGAATTTGTAAGAATTGATGCATGAAATGGGGTTTAGTTACTTCATGCATAGAATGCTATAGATGGGGTCGAACGAGCATTTGTACCATTAAATATCCCTTCAACATGACACTAAGCTAGCAGTTGGTACATGAGCCTTAAAGGCGAGTCTGTCTGGTGCATAAGGAGAGCCATAGTTTTGTGCGAGTGGTTTAGATGTAGGATCCTCTCATGCATGCATATCCCTATTCTTACATGTATGAAGGTGAATACTTGATATTTACATGAGTTTACCCTCTGGTTATGGTTCCATAAATAGAGCTCATGGTTCCACCAACAATGCTCATGGTTCCACCAATAATGTCCATGGTTCCATAACTAGAGCTCATGGTTCCACCAACAATGCTCATGGTTCCATAAATAGAGCTCATGGTTCCACGAACGGTGCTCATGTTTCCACTAATAATGTTCATGGTTACATAACAATAACTCATGGTTCCACCAACAATATTCATGGTTCCAAAAATAGAGCTCATGGTTCCACCAACAATGCTCATGGTTCCATAAATAGAGCTCATGGTTCCACCAACAATGCTCATGGTTCCACCAATAATGCTCATGGTTCCATAAATAGAGCTCATGGTTCCATGGACAATACTCATGGTTCCACCAATAATGTTCATGGTTCCATAACTAGAGCTCATGGTTCCACCAACAATGTTCATGGTTCCATAACTAGAGCTCATGGTTCCACCAACAATGCTCATGGTTGCATAACTAGAGCTCATGGTTCCACCAACAATAATCATGGTTCCATAAATAGAGCTCTTGGTTCCACCAACAATGACCATGGTTCCATAAATAGAGCTCTTGGTTCCACCAACAATGCTTATGGTTCCAACAATAATGCCCATGGTTCCATAAATAGAGCTCATGGTTCCACGGACAGTGCTCATGGTTCCACCAATAATGTTCATGGTTCCATAACTAGAGCTCATGGTTCCACCAACAATGTTCATGGTTCCATAACTAGAGCTCATGGTTCTACCAACAATGTTCATGGTTCCACCAATAATGCTCATGGTTCCATAACTAGAGCTCATGGTTCCACAAACAATGTTCATGGTTCCATAACTAGAGCTCATGGTTCCACCAACAATGCTCATGGTTGCATAACTAGAGCTCATGGTTCCACCAACAATGCTTATGGTTCCATAAATAGAGCTCATGGTTCCACCAATAGTGCTCATGGTTCCATAACTAGATCTCATGGTTCCATAACTAGAGCTCATGGTTCTCCCAACAATTCTTATGGTTCCATAAATAAAGCTCATGGTTCCACCAAAAATGCTCGTGGTTCCACCAATAGTGCTCATGGTTCCACCAATAATGCTCATGGTTCCATAAATAGAGCTCATGGTTCCACCAACAATGCTCATGGTTCCATAATTAGAGCTCATGGTTCCACCAGCAATGCTCATGGTTCATAATTAGAGCTCATGGTTCCACCAACAATGTTCATGGTTCCATAATTAGTGCTCATGGTTCCACCAACAATGCTCATGGTTCCACCAACAGTGCTCATCGTTCCACCAATATGCTCATGGTTCCACCAATAATGCTCATGGTTCCATAACTATAGCTCATGGTTCCACCAATAATGCTCATGGTTCCATAAATAGAGCTCATGGTTCCCCCAACAATTTTCATGGTTCCATAAATAGAGCTCATGGTTCCACCAACAATGCTCATGGTTCCACCAATAATGCTCATAGTTCCATAAAATAGAGCTCATGGTTCCACGGACAATGCTCATGGTTCCACCAATAATGTTCATGGTTCCATAACTAAAGCTCATGGTTCCACCAATAATGCTCATGGTTCTATAAATAGAGCTCATGGTTCCACCAATAGTGCTCATGGTTCCACCAATAATGTTCATGGCTCCGTAACTAGATCTCATGGTTCCATAACTAAAGCTCATGGTTCCCCCAACAATTCTCATGGTTCCATAAATAGAGCTCATGGTTCCACCAACAATGCTCATGGTTCCATAACTAGCTCTCATGGTTCCACGGACAGTGCTGATGGTTCCACTTTGAGCTCTATTTATGGAACCATGAGCATTGTTGGTGGAACCATGAGCATTGTCCATTGATTTATGTTGTGTGGGACAACTTTGCAATATTTCAAGAGAAGACATAGCACAAGGGGCCAGGGCCAAATCTTCCACAATGCTGTAATTGTGGGCGGATTGTGCATTAGGATTATGCGTCGCTCATCAGAGCACACCCTTGGGTGGGTGTAACACTGTGTCAAAAATAAGATTCTTATTTGAAGAGGGCCATTAAGTTCCGTAAATAGAGCTCATGGTTCCACCACCAATGCTCATGGTTCCACCACCAATGCTCATGGTTCCACCAATAATGATCATGGTTCCATAAATAGAGCTCATGGTTCCACCAACAATGCTCATGGTTCCGCCAACAACGCTCATGGTTCCATGACTAGAGCTCATGGTTCCACCAACAACGCTCATAGTTCCATAGCTAGAGCTCATGGTTCCACCAACAACGCTCATGGTTCCACCAACACCGCTCATGGTTCCATAACTAGAGCTCATGGTTCCACCAACAACTCTCATGATTCCACCAACAATGCTCATGGTTCCACCAACAACGCTCATGGTTCCATAACTAGAGCTCATGGTTCCAGCAACAATGCTCATGGTTCCACCAACAACGCTCATAGTTCCATAGCTAGAGCTCATGGTTCCATCAACAACGCTCATGGTTCGATAACTAGAGCTCATGGTTCCACCAACAATGCTCATGGTTCCACCAACAACGCTCATGGTCCCACCAACAATGCTCATGCTTCCACCAACAACGCTCATGGTTCCATAGCTAGAGCTCATGGTTCCACCAACAATGCTCATGGTTCAATAACTAGAGCTCATGGTTCCACCAACAATGCTCATGGTTCCGCCAACAATGCTCATGGTTCCACCAACAACGCTCATGGTTCCATAACTAGAGATCATGGTTCCACCAACAACACTCTTGGTTCCACCAGCAATCCTCATGGTTCCATAACTAGAGCTCATGCTTCCATCAACAATGCTCATGGTTCCACCAAAAACGCTCATGGTTCCAGAGTTAGAGCTCATGGTTCCACCAACAATGCTCATGGTTCCATAACTAGAGCTCATGGTTCCACCAACAACGCTCACGGTTCCATAACTAGAGCTCATGGTTCCACCAACAACGCTCATGGTTCCATAGCTAGAGCTCATGGTTCCACCAACAACGTTCATGGTTCCATAACTAGAGCTCATGGTTCCACCAACAAAATTGTTCCATAACTAGAGCTCATGGTTGTATAATATATAACTAAATTGTTTGGATTCAATGAACTGAAAATATAATACTGGGCCTAGAATTCATCACATGTATCATGTATCACAAAGATTCCAATGCCAATCTACAGCATCAAAGGTATGGTCTACAAGTTCACAACAGAATAAGCATTATATCTAAAGAATCAGATAACCAACAAACAAGATCTGAAAACCCTAGCTTGCAGATAGTGATGGAATCAAAATTTTATCGGAGGAACCAATCATTGGAACTACTAAGACAAGAAACATGGTGGTGAATGCATCTACAGGAAGTTCTGATGAGAATGTATATTAACTACAAGGATTCAATGTCCAAATGCAGCCTGTGATGAAGATTAAAATTAAATAACATAAACAGCAAAAGCAACACCATCAAGCTCAATCTCATCAGTTGTTACAACAAGACCAAGACCCAAAACAAATGCATTCTCAATCCAATCGTTGGTTAGTCCAGATATCATTGATCAATCTAAAGTGTATGCTCCAAATATGGCATAGCTTAGTTCAACAGTGGGGCTTCCACCAACATTTCAGCATGGAAGTGGTGCACCACGATTATGCATCTGCAACTCTTTACATGCCACCTGGAAATCCTTCTTATCAGAACATGTAGTCAGTAGTTGTATATGTTCCTCAGTATGGCATCAGTGGATATCCTTTGAGTATAGCTCTTTTGTGACCTATTACAGCAGGTTGCCCTTCACAAGGTACACTGACTATGTTCTTTGATAATAAAATAGCTGCTCTGGCTTCAAACAAGAGTGCATTAGGAAGTTATGCAATGACTAACCAGTGAACGCATAAGAGCGCTCAGCTGAGGATACATGTGATGTTGCAGCCCTTGGATTCCTTCTCTAACTAGAGGATTTGTTTATGGAGGTCATGTTGCAGCCCTTCGTATTCCTTCTCTATCTAGAGGGTTAGTTTATGGAGGTCAAGTGAATCACATGGAGCTACAAAAGGTGTCCATGGATAATAGAATAGAAGTTCAACTTTCTAAGATGTAATATTTTACAATCAACTATTGTTAATAACAATAGTAAGTGTATCATACTTTGGGAGTACTTCCCATGTAGTCCTTGTACTCAATTGTGTCATCTCACCATTGGTTAGTCCAATGCTATCAAGTTCTACATTTGTGGTTGTGCACAAGCTTTTCTTCAAAATTAAATGAGCATAACTTCCAACTTCTAATGGGATATAGCTGGGAAACATAAGTAGAAAGCTATTATGTTTGGAAATAACAAAGAAGGGTTAAAAACCCGAATCCTATTAATATTTCTCTGTTGCTGGAGAAGCTGAAAAATCATGACACGGAGATAGGAATTTTCTAATATTGAAAAATAAGTGATAGTTTCCAGGGTAATTCAATCCAAGATAAGGCATTTACTTGGAAGGATATGCACTATGATTAAATGGTTTATGATTTTGTGACCTTACAGACAAATTTTGATAGTAAATATTATCCTGCTTTGGGATGTAAGTGCATATCTTAACCCTCCTATTGTAGCTCCCCCAATCGATCAACCATTTCTATATAACATGCCATGTGATTGTCTTCCTGAACCTCCGCTCTCGTATTTTCTGTGAATAATTTTGCAAGGACTGGAGAATGGTGGAATTCATATGTCACTGGTTTAAAGAGAATTTTGTATTGTCCTTCCAGTTACAAGTCTTCGAGGTCTGTGAGATATGGAAGCTAAATTTTTACCAAGGAAAAAAGTTTCCATCAGAGTATCATTATTTTTCAACATTTTTCCAGCAAATGGCACTGGGTTGGATTCTTCCTTTTGGACTTGTACTAGTAAATGCCATACATATTCTATCACTGTTGGAGCCTTGTGGTCATTCCAAAAGCTTCTCCTACAAGCAAAAATTTAGATGGCCCTACATTGGAACCACAAATTAAAGATGGACACTATCCATCGAAAATTGAAAAAGGCAGCATGCCAGGACTCCAGGAATGGATACCTAATTAAGGTAGCTATACTAGGAGTATACTTTAATTATCAACCACGGAGCGTACAAACTTAAGAGGTGCTGAGCACTGTATGTGCACTATAGAGTGATCTTTGTCGTTCAGGGTGTTGAATGTATCCTAAAGGTTTCTTTGAAGGAAATGGAAATATTGCTCTACAACTAAAAAGCTGGAAACATGAAAAGGATGCAAATCTATAACCTAAATCTGCTGAAGACTGATAGATTTATCTTAAGAATCGAATACTGGAAAACTAGAAATATAGTCTAGGAATTAAATACTGAAAGCTGGTAAATCTAATCTAGGAATCGTAATGTTGAAAAACAATCAAATTCTATCTACCCATTCAAATACCAAAAGCGATAGTACGTTATTCTATTCAAATCAAATACTGAAATATTCAACTTCTATGTGATCAAACTTAAATAAGGAGAGTATGCGCGTGAATTTATAGATATGAATCATTGTCTGGAAATAATATAAAAATGATGGAAAACAGATGTAAAATACACCTGCGTAGATAGGATACACAAGACTACTGACAACGTGTTACAGAACTACGAAATCAATATTATCGAACTACAGAGAAAATCATTGAACTGAAATCAGAATTTGCTATTTAAACAATTATCAAAGCGCTTTCACACATCATGATGATTAAGCCAGTTAACGAAATGCAAGAGAAATACCTGTGATCAAATACGAGGCTCCTGATCTACGTATTGAGGGGGGCCTCCCCAACACATATTTCAGGAGTGAAAAAGACTTATAAACTCAAGGATTTGAAATAACACCGGTCTTTCATTATCAAAATCGTAACTTCATATTCCATGAAAAACTTAAACAGAACTGTCTTGAATATATAATGTGCTAAAGATTGTTTCTCTAAAATGTCAACAGGCCCCCCTGTTATTGAAGAGGTCCCTATTTATTCTAAATTCTAACCTAACTCTACATTGTAAATGTTGATCCTGGTTAACAGGAGCTCTTTCTATAAATCATGAAAATGTGAGCGCTGAGTCACTTGTGATCTTCAATCTTTGAGCTTGATTTACTTGTTGTTTTCCAGATTACCTGTGCCCTGCTCACGCATGACTATTTTCATATAATTAGCACATAAAAACGGCTTTAAGCATAAGAAGAATAATCTCTAAACTACTTTATTAAATAATCAAAACAAATGCATTCTTACCCACAAGTGGAGGTATTTTCTTATCCTTTCTTGTGCTTGTGTGGCATAAAGGGGCTATAGAGTACCTATATTGTGAACTCATCACAACAACTGATTGAACCTACTAAACCATGACTAGAATACAAATCATATCTATAGGTTTCCAGGAGACCACTCTCCTCCAAAGTTTGGATGATATGTTCAGATGCTTGATTGCTATAAGGCATACACAAACTATTATGCTTAGGATATCTAGTTTTCGAACCTTGGTATATCTCTTTTACATTAAGTTTGGATAATGTTGAACATATGATCAATATCATTGTAACTACTTCATGACTCACTCCTTTTTCAGGGAAGTAGTTGGTAGTTGTTGGCTGTGTCAATTGGGTGTAGCTAGATTGCCTGAGCAGAAAGTTATTATCCTCGACCACTCAAATTCAAATCCCAGTTTATGACATGCTTGGCCTTGATCCCTAAGATTCCATTTTACCCTGGGTACCATTCTATGAATAAGGGGAAGCATCCTCGGATTGAGAAGTACTGAAGTGCATTGCATGGAAAATTATTATAAAAAAAAGAAAAAAAACAATTGATTGTTAGTTGGGATTTGGTGTAAAAGCTTTTAAATGGGAAACAATTCCTAATGTATCATGTATCATGTGGTGACCCTCTAGTAAGGGACAAGTTGTCATTTATCCACCAACTATGTTTGTAACTAAATATTGATGTATAAACATATCTTGTGTGATTGTTCAAAGTAATAAAATGACATAACAAAAATTCTCTAAATAACTAACTGAAGTTAAAAATTGTACCATCCCCAAAATCAAGAACCAAAATAAAAAATTACATGCTCAATTTTTTAAAATGAACAACTTTTTTGGCTAAGTTGAAAGGGAATTACCAATTGAGATTGCTAAAGAAGTTATAGAATATGAAAGTTATATTATCATATATTTTTCTAGAGCTTGCATGGGATATTGGAATTATTCTTTTGTCCTTTTAGATCTCCACTCTCAACCTTTGACAAATGTGAATGATCACTAGCAAGATGTGTAGGGTCACCAACGTGATGCCAATGACACAAGAAGGCTCACTAACAACATGCAAAGGGTCATGATATTCAATCCATATTCCACTAAGCATTTTTCCAACCTAGTACAATAGTTCTTTTTGACCTATTTTAATGTCATTTGCTTGTAACCCATAATTTTTTCCTTAAGCATATCCTAGATACATGTGTGTTGTTATTGTTGTTAAATTTAGTCTTGTCACTTTATTTTACTCTCGTGTTGCTCTTGGTCCCTGTCATCTTGCCATACTTGTCTTGGGATCAGAATATCTACTTTGATACCACTTGTAGCATACCTATATGCAAATATGGATCATAACTTCCACAAATCTATATAGGAACTGAAATAAAGAAAAGATATGGTAGATGTAAATCCAAAAATATTATAATAGAAAGACAAAAAACATAAGAATGTTGGGGGTACCTGAACACCCATGAAAATTGCACTTGCAAACCCAATTATGTGGAGGAAGATCTCTCCAAA
This sequence comes from Larix kaempferi, assembly GCA_027924585.1. Classification (NCBI taxonomy): domain Eukaryota; kingdom Viridiplantae; phylum Streptophyta; class Pinopsida; order Pinales; family Pinaceae; genus Larix; species Larix kaempferi. The sequence continues at coordinate 12,218,121 of BSBM01000434.1, forward strand.
AGCACTTCATTGAATAGACAATTGAAACAACAAAAAATACAAAATAGAGGAGGAGTGCACCTCGGTACAAAATATAGAGAAACCCTAACTTGAGGCCCCAACTACCTTTTAACTTTTAAAGGATGTTGAGCCATACTACATTGATTTATAAAGACTTAACACAAAACATTATCACAAAATTATAATCTATATACAAAATAGCTTGTGGGCATAGGATCTATTTGCACAATGAAAATATTGTGCTTGGGTACACAACAAAGTAAGGCCTTACAAGACCAACTTTGGGAAGGTTTGACCTTGTATGACCATTCCAATAAGGCCTTGCAAGACCAACTTTGAGAAATTTTACCCTTTTAGGTCCATTCAAAATCTTTCCAGGCCAACTTGAATATGGGTTGATCATGCTAGTCAATACTTAAGGCCTTCTAGGATCAACTATAAAAAGGTTTGATCCCACTTTCAGTAATATATCACGCACTGTAACATTTGTTTTGTATCCAATGGGTGTTACAAAGATCTGATCTACGTCTTCTTATTATAGATATTCAGATTGTAAAATAGTACGAGATATATAGTATAGACCAACAAACTCATCTTTAGGATCGTATTCTCCCCATCTTGTGACTTTTTCTGGAGTTTAGAATAGCCATATTGAGTTTAAAAACATATTGAGTTAAAAGACAACTTCATTCAATATTTTCCTATATTTATTTCACTTTAAATTTAAAATCTACTGTGGTATTATAGTATGAAATATGAGTCTAGAACTTGTGCACAAATCCCAATTATAACTCAAAATCATTCATTTGCAGAGATGGGTGAGTTTATGTACTCTAGAACCATAAAATTCTCCAACAGCTTGAAAAAATTATCATTATATATCTTGATATGCTCCTCATTTCTGTTGAGCTCCTCCAACTCTTTAGCACCAGGGAAAAGCAACATGAATCCCCATGTATCCCCATGAATCCTATCTTATCCATGTCAATGACATCCACCTACTAATAGAGATTTCCATGGAAAGTGAAGATGTTTCTAATGCATTCTAGAGTGCTAGTAAACATAGGAGAAAGAAGCATGAGCCAATCCTAATTCCTATACAAGAAATATGGCACGAGAAGAGGTGGTTGTGGTGCAGTAATTTCTTTCATTAGTATTCCATAGGTTAAATTTATTTACCAATTGATTATCAGTCAGCTAATGTGAAATTACAAGAAAGGTGATTGTATGGTGGACACTCTCTCTATGAGAGAAATTTGTATCTAAAGCATTAAGATAAAGTGGCACAGATTCCTGATGGATGAGTTGCTCCAAGCCTATATAGATTCTCATAATCCATCCATGTATTTTATTTTTGGATACTTGTAGGCAGCCTTCACCATGAGGCTTTTACACTCTTTTTCAAATATATTTGAAGAATTGCATGGACTCTCTCCACAATGCCTAATCTAGTATTCTATTGATCTAATCTCAAGCTCTTAACAAACAACTCAACAACATATTGTCTCTTCCCCATGAATATTACAAAACTTGAAAGACATATCAACAAACTCCTTAAAGTGGGCCATATTCAACCAATCTCATCATCATGTGGCTTTACAACTTATAGTATTCCAAAATAGAGCAAGATGAATTGTTAACAAATTACAAAGCTCTCAGTAAAATCATAGTCAATAACAAGTATCCAATGCCCCTAATATAGGATTTGATGGATCAACATCATAGAACACACTATTTCATAAATATAGATGTGACAACAAGGTACCATCATAAGTCCATATTTTATGCATCTCGTATCATCACAACTAACATTGAGATTTAGCATTACACTAGTTACAATCATGCCACATACCATGTGAAACTCATGTGAAAATATTACATCACAACTAACAATGAGATTTAGCATTACACATACATAAGCATAATTACAACCATGCCACATACCAAGTGAAAATATTATTATGTAATTTGTAGAAAACATTATTCTATTAAAAAAACCTTTATCCACAAAAGAGCACAATATTCTTTGATAAATAGCACAATATCCACATTATTCCAATATCCAAAAAAATTGGGTTTCACAATGAATTTTAGAAACCATATTTTGAAATCTTATTATGAAATCTTCTAATTGGAGGTTGTCTTTGTTTTTTCGTTTTTTAAGTGGTAATTCCACATAGACAAAAGAAAAAGCCTAAATGTGTTAAAGAATTAAATATCTTGCTGTTATTTTGAATGCATATACAGATTAATACTATTATTTTATTATCATGTAAAAATGTAATAAAGAAGTCGTAAAAGGGTATGTGACTACAATTTAATTGATTTTTAAATTAAGCAAGATAATTTTTCTATGTGTTCATCTCAAACTAAATGAAATAATAAGTAACCTTATTTATTAACCATAATAGAGCCTTAAATGAAAGTCTCTGTTGGATAAGGCTCACCGTGCTCTATAATAGAGCACTTCCACTTTGTTTACGATGTGACAACACTACCAGCTCAAATAGCACTGAACAACAATTGACAACTTCAAAACCTCATGTGAAAAAGCAACATATATCACTTATTATAGCATTGAATGGCATAGCTATAAACATGTATCATTTACTCTTTTTTTTTTAAATGAAGACAGCTAACACCAGTTATTCTGGAAGAGAATCCAAGTATCATAGTAAACCTAACAACACAACACATGTCGAAAGGTAAATTTCCTGCTATAACCATCACATCACAATTATACACAAAGTAAAGGACCCACACTGTACCATCACCATCCATCACAGTTATATATTCTTCCTACCCTAGAGGCTAGTACCCGTGTTACCATCATCATCACAATTATATTCACATCGCACTCTACGTATTATTTACATCATAGGATCGTAGGAGTCCGTTCATCTCTATTATGATATGCGGAGATTCGTATGATATGATTAGATTTAGATCATCATTTCTCAGACGATTAGATATTAAATTCACTCAATCATTCCAAAAGATTTTATGCACTCATTGGATTTTATAAAATCTTAAACATTTAAGTTTAATTATAAGTAATTGAATTCAATGGCATTGTAATAATAATGATAACCTCGAACTAAGGGTAGCTGATATGGAGTGGCTGCCATCAAACCATGGTAAAGTAAAGCCAGCTGTAAAAGACACGACAATAATCATGAAAATGGCGGTAACCACAATTCAGTGCAGAGATTCAATAGCCTTCATGAATACCCGGCCGGCCAGTGAGAACCCCTGCCTTCAATCTAGCCGATAAGACGTTTATTTTTTCTTTGAGGACTTTCGTTTTCTTTCCAATAACTAAACAGCTAAACAATAATATTTCAAATAGCTCACGTAACAAAAATTAAAACATCTCCTCAATTTTGATAAATCTCTTTGACTAATAAATTCAAATAATTTTATTTTTCAAAACCTTTATTACGAAAATATTGCAGTTAAAAATAAATATAATTGAATATATACACTTTTAGTTTAAAAAAAGTAATTAAATTGAATGTATAATATCGGTTTTCATTTTTACTATCCTTTTTGTTTTAAAATATCAAAGTAAAAGCCTATACGGGTGTGGGTGAGTGGGGCACGGGGTATAGTGGTAGTGGGATTGGATTCCAAGCTCAGTCTTTAGTTGTCAATTCCCTTAAAGATTTTATTCTCCATCTTTATTTAAATAGAAAGTACGTTGCTTTAATTTCAAAGCACAAATTTTATTTAAATAGAGGAAAATCTCAAGGACATAGTTTCATAATGGAATTTTGCCACCACACCCTTGGAACTCTACACCCCTTCAAAATTTTCACCATTTTCACCGGATACATAAAACACTCTATTAAAAAAACCATCCAAAAAATTACAAAATATTGTGATTTTAAACTACATTTTATTTTCAATCTCTTTTTATAAAAATACTATATCCCTAAGTGAATATAAATAAATCTGGATGTTTTTTAACTAGTAATCTCTATATATAACATATCCTTTCCTTTTATTTCATTTGCAAATCAAGTTATACATATACAAACATAAAAAAAAAAACTTATTATTTTTAATATATATATTACATTACATTTTAATAACCTTATTTTAAAAATAAAAATTAATTTTTTAATTTAAAAAAAATCATATAATAATTTTGTTTTATATTTTTATTTTAATAATTTTAATTTTATAATAATGTAATATGATATGTATAAACTTCTTAAAGTTAATTTAACATATAGAGTTAAAATTAAATTTCTTGAAATAACTGTATGTTTTTGAACTTTTCTTTCAATAATTTCACTTATTATGTTCATGAAGAACATATAAGTTTTATTTAGTTAGCATTTTTACTCATAACTAACTTATTAGCAATTGTCCTGGCAATAGGGGCAAAATGAACGCCCAATGGAAAAGGCATGAGGAAGTAAAAGCACTTCGGAAGGTTCTAAATATTTCCAACAAAGTAAACTTTAATAAGTGGATCACTTCATTATCTAATATTTACTACTATGCATCCAATGGGCTTTGAAAAATTGAGACAAATTGTACATGGTTTTCATTGATTTTTCATAGATGAAGCTTCGATTTTGTATTTATTTCTCGATCATAAATGGTGCTAGGAACAACCACATTGATCAATAGTGCCAAGAACATCCCACAAAAACAGAAACTATCATTGTATCCATTATAAAAAATATGACAACAACTAGTTGCATAAACAAAGTAGAAAATCCAAATACATTCAAAACTTAATGAAACACAACTATCCTATAACTGCAACAAGGTTCTAAGTATTAGTTAATTGAGTGCAATTTCATATTTACGCTTGGATTATTTACCAAGGCGCTCATACATATCAAATTCTAATTGGCATTTTAATTAGTCGGGAGTCTTGTAAAGGTCCAATTTCACATTAAAACTACACTCAACCAGCATGGATTATGTCAACTGATATTTTGTATACTTCTTTGACATCGGGAAGCATAATGATTCCCTAAGGTTCTTGAAGACAACCCTATTTATTGTTATGTTTAGTTTCTTGCCATAGTGACCTATGTGAAGTAGTCAATTTCTTCGCTTGTTAAACATGAAAGTATGTTCCATGGAAAACTTTTAAAGAAAAGAAAATATGTTTTATGTTAAAAATTGAAATATGTTGGTTCATGGTACAAACATGAGCAATACGCTCTAGGGATCAAGTTAGTATGTAGTAGGACTTGTTATTTACTTAGCATGAATATTTTTTAACAGGAAAGGAAATGATTCAATGCAATTCTAAATAAGTGTTCAATGCTAAAATATGAATGTAATCATTGGCACAAGACATTTACATAGATCAATTTCTAAATGATGCCTTGCAAGCTAAATTTTTTTTTGTTATTGTTGGTATAATGTAGGGATTATACTCTGGTGCAAAAGGATTAAAATTGAAAACTTGAGCATTGAAATGAAAATCTTACTTTTTTTATTTTTCTGGAGACTTATTGTACTTTTCTGGAGACTGGTTGTATTTTTCCTGGAGCCTAATTTGATTATGCCAAGAATATGCTGGAATTTGCGAATAAGATGTCAAGTTGTGAAGGAGCTGAAGTTTCTAAAAATGGGTGAGTGCTAGTTATCTATGCTTGTGATTGGTTGTTCTATTGATAAAACCCATTCAATGTAAGTAGAAACATGCATAAAGCAGTGATCCTACCAATCTCTATTTAATCTCAACATAGTTCTATGGGAACTTATGTCTTCTACCCAAGGCTTCCATGTATGGATAGGTAGTTTTCTTATGCAGCAATAAAATTTGTGTATCCTTACAACAACAATCACCTTGAAAAAGCAACCCTCTTCTAGCTGAGTTTAATCTCTTCTCCAAATCTATTGACTAGAAATTCAATTTATTTCTTAATGGAAGTCAATTCCACTCTAGGAAAATCGATCTCTTCCTCAATGGCAGTGTAAATCCATTATGGCCAAATCGATTTCTTCTTCATCAAAACCAATTAACAGGGAGAATTTGACTATACATATCGACTATTTGATATCCAGACATGATATGGAGATCTCCCCCACGGAGATATCTCCCTACCCTAGCCTATAAGAGTACATTGCTTCTTTGGATGCAACCATGAGCTCACTAATTAATTAATTTCATGTTCTATATAATACTACATCTTCAAAAACCTCACAATCAGTGACTTGAATGGTTTTACAAAACAAAGTTTAACAAACCAAAGTGATGTTTCCTTGTAGTTGACTCTCCCCTAGGAATAAAGCATTGTAAATTGAATGCAACAATGCTTAACTACTTGATATGGACATGATATGGATATATCCCCAACAGAGATCTCTCCTACCCTAGCCTGTAAGAGTACCCTACTTCTTTGGATGCAACCATGAGCTTGCTAATTAATATAAAACATGTTATACAACTTGACGAGAACCCGACATTGTCCTCGTTTTTTGGGGGGTCAATTTTAGTAGCTGTTTTGACCCCCATTTCAAAAAGGGTGTATACTGGTAGCACCATTTTTCATTTTGAGCCATCTTTTTGTGATTTTGAAACTTTTTTTTTTTTACAGAAACGGGTAAGTAGCATTATATTATTACATAAGATCTATTACAGAACATGGGGAAACTGTACCCCACAAAGTGAGGGAAAAAGACACCTCTTAACCAGTCTTTACAAAACATGGAAATAGCTAACCAAACAAGGAAAGAAAGCATTTAGCTTTAGTTTCCAATTACATAATTAAGAAAAAAGAGAACAGGGAAATCCAAAGTTCATTTTTCAATTGAGCGACGAGTTTTTTTCTTGCCACCAGCAGCCAAATTATCGTTTTCTTCGAAACCTAGAATCGCAGCAGGGCTGTTGCTCTTGCTTGCTCTGATGTAATCAGTTTTGGCTTCAACGATCCTAAGACAGGTGTGAATGGAGTCCACTTTGCCGGCCAGATTAACCAACTGTTCCTTCACATTGCTATTGGAGATTCTAGCTTCCAAAATAGAAATTTCAACCAAGGTGGCGAGATGGGAGAGAGCCTTTTTCATATCTTTATTTTCTCCCTTCAAACCACATACTTGAGCTTCAATGTCCTGAAGGTGAGATAGCACGCCCTGGGGAGGGCTTTCCGGACCTTGAGGTGAGTCCAGATTCACCACTCCAGTCGAATCATCAACCAGACTCCATTGCTTGTTAGTGCCTGGGTCTCCAATGCTGCCTCACAGATGTTTTAGCGGACCAAGATGCAGGGGGGCGCCAAAATTTGCGTTGATGCCGAAATCCTGAGGTCGTTTATTCTCCCTGAAGCCGAGTCCAATACCATATTGCCCGCCAAGGGCTAAATTCCCGTTCTGACCCACATCTTGATGCAGCCATCCTCTACCAGGCTCCGAGATTGTTGGGTGATCCCTGCGAACATGATTCATCTTGCCAGTCAGGGTTCCCTCCACGTCTTTCTCGCCGAACCCAATCCCCTGCACCACCTCAAGGGCAGAAAGGTAACGTTTGAGACCAAAACCATCAGAATTCACTTGAGTGTGGGTCTTACACTAACGACACTGCAGAGCCGGAAGGCAAATCCCATTGATTCCACGGTTGTTTCCACAGTCCATGATGCACCTGAGAGAGGAATGCCTGAGCCTTAAGAGCTTGAAGTTGTTATGTGAGCAGAAAATGTTTGAGTGTGGGAAGCCTTCGCTTATGTTCTTGATATAGCCACAGATCATCCTACCACCTGCACACCATAAATTCGCACATGCAAGGCAGTAAGAGCCAGCAAGAGAGCGTCGACGATTGCGTCTTGGGAACGGAGGATAGATTTGGAATGGGATTTTGGACATGACCCTTAATAAATGTATCCAACCCTTAGTGCAAACTGATCCAAAGAGACAAATCCAAGGAATCATGAAAGGAGGTAGCTTAATGGTTAGGGAGACCAAATCATTAAGGGACCCAATTGTTATTAGAAGAGAGCCCATTTTTTTCCATTACACCGCAATTTAACCTAGCTCCGACATTAGCCATGGAGTCAGCTAACTTGTTGTTGTTCCTGAGAATATGGTAGAGGGAGATAGAGTTAAGGTCCTTTATCTTGTGGAAGAAGTGACATTGATACTTGGAGAAAGGTTTACGAGCTTTGTTAGATAGAGCCCTCACTTCTTGAATCACGATAAGGGAATCTCTAATGACTACAAGATCCTAAATATGATTTTCCTTAGCAACATCAATGCCTTTGAGCAAGGCTAGCCATTCCGTAGCATTGTTTGCCTGTCTTCCAATCCCCCAAGCGTAGTAAGTCATTTTTTTACCATCGGAGTCCATTAGAACTCCCCCCACACCTGCCAGCCCAGGATTTCCCTTCGAAGCTCCATTAAAGAAGAGAGAATGACTTGAGCAATTTTCCATCCATTTTTGAAATTCCGGAGGCTCTAATCTTAACTGCCAGTTTTGAATCCTAGGTCTTTTGATGAGGATGTTTGAGGGAGGAGGGTGAATTTCCAGGAGATCGGCTACCCATATTTTTTCTTCTACCCTAAGAGGTTCTTTGGCCAGATTCTTCAAGCCTCGCGACTTGAGGGAGTCAACCCACAGAGCCTTAGCTGATGCCAGCACCAAATTGGGGGGGGTCCTTTTTTCCTCGAATATTTCCTTGTTCCTAGCATTCCAAATCTTCTAACAGATGAACTTGGCATAGGCCACCTAGGCTCTTTTGAAGTCATGTTTTCTGGTAAGCGAAGATGAATAGAAAAGGTGCCAGTTGGAGAAGAGATCAAACCAGTTGGTGGGGAGGATGAGGCCCGGTTGAACAATATGAAAGGCCTTATGCCAGACTTCCTTAGCAAAACTGCATTCCATAAAGAGGTGTTCACTAGTCTCATCAGCATTTTTACATAGAATACACCATGCTGGCCCAGCAATACCTCTCTTCCTTAAATTGTCCGCTGTGAGAATCTTTCTGTGTGCTAGCAGCCAGTTAAAATTTTTTATTTTTGCTAACCCATCCTTGTTCGAGATTTTTTCCCATTTCTTATCTTTCATGAACTGGTTTCTAGTTATATCCAAGTAGTTGTAACCTTCCTTGACAGTGTATGTACCATTTTTTCCCCAGCATCTCTGATATTTCATGGAGAGATGTATTGGAAGAGCCCCATGGAACAGAGAAAGTAGAATGTTGAAATCCTGAGAGAGATGATCCGCAAGAGCCAGATACTTCCATCCCATCCAACTTCCAGAAGCAGACCACGAAGATAGATTGTGAAGGGTACGGATCCCTGCAAGCTCCATCCAGCGTTTTAGATCACTGAATGCAAGAGGATAGTTCAATGGAGGATTTGAGCAAAATTTATCTTTCCAAATTTTAATCTGTTTGCCATTACCTGGAGACCAAGAGAGGTTGTTTTGAATTATAAAAGTTGCTCTGTTACAAAGATTCCAAATGGGGTTGCCCTTTTTATCCTGATCGATGTTTTTCACACATCTTTTTTGGATTCCTGGCATGTACTTTTTTTGAAATATTTCTTTCCACCAGGCCTTCTTTCCAGAAATGAGTCTCCACAGGATTTTTGCACCTAGTGCTAGGTTCATCTGAGAAGGATCTTTAATTCTGGTTCCTCCAGTTCCTGTAGGTATACAAACCATCTCCCAGTTGATAAGATGATATTTTTTGGCCTTGTTGACTTTCCCTCCCTACCACAAGAATTTTCGGAGCTCTTTAGTGATTCCCATTATCACCGACTATGGGGCGAGGGAGATGGAACAAGCATAATTAGGATAGGCGGATAGAATGGATTTGATGAGGACAATTTTACCAGCAGGATTGAGCCATCTAGAGCCCCAGGCATTAATCTTGTTTTTAAGTTTTTCAATTAATCCATGCCAGTCGGACACTTTCTTGTTTCCTTTGAATATGGGAACACCAAGATAGATGAAGGAGCTCCAGTCCTCCGTTCCCTCAAAGCCTAGGGTCCGAGAGATTCTTGCCAGGGTTCCCGAAGAGCAGTTCCATCCCCAAAAAATTAACTTATCAGAATTGACCATTCCATCAAAGGCCCTAAGGAAGGAAGAGAGGACGAGATTGAAACGCTCAGCAATAATGGAGGAGGAACCCCCGAGAAAAATAGTGTCATCTTCAAACTGAGAGTGATTTACCAGTTTTACTCCTCGGACAACCCAAATGCCTTTGAGATCGCCCGAGGCTTGAAGAGCATGTAGCTTCCTGCTCATAGATTCAGTGACCAACAGATAGAGAAAGGGAGATAAGGGACAACCTTGGCGCAATCCTCTAGAGGCCATGAAAAAATCAGTGGGTCTACCATTGATGAGGGGTGCAATCCAAGGGTTATGAATGCAAGCTTTGATCCATCTAACAAAGCTAATGGAGAACCCAAACTTGAGCATGATGTCAAAGAGAAATTTGTGATTCACTCTATCAAAAGCGTTGGCCATATCCAACTTAATGGCCATACCTTGATGCTTCTTTTAGATGTTGGAGTGTATAGCTTCTTGGACTATGATGATATTATCCAGGATTTGACACCCTACAAAGAAGACCCCTTGGGATTCAGAGATAATTTTTCCCATGATATTCTTTAGTCTGGAAGCCAGGATTTTTGAGAGAATTTTATACGAGGAGTTGCAGAGAGAGATTAGTCTGAAACAGCCAAGTGAGCAGGGAGCTTTCCTTTTTGGGATGAGAGCTAGGAAGGAGGAATTGGTTGCCCCACCTAGTTTATCTTTTTTCCTGGTCCAATTAAGCATTCATTTGAGATCATCTTTTATAATTTCCCATGCAGCTTGATAAAAGTTGATGGTGAAACCATCTGGTCCCGGAGCTTTGTCTATCTGCAAGGTCCAGATGGCATTGGCAATTTCATTTTCTAGGATTGGTTTAGTTAGCTCTTTGTTGATATTATCTTATATCAAGTTGGGGATGCCTGCTAGAAGATCATCCTGGGCTTCAGGATCTGTTTCTCCATTGTCCGTAAAGAGCTCTTTAAAATGAATGAAAGCATGGAGCTGGAGATTATCTTGACCGTTGATTTTATCACCATGGCTATTCTTCAATTCACGGATTACATTGTGACTGCGGCGAACTTTAGCTTGATTGTAAAAGTACTTCGTGTTACTATCTCCCCCTTTGAGCCAGAGTTGTCTTGATTTCATTCTCCAAGTTTCCTCTTCTTGTCTTGCTGCAGTGAGGATTTTTTGTTCAAGGGCACTTTCATAACTTATAAGAGGGGGATAAATTTCTTTAGTTTCCATTCTTTGGTGAAGAGAGGCAAGCTCCGCTTGAAAGGGCAATTTGAAGTGACTGGGATTTTGAAAAGAAGACTTAGCCCAGTGCTTTAATGCTGCCTTAACAGTGCAGAGATTAGACTCCCAAATGTAGTTGGGGGATCCTGAGAAATTCAAAGACCACACTTTGGAGACCAAGTCAAAAAAGTCAGGGTGTCGTAACCAAAGAGGATTGAGACGGAAGGGAATGGTTCCAAGGTTCTCAGGGATGGAAATAGAAAGGCAAATGGGCTTATGATCAGAGGTAGCACATGGGATGGAGAAAGCAAAGATCACAAAATCAGAGCTAAAGAAAGAGGAGCTTACCAGAAAACGGTCCAATCTGGCGGCAATGTGACCAACTCCGCATCTTCTGTTATTCCAGGTGTATTTTGCATTTTTGAGTGGAATATCCATTAAATCTAGATCAGCAAGAAGGTCCTCAAGCTTTTCACCAAAGGGATCACGGACTATGTTTCCTCCTCTCTTTTCCTGTTGATATTTGGTTACATTGAAATCCCCGGCAATAATGAGGCTTTTCCCAATCATATTGTCTTTTTGATTGCTAAGATCTTTCCAGAAGTTGATCTTGTCCCTGTAGTGATTCAGTCCATAGACATTACAGATGAAAATGGATTCATTACTGTCATTGTCTTTTATCTCTGTAAGGAGCCAGTGGGGATTCGTGGAGGTTGAGATAAGTGAGAATTTCTGGGAAAGCAGGGTAGCAATGCCACCGGAGGCCCCTCGGGCATTGAAAGAAAAACCATGGCAATCTTTCCATAAAGATTGTGTGAGAGCCAAGATCTCCACGTCTTGCATCTTGGTCTCTTGGAGTAGCATAAGGTCTGGTTTTTCAGATTTGATCATATTTTTTAATGCTGCCATTTTATTCAATCCCCCCATACCTCTGCAGTTCCAAGAGACGATTAAAATTACTTCTTAGTGTTCTGAGGTCCTGCTCAGGACCTTCCTTCTTTGGCACCGGATTGGTTTTTGGAGTTTTGTAACAGCTTCATGTCTTCCAAGCTTTTTTGCCTTCCCAGTTCTAGTTCTCTCTTAACCTCGAGTTCTCTAAGGTACTTGAGTGACTTCCTTCCTCTGGTATTCAGGGGTTGTACTTCCTCTGTCTCATACAAAGAATCTGATGAGAGATCAATAGAAGAGGAGGATGGGATAAATTTTCTTTTGACCTTGTCTTCCCAAGAGCCACCGGGAGTGGTAGAAGTCCCAACGTTTGAGATGAGAAGATTCTCCATGAGAGGGGGGTTAGGAGTGCTGTTATCTTCCCTTTCAGGTTCTGTTGTTTGTTTTTGCATGTTTATTTCTCCCTCTTCCGTGGGTAAGTCTTGGAATTTATTGGTTGTGTCAATCATCCGAGGCTCAATCGTGATTCCTGATGAGGCTTTTGGCTGAGATCCAGTCATGGGATGTTGTATCGGATTGTTTTTTTTTCCCTTTCTTAACTTGTTGCCACCCCTCTTCAGGGAATTTTTCAGGGATTTCTTGCATTGTCTTGGCGCATTTTTTTATGAAGTGGCCATATTCATGACATTTCTTACACTTGAATGGCATTTGTTCTTAGTCCACCTTCTGAAGGTGTTCCCATCCATCCATGGAGAGATTTACTTCCTCTAGTAGGCCTTTTTCCAAGTCAACTTCCACGCAAATTCTAGCACAAGAGAAAAGGGCTCATTTTGGTTCGGCTTTATCAATGAATTTTTCGAGAGAGTTTCCAATGGCTTGAAGGGTATCATCGTTCCAACAATGGAGCAACAGATGGGGGAGACGAACCCAGACAGGGACATCAGAAGGAACATCCTTTTTTGGATCAAAGGATAAGCTCCAGCGATTCAGATATAACCCACGGGGACCCATGAAGTAAGGGCTGCTCCGAAATATGAGATCCCTATCGACCTTGTTCTCAAAACGAAAAGTAAAGAAACCCTTACCAGAAAAGCAGTGTTGCAGGCCACCAGAAATTAGGGGCATCCAATTCTTATTGATCCAGGCGTCCATGGATTTTGGTGACGGCCAAATACCAGTAAAGTGTCTGATCAATCCGCTGTCACTTAGCGCTAGAGATTTTAGCTTTGAAGCTGGCGAAACGATCTGGATACGAGGGGCTGCTGCACGTTTGATGAAGTTGATATCCAACTGATCCATGGCAGCAGAAAGAGGGGGAGTGGATTCGAGCAAGGCACGAAAGGCGGCGTCCAGAGAGCGCCGACGATCCTCAGGGGACGGGGGCTACAGAAATGGATCTGCCATCGCAGGGCAGGCCCGCAGAGGGCAGGGAGCTCACAGAAGGCAGGAGAGCAGCAGGAGCCGAGCTCGAGGCTCACACAGAGCGCTAGGGTTCCTCATAGCTTGTATTCCTTTCAGGTAATTCAAAAAAATTTACAAGAATGAGAAGTTTGGGAATTTTTGAAACTTCTTGGTCATAAGAAAATTATAACTTTTATTTTACACGCGTCATTTTCCAAACTTTACAAAAAAATCTACATTTAATAGCTAGCTATAGTAAAAAACACACACATTTTTGAATTTTTGTACGATTTAGAAGCTAGTTAGAACGAAAAATACATGCATTGTCAAAGTTTTTTCATTAAACTTTTATCTTAAAGAAGTCATTTTTTGGGCAAATTTCTAAACAAAATGCGAAAAAAAAGACATTCCAAACCATTTTTCAACGTATTTTCTGTTATTTGAGGTATAAAAATGATACTCTTTAACATTCTTTTCCATAAAGTGATGATTCACATAAATTCAACAAAATGTATACCATATATTTCTAAATAGCATATTAAAAACATAATAGTTATTCTCAAAATAAGATCTCCAATTCAAAACATTACACAGTATCTTATCAAAAAATTGTCAACTTTGACATTTTCCTCAACAATATGAAACTAATCAAAAATATCATGCATCCCGAACTCTTCATTGAAATTGACATTTTCTGCTAGTTGGCTCTCTTCCTAGACCTCAATGTGTTCTTCCATTGGGTCCTCTATTTCTGCAAAATGCCCAAAGTGATCTTTTCCGAACATCCCTTTTAAGGGAGGCTAAGGCTCTTTTGACATCTTTGCCACAAGTGACTCACTAGATTCTCCTTTCTTCAAACCAACTTCCTGCATTTCATCTAGAAGAACTTTCATAGCATTAATTCTTTGCTTGATATAATTGCACTGTAGTAGATAATTCTCAATGGATATGCAATTTCTTCCTTTTTGTAATGAACATGCTATTGTTGTACCTAATCAACACATACAAAACAAAAAACGTTAAATAACATAATGAAACATAAATTTAAAAAATATATATTACTGAATTTACATTTCGACACTAGTTTCGTATGTAACATCATAAATATTACCTGATCCCGAGAACAAATCTAAAACCCAATCTCCTTCTCTTGAAAAAGTATCTATGAGATAATTAATCAATGCTTGTGGCTTCTGAAAGATGTTTACAGTCTCTCATTTCAAATCTCTTTTTTCATAGGTCAACTTGTTAACCACGGCATTATAAGACAATATTTGACTATATTTGCCTTCACTCTTTTCATTGATTAAAAGAGTATCATAGGTCTCATCTTTTGTCCAACATGCAAGATGTATGTTTTCAGTATCACTCATAAATGGATCAGTGTTGGAGCTACGAATGTTAGGCTTATGCCTGTAACAAAAATAGAAAAGAATCTAATTAACTTATAGAAAAATAATTTAATGTTTTCGAAATTCAAATGATTACTATACTACAAATATCTTACCAATACAGTTGTTTCCTTAGGTTTTCTTTATCCTTGAATGTTGTTAGCACTGCTCCTCTTTGTACATCTGAATGGAAAACAAGAAATCTCCATAGGGGTGATTTTGTGACGTTCAAAAATCCCAAAACCACTTTATTGAATGACTGGTATGTATAAGGCTCACAATCATAAATAATGTTTTTGATATTGTATCCATGAGGGATATCTGCAATAACTAGGCAGTACTCCTTTTTGGGAACAAGATTTGCAATGTTTGCACAATCACCCAAAATCACTTTATGTTGCACAGTGTCGAGCCCATTCCAAACGTGATGATCAAGGGTGTCATCAAGTTCAACATTTGCAAGACATTGTCTTCTTTGTCATTCTATTTTGGCTCTTTGAATATGAATTTTGAAAGACTCAGGTACTGTATTCTTCTTTGACATCTTTGAAAAAAAATTATATATATAAGTAATAAAATAGAAATGAATTCACTTAGAAATAAATAAAATAGAAAATATCATAAACCATCATACATATTTGTATGCAACAAAAAAATCTTTTAAGCTTTCCATGGAGCTTGAATCTAGATAGTTGCATCTCACATCATCCCAACTCTTCTCACCCAACATTATAACCATATCCTCTTGTATTTTCATGTAAAAATTATGACTACATGATGTAAAAATAAATGGCATTAACAATGACATCTAATAATAACACAATGCTTATTTAATAAAAAAATCTTAAACTAAAAAAATAAACTTAAAAAAATAAAAACAACTTATAAACTTACTTCTCTAAATCATTGCACATTTCTTCCATGGATAATTCACCTGACTTTACACGTGGTAGTATTGTAGATATAAGTGTTTCATTCTTCACACCTTGCAATGATCTCGAAGGTGTTATAGTCATATCTTCTGGCAATTTCTTAACATCGAGACCTCCTTGACTACTGCTCCATGTAACTGCTTTACTTTTTTTTACCTTCTGATTTTTTACACCAATATTCTCCCACATGATAAATATGTCATCAATCAAATCCCATATGGGGCCCGATCTAAATGCTAACTAAAAATAGTTATCTATAGCTCTGAATGCATCACTTCCTTTCAAACCTTTTTGTTTCACGCTTTCCTCTTTAATAGGGATACCTATTTCCATACAACATTGTTTGCGGAAATATGCATCAACTTTCAATCTATCCCCACCGCATATTTGTTCAAATTCATTGTGGATAAATCTAACCCTTTGAATGAATGTCATGGACATCCTATAGTCACTATCTGTGTTGTGATCCCATGCCAATAGTTTTGCTTCCACATCTATTAAACCGACGTAAATGATGCATTTCACTGTTTGAAAAATAGGGTTTTTTGGAAACTCTTGCATCAATTCTCTTCTAGCCTCCGCATAATGAATTCCCCCCAAAACATAGTAGTTTTAATCAAAACATTTTGATTCTTCAAATGCATCTCTAACAGGAACATCTTTTGGGTCAACAAGAACTAAGTAGTCAACCACATGTGCATAGGGATTGTGCCTCATCAATGCTTTCAAGTTATGAACATGCAAGCGATGTGGTTTCCTAATTTGATACTTCTCTTGGCCTTCTGTGTGTCTATAAAGTTGTTTTACATTTAAATCAAATGTATGTCCATTGTCAACCAATCTACCCCTCCGCAATCGATCTCGAATAGTATTTTGTGTTGTCTTAACAACACCATCATCTAGATCACCACCTGGAGTAATGATTTCCAAACTATCCCCCGAGTTCTCACTATGATTTCAACATTGGATTGAACATTTTCTCTCCTCCTTTTATGTCTTGAAGCAGTTGTATCTAAAATAACAGCTTGTTGATCAAGAATGAAAATATCCTCATCCGTAGGTCTTTTAGAATACTGTCTATTTCTCTTACCGGCAGAAGTAACATTGTCATCACCAACAATTCGTCGATCATGTTCAACTAGGCGAGATATGCTTTTGAATGTAACCTTCCTAGGAACTTCATTTGATTGTTGGGTTCCTTTTCCTTTTCGTGCTTGTACTTCTCCAGGAACATTTTGCACTCGATTTTTCTTTGGTGTTTCTCCCTTCTTTGATGCGTCTCCCTTATGAAGAGGGGCATTAATGACATCCATCGTATTTTCTTTGTACAATAAATTCCATTCAGAATATTGGAAAGTAGCATAGAAAAATCCTGTGAAATAAAAACATTATTGTATTAAATCTATTACATTGTCATATAATGCAAAGTATAAGAAATTCGAAAAGATATAAAAATATAGAAACTTACTCTTGCTCTCAATTTCGTGCACAATTGCTGCACAAAATTCTGTGAAGATTTCGTCGATCTTATAGTTTGAAACCTTCAGAGAAAATTGGATTTTGACAAAGGTTTTAGCTTGTTTCACTAGTGCATAAACAATGTCTGTACCCGACACCAAACAAATATCTCGCAACAATCCCAATGGGTGATAATCATTTTTAAGATATTCAAATCCAACACAGTATAAGTGAATATTGTTTGAGTTTCCTTGATATTTCTCTTTCAGATACCAAGAATAGTCAAGTTTCTCTTCAATTGGTGCATGTTTCCATTCTCTAACATTTTTGGTTGTTAATTCATCACTAGGAACAACTTCATCACGTGCAACATTGTCAGATGGCTCAACTATGTTTTTCGATGACTTCATCGACGATCTCACTCCAGAGATGTTTACAAATAGTTTTCCCGATGTCATTTTCCCTATAGTTAGAAACAAAACAAAAAAATTAATATATGTTTTAAAAAAAAAATTGCAATACAAAACAATTGTTAACGTATAGTAGCCAAAGAACTAAGAATTTGATGGCCACTTAACATAGCCCTTAGGATATGTATTAATGCCCCCATGGCCAATGCATAGCCCTTGGGCTATGCTACGGGGTGCCCATAGCATAGCCCAAGGGCTATGCAATGGCCATTGGCCATTGCGTCCATTTGCATAGCCCACGGGCTATGCAATTGGCGCCCGTTGGGAGACCCATTGCATAGCACATGGGCTATGCAATGGGTCGCCCAATGGGTGCCCATTGCATAGCCTGTGGGATATGCATTGGGCGCCCAGAGGGGGTCAAGGGGTGGAGCTCCATTCCCCCCCCGACCCCCTCTGGGTGCCCGAAACGCCCCCCCTTCAGGATATGCAATGGTCATTGGTCGTTGCACAACCCACGGGCTATGCAGTGGGTGCCCGTAGGGAGGCCTCCCTACGGGCGCCCACTGCATAGCTCATGGGCTATGCAATGGCAATGACCAATGTGCTATGCAATGGGGGATAAGGTTCCTATGCCCTCGCTCCCCCCCAAAAAAAAGAACACAGGTTTTACAGAGGGCATGCCAAATCCCAAAGTAAAAAAAAATGCATTAAAACATTAAATTTTTTTTAACTAACCTTGATAATGTTTGAAGTTGTTCGATGGTCTCCAAAGTCTTGTGGATCGTTGTTTGCAAATGGTGACTATAGAAAACCAAACTATGTTAATATAGCATAAAATAGGTTTTGTTTTACCGTTTTATGAATGTGGGATTAAAAACTGTGTAATTCGATAATGCATTATTTCTGAATATAGAGAAGAAGACACTAAATGAAATCTGACTAGTGTGGTTACTTTTGGTTTAAAATTAATGTAAATAACTAATATTGTATTAAGAAGTTTGGATAGTATTGTTTAAATTCCATTTTATTACTATTATTACAATTGTTATACGATAAATTAAATTACTTTTACTAGTTTTATAATTGTGTTTGAAATGTGTGATTTATTTTGCATGGAATTTTTGGAGGGAAAATTTTGAAGTGAAATTTTGGAGGAAAAATTTGGGAGAGAAAATTTCATTCTTTTAGCTACAATATTGTTGGGGTTGATAGTTGCACCATTGTATTTTTGGGTGAGGAGTGTGAGAAAATTTCATTCTCTTAAACGTTTTAGTGAAAATCCATGGACTCGTCTGAATCAATCTCAATGTCTAAAGATTATGAAAATTTTGATTTAAGTGGGTATTTGAAAGGCATTGATGATGATTTACCTTCAAGTGAAGATGTTAAAGGCATTAATGATGATGATGAAGAGCTTCCTCCATGTGGAGATTTTAAAGACACTAAGGAAGATGATGAAAATTTTCCTCCAAGTGACAATTTTCAAGGCACCAATGATGATTTTGCTCAAGGAAATGATTCTCAAAGCATCAACAATGATTTTCCTTCAATCCAAGATTTTCCTCCAAGCGAGGATTTTCAAGGCACAAACGATGAATTTCCTTTAAGCGAGGATTTTCCTCCAAGCGAGGATTTACAAGACAACAAACTTGATTTTTCTCCAAGCGAGGATTTACAAGACAACAAACTTGATTTTCCTCCAAGCAAGGATTTACAAGACAACAAACTTGATTTTCCTCCAAGCGAGGATTTTGATGGGATAGATAATAATTTTGGTGAGTATGAATGCACTAATGATGGTGTAGATGATTTTCCTCCAAGCGAGGATTTTGATGGCATAGATGATGATTTTCCTCCAAGTGAGGATTATGATGGTAGCGAAGATGGTTTTATTCCAAGTGAGGATTTTAATGGAAGCAATGATGATATTCCTCCAAGAAATGGTACATGGGATCTAGTTGACCTGCCAAAAAATAAGAAACCTATTGGTGTGAAGTGGGTCTATAAGACCAAACTTAATGAAAAAGTTGAGATTGATACATACAAGGCAAGGTTAGTAGCAAAAGGCCTCTCACGGCAACCAAGATCTGATTTTGGAGAAAATTTTGCACCAATGGCAAGATTGGACACAGTAAGAGCAGTCCTAGAAATAGCAGTCCATAATAGATGGATGTCAAGTCAGAATTCTTGAATGGAATTCTTGAAGAAGAAATTTATGTGGAGTAGGCACACAGGTATGAAATCAAAGAACATGAAGAGAAAGTTTACAAGTTGAAGAAATCTCTCTATGGGATCAAGCAAGCTCCAAGAGCTTGGTATAGCAGATTTGATTCTTATCTGGTCAAAAATGGTTTTAGCAAAAGCATCAGCGAACCAACACTTTACACAAAGGTAAATGAAAAAGGATAGATTTTGATATTTTGTTTATATGTTGATGATATGATTTTTACAAGTGACCTATCAGTAGATGAGTTCAAGGTAGCTATGAAGAAAGAGTTCGAGATTACGGACCTTGGATTAATGAAGTTCTTTCTTGGCTTAGAGGTAGAACAGTTAGAAAAAGGTATATTTAACCCTCAAAGTAAATATGCTAATGAAGTACTTAAGCAATTCATAATGATTAATTACAAACTGACACCTACACCAGTGGAAACAGGTACAAAGTTGAGCAAAGAAGATGACAGTCCCAAAGTAGATCCAACATTGTTTAAGAGACTTGTAGGAAGTCTCATGTATCTCACAGCTATGAGACCAGATATTAGGTTTGATGTCAGTTTGATTTCCAGGTTCATGGAGTCTCCCAAAGACTCGCATTGGCAAGTTGGAAAAAGGATCTTATGATATGTTGCAGGGACTTCAAGCTATGGAATTTTATACTCAAGCACTTAGTATTATGTTTTGACATGTTTCACTGACAGTGATTTTGCAGGAAGTGTGGACGACAGGAAGATAACTTCCAGTCATATTTTTCATCTTGGATCAGGGGTGATTTCATGGGCATCCAAGAAGCATCCCATTGTGACACTTTCATCAGCAGAAGCAGAGTATGTGGCATCAACATCAGAAACATGTCAAGTAGTTTGGTTACGCATAGTTTTAGAAGGTCTTCAACAGAAACAAGAAGTACCAACAACAATCTATTGTGACAACAATTCAACAATCGCTCTATCCAGGAACCATGTTTCTCACTAGAAAAGCAAGCACATTGATACCAGACATCACTTCATAAGATAACTTGTGAACAATGGTGAAGTTCATGTTGAGCATTGTAAATCGATTGATCAATTGGCTGACATATTTACAAAGCCATTGACAAAAGATATTTTTGAGACTCATAGAGATAATTTAGGCATTGTAAAAGATGCAGTAGTCAGTAGTTGTAATTAAGAGGGAGTTTTAGAAATAGTAATTACTTATATTAGCTTTAGATTTAGTTTTAGCTTTAGTTAATAAAGCATGCAACAACATGCAAAAGTTAGGTTAGATTTTTTAGGTTTTCAGTTTGTGTTTAAATACACATTCAGACTTGGTTTGTTTTGCATTTAGTTGATATTTTGTTTATCAATAAAGATTGAAGAGCCGTAGCTCATTCTACATAATCTTTGTGTTTATTTCTGCCTCCATCCTAAAGTAGTTGCAATCAATTCATATAGATTCCAAGACTGGAAGACCAATGGCCAAGCAAAAGTGGATAGCGAAAGACTCTCATTGAATTTATGGGAATGAGTTAATATCAAAATTATTTACGTTGTTAATCCTTTTATATTTCTTTTGTAGTCCACTAGTTCAAAAACTTGATTATCTTCATAATAATGTTTAAGCAATAATATTTGTGCCCATTGATCGCTATCTGCAAGATTTAAATACATTTTATGTATAAATGAGTCCTTGAGATCATTATCAAAGAAAAGTAGGTTGTAACCCACTGTATATACTTTAGTTGTTGAATTTGTCATAGTTAGCTTGTCTAGTTAAAATTCATGATAGATTTGTTGAGAACTAGGTTGAATTTATGCTGTTGTTGGCTTTGGCTAGTTGAAATCCATAATATATAATTTTTGAGGTCTTAAGTTCAACATATCATGGTTGTCGATGGACCATGTTTGATTCCTCAACTAAATTTATCCTTATGAGCTTTCACTAAATTAAATATGCATTTGTAGATTGCTTTTAAAATAATAACTGAATACATCTTGTTGGGGTGATTACATTGATCAGATAGACCGAGGCCAAAAGCTTGAGAATCAACAATTAAAAGCTCTTTTTTGGAAAACAAAGCAATTGACATGCCGAGAGCTTCATCAAAGAGAGTTGACCATAGGCATGCATCTGTACCCGAAAATTGCTTGATTTGTTGTGAAGATAATGTTAGTTTTTCATCATTTAATTCAATAGATCTAGGATCTTAACTGAAAGAACAACATGTACAACATATCAAGCATAAGAGACAAGAGACAAGAGACACAAAACATTTCACCGGGGAAAACCCTGCAACTTCCTCAGAGATAGAATAAGCATCAATACAAGGATCACCATGATCAAACCCAAGAGATAGATATCTTCATCATCATGCTCCTCCTCCACTTGTGCGCATTCCTCCTCTTCTCTCACTAATGCGAAGTGAGTGAATAATAGAATGTGTAAAATGAGAGAGACACACTCTATATAAATACACTAACTTTCAGTTGACCTTTACTCAACTAGGTCAGCTCCAACTTAACCACTTAACATAATATTGACTAGGCCGACCCCACTAGGGTGGTCTAATAACCCTTTAACCCACAAGACTCATACAGGGCCGACCCCATCAAGGTGGTCTAATAACCCATCAAGTATAAGTTGTGACACTTACAATATAACTTGCAACACTTACAAGTACAACTGATGACACTTCCAATCGGAGGAATAATACATCTCCATTGGGGATACAATAAAGTACAAATACAATATACAAGTGAATATCTTCCGAAGTTAGAAATACATCAACAGATAAGGCACCATGGGAGATGGTTATAGTGAATTTTTTTCACAAATTTTTCTCACTCCATGGTAAGATATGTAGATAGCAAGTTGCAAATTTCCCAAGTTCCATTATGGTGTCCTCAAATTGGTTGTGAACATTACATGTCTGCCAAGGAGTGCAAAGCATTTCTTCCATATACTTTCTTTGAAGCTTTATTAAAATCTCTTGCAAAGGCAAACATCCTTGATTCGAAAAGGGTGTATTGTCCTTTCCCAATTTGTTCTGCAATGTTTAACAAGGGACAATATGCATCATCAAGAGCAAGCTCATCTAGCCATCCTGAGGATACCAAAATCATATGTGTTGAATGCCCAGAATGTCATAGACTCTTTTGTGCTAACTGTTGTGTGCCATGGCATTCATCAATGAGTTGTGAAGAATACCAAATCCTATCGGTTGATGAGAGAAACTCCAAAGATGCATCCTTTCGTCAACCACTTACAATTAATAAAAGAAATAGCAACAAGGAATCAAAAGACTTAGAGTAGACTCTTTTGTGCTTATTGTTGTGTGCCATGGAATTCATCAATGGGATGTGAGTAATAACAGATCCTATCGGCCGATGAGAGAAACTACGACGATGCATCCCTTCATCAATCACTTACAGTTAATAAAAGAAATAACAGCAAGGAATCAAAAGACTTGGAGCGATATGAACTCAAAATAGGTATTACTCTTTATAGTATATTTAGTCTATATTTTTCACCATATTGACATGATAACTCATGCATTTAAGAGCATTATCAATAATAATTACAAATCTTCATTTTATTTTCACTATATTTTGGATATTGGTGAAGCTGCAAATGTTTCCGCCATGGAATCCTTTTATGTGCAATTCATAAGCTAAGATCAAGATAATACATACAAGTACTACAAGCACATACAGGTCATGCAGTTAATTTTCATCATCTTTAATTAATCTTGTACTTGTTGAATTTGTCATAGAACTTCCTTGATGTGATTAAATGACCTTTAATCTTCCAACTATGCACTTCAACCGTTCTCATATCATATTGTTCCTTCCCTTTTAGGCCTTCCAAAATTGTGCATTCATTCTTTAGTTGGTTCCCTAGTGTGTCCCAACTTATGGCTTCAGTGGTTTTTTGGCACTGATTCTCCAATTCTACATCTGGATTCAATGGTTGTTTGGCACTGCTTCTCCAATTTTTCAATCGGTGCTTACAACATTTTAATTCAGTGCATGTGTTGGTGAAGAAACTATCCCGGGAAAAAGTGCCAAGTTTTGCAAAGGAGATGGGAACGAGAGGATGAGGAAGGAAAATATTTCCCATCGCTGCAAGGAAGGTAGAAGGAACGTAACAATGATTAGTGTTAATCTAAGCCAAAAAGTGGGAATGAGCCAAGCCTAACAAGATATTAGTAGAGGAAAAACTGGTTCGAGAGATCATGGTCCAATTTGAACTGGCATGTGTTAGACAACATATCATAATAAATATATGAAGAAGATAAAGAAAGATATGAAGACGAACAATGAAAAAAAAGGAATATTATTAATGAGCAATTATGTTATCTTGCATATGGACATAGATGTACATATATATTACAAAAACACCATAGCGGTCATGTAACCAAATAAGAGTTAGGTAAACTAATGAACTATGATTAGATTCTTTAACATCCCCCCTTCATCATAAGTTTGTTAGTGCATGAAAAATTGCCACTGCTTGACAATCAACAATGTGTCAAGCAAATTCAGAAAGTAGAAAACTCAACAATGTCAGCTACAAATGGCGGAAAATCTCACCGAAACAAAATCTAGCAAAAGATGAAGACTTCTACCAAGTTGTATGGTTTCAAGTTGACCATAAACTATCCCAACTCCCAAGTAGAGAAATAGTTGTATTTGTTCTCTGAAAATGTAAACAAGCATAACTTTATGTCTTCTACTTGATTGGTGGTTTTTGGATGACCACAAACCATGACAACAACAACAAGGTGGTTTTAGGATGACCATAAACCATATCAACTAGAAGCTTGAATGACTTCTGTTGATCACAAAAACCGTACCAAGAAAGACGAAAAGATGGTTTAAATATTACCAAAAACTTTCAATAAAACAAGTAGACTCTCATGTGTTCTACTCGATTGATGGTTCTGGAAACTTTTTACTTTCATTGTCTTCAAAATTCAGGAACAAGGATGCATACTTGTATCCCATTTGTTCACAAGCTCGCAACAAAAACTTGGAACCTGACTTCACACTGTGGATGTTATTCCCCCTATTAGTGACAAGGTAAAAAATTCGACTACTGAAATGTCTGAACATAAACAGGTTCAAAATGATTACTTGGTCCTTCATTCACAAATTGCAAAAATTTCTAAACAGAAACAAGTTTAGAATGGATTTTCTGTAAGTCTTCTTTCACTCTTCTTCTTTCCACCCATTTACAATAATCCAACAAAACCAAAATGATGGCACCCAGTCACCGTGGCACCAATTCACCCTTTCTTGCACCACTAAATCTGTGCATATACATTCCACAACATATAACCATGGCACCAATTCACCCTTTCCGGTACCACTAAATCTGTGCATTTACATTCCACAACATATCCATGCATACTTGACGCATTCCAATAATATTTCAAAATATTTTATAATAAAATAAATCCAACGCATTTATGTGCATCATTAATCATATGTAAACTAATTTATCATACTCACCAAATCTAAAAAGAAATATTATATAATATATGAGCACTCATTATCTTTCCTTCCACTAATCATCTCTCCTTTTCTCATATGTGAGTCTGTGCATACGTTTCTTTATCACATAAGGTATATACCTTCCATTATTATTATGTCCTCGAAGGGGATCATATATGTATCATCAAACTCTTATTATTTTGCTTTAAAACCTTAAAAAAAATTGCTAGACTATATAAAAACTATAGTTTAATTTATCTAATATTTTCTCAATTTTTTAAAATTCATATTTTTCAACAACTTGATTGGTGGTAGGAGGTGATGTCGTCCTCGATTCTCCCTTCCACGGAGGGGGCTGCGGACTGACATCACATCTGCAGGAAACCTGTGGGCTGATAGCTCCCTGCACTGTAGTCCATGGAATTCTAGGATGTTGTAGTCGATGGCTGATGTCATGGAAATCTGCATGTGAAAACTAGCGATATGCACCTGTTCTTGCACTTGCTGACTGCTCCATGCAGTGCAGTCCATGGAATTCTATGGCGCTGCAGTCCATGGATGATGTCGTGGCAATCTGCATGTAACAACTAGGGACCTGTAATTCACACCATAAATTTAATCTATGCTCGGACATCCTCAATCCCATGGTTTCGACAATGCTGCACTCTCTTACTACTACCACATTTTGGAATATTCAGTCTTTGGTTGTGCCTCAGTGTTTTGTTTATAGAGATTGCATGTTTTTCATGGATACCTGATAAATCAGCAATTGTAGGCTGAAGTTGATGGTCGTATGGAGAAATCAGCAGAGAATTTATTTTGCTCAGTTAAGAAATATTTAGAGACAGTTTCCGAAAATTGATTTCCTTATCAAGAAAGTTTCTGAGCAGGGCTAAGCACAGTGCAACATACTCTAACCTTGGAGGCGACGAGCATCTTAAATCATGTCATAGCAGAAGCTTGTCGCAGTGAGAACGGATAAATGAATCCTCTACATGTCGTTGTGATGCTTTTGGCAGCCCCTGCTAGCCATCTGTGCCAGGCCTACTAGGCTACGGCTTCAAAGTTCAGGGGTTGGTGTTGAAGCCACTGGCAATAGAAATGATGAGATTAGAAGACTCATAGAAATCTTTCTAAAGCTTAAGAAGAAGAATATGATTCTCGTAGGGGAGAAAGAGCCCGAAGCTGTAATAAAAGAAGAAAGACCACATTGCTATGAAGTTCGGGGAATTGGACCAAACGATGGAAGGGCGTTTGAATAAGGGTATAATAATTCTTAATGTGGGTGATTTAAACTGACTTGTAGAGCATCCAAAGGCAGGAGGAGCATCGATAGGGTTGTTAGTCTCATCTTTCGTGCAACAAGTTGTTATGAAATTGAGCCAAATATTAGTTCAATATGGAGGAACTGATCGAACATGGCTGATTGGGATTGCGACGTGTGAAACATATATGCGTTGTAAAGTATATCATCCAGTTGTTTCCTGTAATATATTCGATATTGCATTTAAATGTGATTTATCCTATCACAAAGCTTTTGTGCTTTCTCATCACTCGGCATGTAATTCTTCCCTGTAACTCATAGTATGCTATTGTGAAAAATATGAATCATTCTCCTTGCCATTTATTGCAATTTAAAAATATCATGTTTGCATTTAAACATGAGTTATATTGGTGGCCAATTTTGATCATTTGACATAAATGTCATTATGAAATGTATTGATTGATTCTAACCATGATAAGTAGGATTGGAATTATGAAAATTGTGCAAAATTATATAAAATAAATGAGATCATAAAACTTTCTTAGTTTCGTCCTTACTCCTCAAAAGTCCTAAAAATAAGTACAAGCTTACAGTTAAATTTCTCACTCTCTTAAGATTTGTCTTCATAGATTCATAGTTAAGGTTTGCTTCCATAGGTTCATTGTTATATAGTGCGGATACTTTAAATAAAAGGGTGGATCAAGCTGCTTATTTGCTTCTTCATATTCAGATTTAGACCTGGAGCTTGCGGGCAATGTGAAGTTTGGATAAACTCATAGTGATCAATCTTGGGATTTTGGTCTTTATTAAAATCAATAGTTTCTAGTTAATATTTGTCTTCATAGATTCATAGTTAAGGTTTTCCTTTATAGATTCATAGTTATAGAGTGCGGATAATAGTTATAGAGTGTGGATACTTTACATAAAAGGGTTTGCTTCTTCAGATTCAGATCTGGAGCTTGCGGGAAAAGGATGGAGAAAGCTGTTTCTTCAGATTCAGACATAGAGCTTGCAGGCAATGTGAAGTTTGGATAAACTCATAGTGATCGATTTAGTTAAGATTTATCTTCATAGATTCATAGTTAAGGTGAAAACCCATAAAAATTTATAGATAAATTCTCTAAACTTAATAGAAATAATTTTGCATTTCTATTTGGTTAATATTGTTTATCATCCGGGGAGGCAGGTGCGGGGGGGATTATTTTCGATCCCGGAGGAAGAAAAGTTGCTGACTTTTCCTGGGGATTAGGCACAAAAACTAACAATGAAGCAGAATGGTTGGCGATACATTATTCACTCGAGTTAGCCTCCTCCTTAAACATAGCAAAGTTACAAGTGATTGGAGATTCCAGACATGTAATCCAGTGCATGAAAAACAATAATTTGAAAGGAGAAAAGAGACAAAATCTCCGAAAAAGGATTGAAACTCTTCCTCTCCCAATCGACACTCTCTTTTTTCATGTTCTTAGAAACCTCAACTCAACAGCAGATAGGCTCGCCAATATTGGAGCCACATTGGGAAAAGGCCAGCTACTACAAAACAATGTCTTGGGTTATAAGTTCATCCCCTAAGAACCAATTCATAGATCTCATCGAAATTGCAAGGAAATCAATTTTAAATTGTTTGGAATGGAGGCTTTCCTCCCGTAGTAGGCAACCGGTCTCTCATGCACGCGCTTCCCAACAAGTGGCACGTTACAAGCCATGTGGCTTCTCACCTACGCCCAGAGCTCCCACACTCCAGCATTTATTGCTGCAGGGCGGACATAGGAAGTCCCTTCGCGACATGGAGCAACCCAATTTCTTTTCGCTCGGCCTTGATTTGCAGCAGCTCAGCCTCACCGTTTCTGATTTCGATTCTCAGCAGTCTGAAGAGGACCCTCGTGATAGCAGTTTTCACCGCAGCATAATGGATGGGATTAGGCAAGCGATTGCCACCCTCAGCCAGATTACATCTGAAGTCAAAGTTTATCCAAGCAGGACATATTCGGCTGTCTGCTCCATTGCAGACCAGAACAAAGAGCAGAACATGGAGTTTAAATATATACATTCTCGTCTCTCCTGTGTCGAGTCCCGCCTGGATGATATTGAAAGAAACACCATAGAATTACTGGGGAAGGTTGACAGCATTAAGGAGGATCTCTCTGTCTTCATTAGTAAAACCCAGTTTAGCCAGGTTCAGGAAGCGCCGTCTGTGAACCAGGGAATGATGGAAGCCGCCTCTTTCTTGCAGCAGAACTACAGATAGACTCTCTCCTCAGAAATTATGGAATTTGATCTCTTTGCAGGTTTTTCAAAGAACATCTACTTCTGAATGTTTTTTTGTATTTTTTTATGCAACCAGTTTGTAAGGGTATATCCCAGTAGAACGAATAGAAATTCTAGGAAAATTAGGAGCAAAGAATCCAAGAGATAAATCCCTTGTAAAATCTGCATTTTACCTCTTTTTGAAGCAGATTTATGGCTCAAATTTTGTAATGAATGGTTGTGCACAGCCTTTTATATATATATATATTTAAAATCCCCTGTTTCTATTAAAAAAAAAAAATTGTTTATCATCACGAAAAAGATGGTTCCTTATGCTTGATTTTTAATTTTTGACTATTGAATTATGTTCTAAACTTCATAGAAAGAATTTTACATTTTGCCTTTGGTTGATATCCCTACCAGCAGGGAAGAGATAGGAGATTTTATGCCTGATATTATTATCCAAATATGTTTTTTTATTGTTTGTTAATATCCTTCCATGATTAAACCAACCCTCTTGGCACCCTACATATATGGATAGATGAATAAAGAACAAATGCATAAGGTTGATGGTGATTTATCCTTTCCTGTGGATATTTGTGCTTGATATTGGACTTGGTGATTTAAGATGGTAAATGAAACTTATTTGGTGTCTATTTATAAATTGGTTTTCATGAAAGTAAGTGTAGAACTATTTTACATGACCCAGTTAGTAATTTACAGGTAAAGGTTAATCTTATCTAATATGGTTTTATATAATATTATTTGCTTTATCATGCATCATTGTTTGTATAATTCGAAATAGTGCATTGGTCATTACTAGTGTGAATGAATTTGATTCTTAAAGATTGTAAATTAATTTGGTCATTTAAAATAATATATACAATTATTCATCTAAGATTGGACATTTTGGTGGAGCTAAATAGGAGGAAGCTGGTTTATAAGAAGAGATTAAATTAAAGAAGCGTGTTAGGTGAAGAATTTAGAGATTTGTTGGGGAACGCCGCTGAATTTAGCTATTTGTGGAAAAGAAAAGCCTAGGTGATTGAGGTTTTAACAATTAAATCAAAGAAAGGGTAAATAAAAGGGGATTTATTTGCACGAAGAAGTTTTGCTCGAGATAAATTCTGCACTTGAATGAGCATAACACTGGAAATACTGGGAAGAAGAAGCTATTGATCTGGCAGAGTGTTGTGGAATTAAGGAGCTTTGTGATTTCCCATAGTGGGAGGGAGACAGTTTTTGGAGTTCTGTCAAAATCTAGACGGCATGGGAAGCATCATCAAACGAAAAGGTATATATGGGAAATGATGAAAATGCTACCGGGAGGGTCAAAGGCAACACGAGTTAAATTTAATTAAACATTATGGGGAATGTTAGAAATCAAAGACTAGTGTATGATTGAATTTGAAGTCCCTCGTAGAGAATTTATTTTGCTCAGTTAAGATAGATGTAGAGTCCGTTTCCGAAAATTGATTTCCTTATCAAAAACGTTTTGCAATAATGCGAACATGGCTAAACATAGTGTAGCAGACGCTAACCCCGGAGGCGGCGAGCATCTTAAATCATGCATGCCATAGCATAATCTTGTCACCGCGGGCATGGCCAAACGACTCCTCTACATGTCGTTGCGACACTTTTGGAAGCCCCTGCTAGCCATCTGGGCCAGGCCTGCTAGGCTGCGACTTCAAAGTTCAGGGGTTGGGGTTGGGGTTGGTGCTGAATCCATCGGCAATATAAATGATGATATTAGAAGAAACCATGTTATACTTCACAGCCATTACTTAATAATGCAACAGTAGGATATTAGTTGATATTGTTCATAATATCAAAGAAGATACTTAACTAATATGTCATAACATTTAAGAATATAATACGGAATATTATAACTTTTAAGAATATATAAATGGAATACTATTTAATATTATGAATCTATCTTATTATTATAATTTTATTAATAATATAAATAGATCGTTACCAATATGTTAATATAATATATTAATATTAGATTAGATTGTTATCTTTAGGAATATATTATTAATATAAAAATATTGTTATATTACGAGCTAATAATAAATTCCTCTATTTTCAAAATTAGGAATTAATTGTATTACTTAAATTTAGCTATACATAAACTTGATCATCGGATCAGTTGATTTTGATGTTGTATTTATTTTATGAAGAAGTTGATACTTATTACATTATTGTTTCTACATCACTAAAAATCTATAAATTCAAAGACCTGTAATCTGAGTCTACGGTCATTCAATTTGTAATTTAGGTGGTCTTAAAATTTATAGAAAATTATAAAAAACAAAATTTTATGTTAAAATGGGTTAGATTTTTAAAAAAATTTGGTAATTTAAATCATCTTAATATTTATAAAAAATTGAAAGACAAAGTTTGATGTAAAAATTAAAGTTTAACTTAAAATGAGTTAGATTTTTTTTTAATTTTTGGTAATTTAAATCATCTTAATTCAAAATTGTATATTGATGTTTATGTCATAGAATAAGTAGATTCCAATGAAAAAGAAAAGCTAATACCTATGTATACTTACCCTTTTTGATATTAATATTAACTCTTCAAAAAGTTGTTGGGAAATCACATAATCATGTGTCATTGTAATGTAAGCCAAAGGTTGAAGATTCTATATTTTTTTCTAGTGATTGTTAGAGAAGGATCTCATTCATGTCTCTAGGGGTTATGAGAAATTATTGAGAGTTTAGGGTTTGAATCAAGATGTTAGTTTTCATTTGCGAGGTTCAATGTTAATCTTGACTTTGTTTTCACAAGATATATTGCCTACAGAAATCTTATTTTGAGTCTGATATTGATACTAGTGGTTGGTAAAAAAGTTCCATGGTCGGAAACTAGGCCCCTTTGCTATTGCATACTTTACAATAGATTTTATATATATGATGATAATTCATCGATATTAATAAAAAAAACAATACATAACCTTGACTTCTAGAGCCTGTGCTTTAAAAGATCCTTCATCTGAGACACTCGCACTGGCAGGGCTTCATAGATGGTGACTAAACAATTACTGATATCTATGTCTTGTTAGTTAATCAAGTTTTATATTCCATTGCAACCACTGATATCTATGTCTTGATAGTTGATCAAGCTTCCTACATTATTAAGTTAGCACAATTTTTTTATTATGGTTATGCCTTAGTTATGTTTATGTGTACTAAAATGTATTAATGTGCATAGTATACTTAGGGTATAACAACAACAACATTGTACCTAACAAATTTGATTATCATGTGATCTAATGATAGCTATGGCATTATATATGTTTTTTAATTTATCTAAACGCATATATCATATTCTCTCTTAATTCTTTTAAGACATTGAATTATTAAGCCTCTCAAATCACTTAAATACAACACGATGCCAGGAGTGCAATTACATATGAGCTATTATCATTTTCATAATCGAATCACTAAATAGAATAAAAAAATAGAATCAAATTGGTTACTAGAAGCAACATTGCAATCTTTATTTGCAAATGGATATTTTGCAATTGGATATTTTGCAATACTAAAGAACCATTATTCTGATAGTGTTATTTGTTCAATCATTTCACGCCAATTGCAAAAAACTAGCAACTAACCCCGATGGCAATGTCGGGGACATTGACATTGCCACCTCGCGACTCTTGTTATTCAAATGGCATACATGTTCTCATTATCAACTGATTTCCACAAGGTCAACAATTATTTTACATTAAATTAAATTATTTTAACCACAATTATTTTACATTAAATTACAACGATTGAAGGCATACACTCATCAAACCTTTCCACACAACCAAAGTCTCCGAACACCTTACCTTTCTAAGGCAGTTGGTTGAAGTCTAAACGATTTGCATTGGCTATCCGGTGAAAATCCGGCGAGAATTGTTGAAATCATAGTTTTTAGTTGTTGTTGGAATTTCATAATTGAGGTGCCCTAGGGGTAATTGAAGGCATTGAATCCATTTCTGCAATCAAAATTTCAATTTCAGCAACAAAAATTGCAATTTCAGCAACAAATCGTGTTGCCGGATTCCGGCCAAACTCGCCGGAATAGGTGCCAATCGTATAGACTTTAGCCCACTCCTTGGTATGAGGATTTTCTTGCTCCCAACAAACCCTTGCACAATGATTCCTTCGGCACAGTTTACAAAATTAAATTAGTAGTGGTAGCCTCCTGCTCTGCCCTCAAAACAACTTCTCTGGTCTCTTCTTCAAGTTTCCTTTGACGCTCTTCCTCTTCTCTAGCTAGATGTTGCCTCTCTTCTTCTATGCTTGTTCTTCTTTTCGAACAAGCCCTTGAGCTCTCTCTTGCTCTAATGCAATTTTGTTCCATGCATTACTTTGAGGAATGTCATTTTGTAAACCTCTACTCTTGCCAAATGTATCACCATATCTTCCTTCTTCCAATAGTTTCCAAATTTGCTTATTGTTATGCCTGAATGTGAAATTTTGTATGGAGTCATCGAAATCATTTTGAGCAGCATGGAGCAAACGATTTTGTGGATTGTGAAATGGACAGCAAAAAGCAAGACCAGGGATTTGCAGTTTGTTCTTTTCTCTTTATCTGAGCGCTTCATACTCGTTATCACAGGGGGCAACAACTTCAACAACGCCAACAATGCAACAACGTTTCTCGTGTCTAACACAATTCAGCAAGATCTCTCTCAACGAAGGCCATGGATCTTATGCCGCTTTGATACCACTGTTAAACAACATATCATGATAAATATATGAAGAAGATAAAGAAATATATGAAGATGAAATGACAGAAAGGCATATAATTAATGAGCAATTAAGTTATCTTGCATATGCACATAGATTTACATATATATTGCAAAAACACCATAATTGTCATGTAACCGAATAACAATTAGGTAAACTAACAAACTATGATTAGATTCTTTAACCGCATGCTCAACACATGACAAACATGCAAGAATCCACATGTAGCTAGCTACAGGAATCGACAATCTAGAGTGGAGGATCGCGGTGGTGGAGGAAGGCAGTGGGAAGTGAGGGTCATACCTTGCACAATGAAAGTGCACATTTAATGTTAGGAACTAATGCTAACTGAGTGTTAGCATTATTCCCATAGATGGAGAAGCATTGCTTAAGTTTCAAAGTAACAAACTATAAGTTTCGAACCAGTTGAAACCAAAAGATGTACCCTTGTCTCAATATGAGGCCAAATAAGAGGTCAACAATTCTTATTGGTAGATAGAAAGTAATATAAAAAAAAAATTAGGAAACATTATTGTTTGGTTTAAAAATAAATTGTTGTGATTGAATGATTTATGAATATTAATGTAAAAGACGAAAAAAGTCATTACTAGAGTCCCTGCAACGAACTCTAACAAAAGGCAAGGACTAATAAATATACACATAAATTAGATGTAATCCTTTCTTTATGTATAGTTTTTATCTGCCATTCCATTCATAATATCTATAACAATGTTTTAAATTGTATATTTTCACAGGGGAAGGTGTAATCAAATTACATGCTTCTTTTTAATTTCACTTTTTGTATATTGATGATCCTTGTACTGGAGGTATCAAAATCTATTTTAATATCAAATAATATTGGTTTTACCTATGGTCATTCAATTCTTAATTAAAGGGAATGATGATTTTGTACAATGTCCATTTTGGATGATATTATTGTATTTTTATAGTTGTTAAATAGAGGATGGATCTTGGATCTCCAATTAAGTAGAAGAATAGAAAGTTAGAGAGTTGAATTTTCATTTTCCTCCTATGTAGTATTAAGAGATTTTGCGAATTCTATTTTTATCTATACAAAGTTAATATGCTTATATTAATTTCAAATTCCATATTCACAATTAAAAGTTGAGACAAAACTAAGGAAATCTAGCATAAATGAATTCCTAATTACCATGAAAATAGGTCTCATGTTCATCTGAGTTTTAATAAGAATGACATTCACATTCATGAACTTACTACTTCAAACACAATTCAAAACCTGGCATTGACATCATGGCGTACTAAATTAGGTTTTTATATCTATGCAATGGTTATATAAACATACAATGCCTTCCTTTGACATTAACTTTCATGTGCTTCTTGGCCTAACCAGACCATGATCCACTGATGTGGCAATCAACTTGCCTTTGGATTATCTAGAATTGGGAGGAGGGTGCATGCAATGAAAAATAATGGCCATGGGTGATTATTCCTTCCAAGTTGCTTTTAATGCAACAAGTCATGATGGGAACGAGCGATGCTCAATTTTAAAGTTTCTTTGAGAGCATTCCTTCTAGCTTTTCAAGATAGTCCCCTATTTGTGTAACAAACTATAAGAGGAATGTGCCATACAACACCAAGCCACATTGTATATTTTGGGATAGCCCCCTGTTTGTGACATGTGTAACAAACTATTAGAGGAATCTGCCATACAACTCCTTTCCATGTTGCATATGTGTGAGAAACTATTAGAGGAATGTTCCATAAAACTCCTTGCCACATTGCAGATTGTAATTCAGTCACAAGATTCTTCTTTGAACTTTAACTTCCATGTGCCTATCGACATGACCATTGATCAACCCCACTGTGATTTAGTGATGTGGAAATTAACTTTCCATTGCATGATCTAGAATCTGGAGGAGGGTGCATGAAGCAAGAAAAATAAAGTCACATGCAATTATTTCTTCCAAGTCACTTTGAAGGCACTAACCCATCATGAGAACATAGCCTTGTGTTCAATATTAATTTATGCATTTAGTAGCTAACTTGGTGGTAGAGGTTTTTATAAAAAATTCATGGAAATCTTGGGATCAAATTATCTAGAGGTTAATATCATTTTTCACTATAAGTAAATAGTGCATGTCATAAAATATATTTGATTAAATATCTATAGTCTCTACGTGAACATAATATAATAATATGTTGGTACAGCCTAGCATATATCAACTTATATTAACTTGAAAACACAAGAAAACTGCAATTTATTAACATATAATTATAACTATGCTCTCTCATCTAAGTCTTAATCTTAAATGGGCTTTTATATTTACAAAATTACATAAAATTCTCAACCATAACTTTCTTTACACCTTTACTAAATTTTGGTATCCAAGTTCTTCATCTTCTTTAGCTAGGTTTTTCTTCTTCCT
This sequence comes from Larix kaempferi, assembly GCA_027924585.1. NCBI lineage: Eukaryota > Viridiplantae > Streptophyta > Pinopsida > Pinales > Pinaceae > Larix > Larix kaempferi. Next base: position 12,254,210 of record BSBM01000434.1, read on the forward strand.
TCTTTCTTTAAACATTAAAGAAAAATTTCCTATTTATCAAATTCATCTGCATTTTCTTAAAAAATATTTGTAAATAATCATAATACCTAAAATAAATTACTGCAATTAATAATTTTATGTAACACTTTTAACCTTCATTATTGTTTTCACTCAGTTGTAAATTTGTTAAAAATACCCCGAAACAGATAGGAATAGGGCCAATTGCTATAAGAGGCAAAAGCAGGACATGATGAGAACTTCTTTATATAGTCGAAATGAAACAAACATTTTATAAGAAGAAAATATAAAAAATAAGTACCAGATCTTAACTTGAAATTCATTACAGATTTATTCAGAGTTCAAAAGCAGCAGCGATAGTAGAACCCAAAATCTGGTCTATCACAACCAGCATTGGTAAATTGTATGAAGTTCTCTACAATTACAATCTCCAAAATTATCTGCAACATTTGCTCTTAACTTGAAATTCATTACAGATTTATTCAGAGTTCAAAAGCAGCAGCTATAGTAGAACCCAAAATCTGGTCTATCACAACCAGCATTGGTAAATTGTATGAAGTTCTCTACAATTACAATCTCCAAAATTATCTGCACAATCTATAAAATTATCTGCAACATTTGCACAAGTGGTGCAACCTGACATAACAGAACAAATTAGAAAAAAGCTGCTTGAGTTTCACAAAGCAGCCATTGCAACTGCCTTGTGATTTCTTCCTTCATCATGATGCTTGGTCGCTCCTCCAGAAGATGGCGAGTCGTTTCCTCCAGCTCTTTTCTCGCTCTTGAAACCGACAGAAAGACTCTTTCTATGGGCAACCCACAGCTCTCCGCAAAAGACATTCTCAGCTGCTTTACTTTGCTCGGGCTGTACTCAACCCAGACAGGAGAACTGCTTGAGCCATTCAATACAGAATCTACCCTGTTAATAACTAGTACCACATTTTCGCACATTCGCCAACGAGCAATCCTGAGAAAATTCTCCGCAGCTCTAGAAGTATCACCGCCAAAATTAACCACTATTATGCACAGATCTGCGAATTTCTCATAATATTCCCAAACCTTGGACAGACCAGCTCTTTCTCCACCCGCATCGGTGCCAGGGAAATCAACTATAAATATATCATTAGTGAACCTGTAAAGAGTAGCGGACGAAGTATGTGTTGTGAATCCCACAGCTCCAACATTTTCCCCTAATATCGAATTGATAAGAGTAGTCTTACCAACGTTCTCAGGCCCTATGAATGCAACCATTCTGAAGCCTTCTAATAATTTGCATGCCCGTATTATTTTATATATCTTCCAGGCTCTATCCGTTATGTCTGTCAGAATACCATCCGGTAGCCCTTGCCTTCTCTTCACCACCTGACCATTCCTGTCAACATGCCTGTAGATTTTTTCCTCATAATACATGGCATTTTCTGACTCCTGATGTTTTGATTCAGTGTCGCCGCTCAGCAGGCAATATATGGTTCTCAGAATATCCAGATAATTTAGTTTTCTAAGTTTATTATCACAGATGCAATAGACATATGAGTTCTTTTCATTAGAAGAGCTTTCCTTTTGTTTAACAAACCTTGAAATGCATGAATTACCTGGTATCACAGGACAAAGGTCCGCTGGACTGGACCAAAGAGAGGTAGAAAACAAAACATAAATTTTCCTTGGCAGCCCTTGTGCTGATTCTGCAAAATTGTACCCATCCTTAAATTTTTGAAAAATATTATTAGGAACCGGCGTCTCAACGGGGGCTGTTAACTGTAATTTCACAGTCTCACTATATTCTATCTTCGTTTGCTCAGAAAGATCTAATGTGTCGCGGAAAACACAATCAAGAGCTCCATAAGCCTCCCTGTACTCGTCGCTTCCTGTCAAACCCTCTGATTGTTGCATTAACAGCAGTCTTCCCATGGCTCTGTTTAAAGAATTTGCAACATAACTATCCCTCCAAGCGTCTTCAACCTGTACATCGACATCTATAGAACCGAAGCAAGTTCTTAGATACAGAGAGAGATCATGTGTCTGTTTAGTATTCTCATCATTTTCCCCAATACTCATGGCAGCCACTTCCGTTTTGCTTAAATCCCTAATTAGAATGATGCGACTGTCATTTGAACATTCAACCTTCCACTCACGTCCTACATTCGGCTCCACACGCAATTCCTTTCTCTCAGACAAGGCACGCCCTCTGATAGCTATTACTCCTTCATGACTCTTTGGGCCATGGTAAATATTGAAACTGCAAGCATCTATACAAGGACCAGACTCCTCAATAATGCGTCTGATCGGGCATTCCCCTTCTTTCATAGAAATACTGAACTCTTGAATGTAACATTCAACTCTGTGACAATTCCAGGCGTTAACATCCGTTAGTTTAACGCCAGTAACCGGATTGACGGACTTCAAATCCTTTCCCTTACAATACGCTCCAACAGCTACATAGTGAGGACATCTGGAGTGATCTATACTGTGAATTTCCTCGACAAAAGTATTTAGTGACTCTAGCATATTAGCTTTTATTTCTATCTTTTCCTTCGAATTCGCCGGGTTTAACCATGAGTTCAGTGTGTCCGACAATGAAGATAGCTTCTCAGCCATTGTCCTTTCCAGTACAGGCTCTGGATTGCTTGTTACAGTCATTCGTATACCCGTCAACAGCCAGGGTACAGGATCAGCACCATTCACAAGTGTAAACATACGTTTATCCAGTTCCATGGTTTTTCCACAGAAAAGCTTGGCATCACTGTCACAGAAATTGGGCGAGCCAAAGCCAATAGAAATATGGCGTTTTGCCTCAGCTTCCCGGGTGTTCAGCATGTAACATAATAGAAAAACATGTGCCAGTGACCCAGCCAAGCCATGGCCTGCAAATATGATCTTGTCTGCTTTACAATCATCAAAATAAGACATACTTGGAAGATTATCGGTTGTTCTCTGGAAAAGCTCCTTGTGAAAAAAACCACGAACATCTTTGCCAGCTGCACCGTAACTCTTAGTAAATTCATTCATCCCTGCCACTTTGAGAGAAAATATATCTTGGATACAAAACCGCCACCTGAAGGCAACAAACAAAGTGCTACTGTTATTCTGCTTCCATTCTCCCAATATAAAATCAGGGGCCAATACTATGTTTTCCAATCCGATATTAGAGTAACGACTTTCAAAAGCTGCCTTTCTCTCAGCATTATCAAGGTAGGCCAATGAGGAGAGCACAACTGCTTTACTAATCTCATCCGAATTCGGCTTGAAGTCTGTCATGGGAGTACTGCTGAAAGCACCCATTTTGATTCAGAGATTGATATTCAGTTCTCAAACAACTGAGGCCAACCCAGCATAAACCGTTGCTTGTAAAATTGTCTCGAAGCATTCAGTAATGCCGATTAGATTGCGCTTACTTATAATCTTTAAAATCATATCATATCATAAATCATCATCGAAATCTAATCACATTGAAGTTGTAGAAATGCAACTGAGAAAATATAGGAAAGAGAGCTTATGAATCAGATTCTTTAATAAAGTTTTGAAGTTCAGCTTTAGTAAAGTCTTGGTGCCAGGTGAGCATATTAAAGTTGTCACTTCATCTTTAATAGTGGGGTTTTAAAGTTGTGCCCGGGGGCCGGAAGTGTGGGATAACTGGTACTCAAATTGTCCTGTTTTTTAGGTGATCAAATAGTCCTGTTTTTTTGGTGATTTGTTTCGTAAATTTGGTTATAAAAATTGGTGGAATCATAGTTCTACTTTATTTATTGCGAAACTATGCTATGGAATTGTGTCTATAAAAGTTTTGACTTATTTTACGAGGACCCAGATCCTCCGGAAAATTTTTCGTCCCCCACCTGGGGGATTTGAGTGCCAGTTATCACACGCCGTGACGAGAGCTTTTGCACCGTCTTGTCACCTTCAAAACGAATAGAATATAACATGTAAGTGGTATTTGATAGTTTCATTTGATATTTTTGTTCTTTTGACGATGAAGGTTTCATGAAGGGAACGTGAAACAAGACGACTGGCTGTTGGGTAAAATTGTCGGGTTCTTGGTGTGGAAATAATATTTGATGAAATTGTGGTGTCCCAGTCAAGAGTAACCCTGGTTAATCCTCAGAGTGGGTGAGTGGGTAATAGATAAGGTTCACGCAGATCATAGTGTTTTTGTATATTTTAATTACTACCATATCCCCAAAGGGAAGGAAATGAAACGTGGAGAATAACTTCAATATGTTGTAAAATGAGAGAAAAGTGTGTATGTAGACAATAAAATTTTATAAAAGGGGTTAACTCAATGGGTTGTCATCATTATATAAGAAAGTAATAAAAGACAAACAATGGTGAACATTTGAGCCCAAATGATCTGAATTGGATCAATGTAGATTTTTCATCTATTTTTCCAAAAAAATATTATCAAACATAATTGTTAATCATTAATTGCTTTCCTAAATATCTAATTATAGCCTTTGTTCACATTAAACCTCCCCCAAAAGACGTTAAGTATTTTTTATTTAAACATGAAATTAGTTGTCCACTTCTATGTGAAATATTTAAATTATATTTTCTTTATTTTTATTTTATTTTATGGTATTCAGAATGATATTGTTGAACTCTACATGGTGAAGAATATTATGATGATTGGTGGAAGAATGTTAAGAAGGGAACAGGGAAGGAAAATTTGGCTACTACAGGTCTTCTTGCGGTTGCAGAGGTTTTGGAGAGATTTGAAACTCTTTTTGCCAACCAAAATGAGCTCTTCATTTTGGACGCAATGTATAGGATGGATCTATATCTTAAGCAATGTAACGAAAGGGTCCGAGTTGTTCAAAAGGATGAAGTTTAAAATGGAAGACAATATACAATTGATAGTGGCAAGTTCCATCATGTGTTGTGCTCAAATGGAGCCTTCCAAGTTTCCCTTGACATGTGTATTGCACACTGTAATGATGAAAATTCTCAGAGAACGCAGACTTTAATTTTAAACGTTCTAATTTATTTTGGATTGAAATTAGTTAATATATATCTAATTTCAAACATTCTATATTTTGAATTGAAATTAATTAATAATATGTCACCTCCCTAATTTATTTAGATAACTATCCAATGATGATGTCATGACTTGTAATCTGCATTCATTTGAACCACGTCATGGGAAGTAATGGCTTTACCCATAAAGAGAGTAGTAATGGCTTTACCCATAAAGAGAGTAGTCTAAATTTCCACGTTTTGAACCACTTTTCGTCATAAAGAGTGTAATCTAAGTCTTTTCAATTTCGATGGCCATCTCTAAAATTTAAATTAAGTGATAATGTTTAATGGATTTAGTTCACCCGTTCAAATAATTTTCCTCGTGAAATTATCTCATTTTTCAGTTTCGATGCCACGGTTGAAATTTTAATTCAGTGATGAAGGTTAATTTATTCAGTTAAATATTTTTTCTAATGTACCTTTAGTTAGATGGTTTCAAACACAATTACGGCCCATCGTTAGTTTTCAATTTCGATGATCAACATTGAAATTTAAATTCAGTGATGATGATTAATGGATTTAGTTCACCCCCCAATAATTTTTTTGATGAAATTTGAGCACACTTGGTCAAAGATCACACTACCATAGAAGTTGACCTCCCTAACTTTACCTGATTTCCCATGAAATTTAATAGACATTTTTAGGGATCCACAATGAAAAAATATGAGATTGAGTGCAAAGTGAGGTTTCTCTAAAATTAAAGTGAGTTTGACTCATAAATAAGTCTTTCCTTCAGTGTCACTTTGAACTAATGGCAAAGACTTATGCTGCTATGAAAGGTTAGGAAGATAACAAGACTGATATGAAGACATTAGAGTTTTGTTAGAATTCTAAATCGAAGTACATGGGGAGATACACAACACACATTGGCCAGCGGATTGGAGATGGGTGTTTCATAATAGAATGTGTGAGCAGCTAGGAGAAACACACGGACGAGTACACATCGCAACTAAGCGGAGGCACCACATCATCCACATGACTTGGCAAGTGATGTTAATAGGTGGATGAATCTGGAAGTGGCATGGAAAATGAAAAAAAATTAGGCAAAGGGGACACAAAGAAAACGACTGAAATTTCCCACGTAGAGTACAACCGGCAGGTGCGCATGAGAAATGAAGGAAACCCACGCAACAGTTCAACAAAGTACTGCCACCAGGGAAAATAAAACTGATAACATGCAAAATTAGTTCAGCTTACCTCTCCACTCGGCACACAGAGCTCTCAAGCTTTGGGCTTATTGAAATAAAATACAGTGCACACCCATGCAAATGGGATAAGCAATACGCAGGCGGACACTTATCCAACGTACATGGTAGATAACACGGGCGGTTCCATCATGCACAAACCCTTACAACTGCGTGGTGAGATGACAATAGATTTATATTATGTACAGATTAGGAGGCAGCGTGGTTACAGGATCTCTGATTTCTGTAGCGAAATTTCCCCACGGGCACTTCCTGACTCCTCTGTAGTTCCTGGGCAATACATGTTTCATCTCTCAATTCTTAGGAGAATGTGGATGTGGATTTACCTCTACTCTTCTAATGGCGCATACAGAAGAAGAAGAAGAATATGTAAATCCATTCTCATTGTGTTGTCATGTGGATCTATTGCATCGATCTTGCCATGATCCCGTGGTGATGGGACATTGGGGCTCACCTGTCATACTCCTACAAGCAGTCAGCGGTTACGTTATCCCAATCTTCATTGTGGATGCACGGTATGAAAGACTGTGTGGGGATTTTGGTCAACACATTCGGGGAGCTAGAGTCTCCATTCATCGAATACATAGGAAAGGAGATAGAGAAACCCGTTTGGGTGGAGAGCCCTTTTCTGCCCTCTTCTTCTTTCTCGGTTCAGTCGGGATCATCTACTACTGTAACACATGATAGCGCCATCCGCCACAGGAAGAGCAGTATCGATGAAGATCAATGTCTGGAATGGTTGAATTCCAAGAAACCTGCATCGGTTCTCTATGTTTGTTTCGGTAGTGAAGTCAGGCCATGAATGGTGGAAGAAAGTGGATGACGGAAAATTCCCAATTCCCAAATGTGTACCACTTGACCATAGCTCAATGGACAACCATAAACCACATAGGAGTTGTCTAGTTGTGCTACGATTTCGCTCGGATGGCTAAAGATTTCGGTCACCACTAGCCATCCCTTCGGAATTGTCAACTGAGTACTTGATAACTTCCGTCTCGTCAGGGCCCGCCACTCCACCGTTGTCCTCATTCCACCGCGGAAACAGTCGTCCACCTTAATGACATTAATGGAGGCTGGAAAAGGTGATCGTGGTTGGTGAATTTGAATGGAGCCAAGCCCTCCATATTTCACCCTTTGAGGTAGATCCGTCTGACTTTTCTCTTGTTGAAGAAGAAGACGACGACGACATGAGTGAGAAGCTTCTACCTCCTCAGGATTGTCATGTTCTGAAAATCGAGTGTGGATTGTGTTAGGAATTATGATCCAAAAATGTAATAAATAGAAGTTTAGTTTAATAAATGTAAAAGGGCATCTACACACTCACGTGATTATGTGAGGTGTCCCTTAGTTAGTTTTGGTAACGGTAAATTAGTTGTTACTCTTTGGATATTTAAATCCATCGAGTTTTCCATGTGAGGTAATCTTTCGGGATTTAGCCCTCACATCTCTGTGATGTAATTATTTTCCTTCTTCATTAATAAAATTATGTGTCTGAGGACACTTTGTCAAAGTGGTATCAGAGCACGCGGTTGAAGCTTGGTCTGGTTGGAACCTGGTTGGAAGGTGCTAAAGGTTGTTTGAAGAAGGTGACTTTCAAGGTTTTGGAATAGCGAAATTTTAACCGTAAGTTATTGCTTCCTATTCTTTTGGGCTAAAAAGAATCTCTGCAGAAATTTTTTTTATAGACTCAGTTTTTTTACTTGGAGAGAGTAAAATATTATTATTTTTTTAAGGCAAGGTTATTTAAAAAAAAAATTGGAAGAGAATTTTTACAAAAAGGAAGAGACGTAGAGACGTATAAGAGACGTATAAGTTCGAAATCCAATGGAAATGAATAAGAGAGAAAAGTGTTAGAATGAAGAAAATTACTGTTGTATGAATAAGAGAACCAGTGCACCATCTGTGATTCGCAGAGCTGCTGTAACCTCTGAAGAGAAGTCAACGTGCCCTGGAGAATCAATCAGATTTATCAAATATTCATGTCCTTCTCTATCTCCCGTGAAATTTTTCACAGCTGCATCCTCCATCACATAATACAACGAGATTCCAGTTGACTTGATGGTGATGCCACGTTCAGCTTCATCTGCACGAGTATCAGTCATCCTAACATCTCCAGCAACTTCTTGAGCAATGATACCAGCTGCTGCTACCAAAGAATCGGTGAGAGTGGATTTTCCATGGTCAACATGGGCAATAACAGACATATTTCGGATGTTATGTTTCCTGTCCATAATCTTACGAAGCTCTTCAGCTGTGAACTTCACCATTTTGTCTAACTTTTATATAAACCAGAACTCTTCTCAGTCAAATCGAAAGAATACCAATGAGCACCTGAAACCCGCGCACGAAATGTACTCGAGATGCAGACGTCTGAAACCTGATGGGCTCTCGCAACTTTAGCAAGGGGTGTATAATTTAAGCACAATTTTGTATAATTTTTTCACTTGTCTTCTGCAAATACCATTTGGCCTTCCATGTCGACGTCCTCATCATCGTCGGGGCCTTGATTGTGGTGGTCGAGGGGACTGTGGGTGAGAGCGACCAAGCGCCCGTTTTTTTTAAGTTCAACATGGACGACAGTCTGTATGACGAATTCGGAAACTACATTGGTCCAGAGATAAGGTAATATTTTGAAAAGTGAATAAGTTGTTTTGGAAAGATAAGGTATTTTCATATTCATTTTTATTTTTGGAGATTTTTTATATTAAGAAGAAAAAGGTGGAGATATAAACTTAAAAAAAAGAAGAAGTTATTTTTGAAGTTGATGGGATTGGATCTTGTGACCTCCCACTCAACAATATTGTATCTTTCCAATTCACTTATAAAGACTTGTTATTTTTTGGAGTAATAAGGTGTAATTTTTTTGGGCATTGGAGTAATAAGGAGCATTGTTGATGTCATAAGGAGTACTTGTATTTTCACTCAAGGTTTGATTAGAGCAAAGTGAAGCTCTATCAAATTCTTTTCTTGAGGCTATAAGTGGGTCAAGGCCAAGCCCCTATAGCTTTCTTTTGCATGGTGTGTGGTGTTTCTTGCAGCATTTCTTTCATGGTGACTCTTGTTGATGAGTAATTTTCTTTTCATGTTGGTGGTGATATTTTTGCATAAAATCTTCCATTGGTGATATAAGGTGATTGTTTACTTCTTCTGGTGATATAAGGTGCTTTCTTTAATGCTTGGAGCTATAAGATTTGCAAAATACACATCTTCTGGAGTTACAATGTGTTTATTATTTTTTTTACAATGTCTAAAGTTATAAGTCTTTTTAATGAATCTGACAAGTTGGAAGGATCGAAAAATTATAAAGTTTGGAGTCGTCATATTCAAAGCACTCTTATTTACAATGAATTGTGGAAGGGTGTCTGTAATGCTAAGCCTACCAAACCAACTAATCATGATCAGCTTGCAAAGTGGGAACTAAAAGATGAAAAGGTACATTTCTAGATTAAAAAATATCAAACAAGAAATTTCAAGAGCTGGTTTTGATAAAATTGAGGACAGCATGATGGTGACCATTTTGATCGCAGGATTGCCTGAGACATATAAGCATTTTTTGGAAACTTTACAAATTACAAATAAATTGGATAAAATTTCTTTTGATGAACTAAGTGAATTACTTGCCACACATGAAAAAAATTTTGGTCAAACAAAGCAAGCAGGAGAAGATGTTTTGGTTGCAAGTACTAGCAAACAGTCTCCAGGTAATCATCAAAAAGGCCATGATCAGAAAGCTTTTCAAAATTCAAATAGAGGTCGTGGTCAGGGTTTTGGAAGAGGAAGAGGCCGCGGAAGAGGAAAAGGAAGAAATCAAGGAAGAGGTTCTAAAGAATTTGAAAGTACACAGTCACAGTTTTCTGGAAGAGGAAGAGGTTCAGGAAACCAACAGGTCTCTGGAAGAGGAAGAGCTAATAAACAGGTCATATGTTTTCGTTGTAATAGGGTTGGACATTATGCTTCAGACTATAGAGTTTCATTTGAAAAAATTCTAAAAGAAAGAGAATCTAAAGATTCTTCATCAGCGGCACATTATGCTCATGCAGACGGTAGTGAAAATTGTGAATATGTCTTTACAGCACTTGGACAATCAGAATCAATGGATTTTGTTCAAGTTCATCAGTTGGAATTAGTGAATTTTGTTCAGTCTTCTTATTGTTTCAAAAATGATTTTGAAGATGCTTGGATTATGGATACAGGGGCTACTCAGCATATGACATATAGGAAAGATTTCTTTTGGAGTTATGAAGATTGTCATTTAAATTCAATTTTTCTTGCAGATGATACTATTCATTTACCACAAGGAAAAGGAACAGTTAAGGTTGATTTGCCTGGAATTGGAGAAAGATTGATTTCTAATGTTTGGTATGTGCCTACATTTAAGAAAAATTTGTTGTCTTTAGTTGTCATTCGCCAATTAGGACATCAAATTGTAATGGAAGGTGGTATCCTTTTTGTTAATTCAACAAAGGATGCATACAAAATAGTTATGACAGGTTATGAAGACGGAAAGCTTCTTAGGATGAAGGGAACAGTCATTCCTAGATCAAAGGAACGTTTGAAGGAATTTGCAGGTTTAGTTGAAACTGATGTTTCACCTATCCAATTGTGGCACATTCGTTTTGGGCACTTGAATGTTGATAGTCTTGTACAGCTTCAAAAACAAGGAATGGTAAAGGGGTTGCCTACTTTTCGGAAGGAAAATGCAAAGTGTGAAGCTTGCATTTATGGCAAACAGAGAAGGATAGCTTTTTCAAAAAGCACTTGGAGAGCAACAAGGCGATTACAGCTTATTCACAGTGATGTTTGTGGTCCTTTGGAAACTTCACTTGGTGGTTGTAATTATTTTTTGTTGTTTATTGATGATTTTAGCAGAATGGTTTGGGTGTATTTTTTGAAGGAAAAATCAAAAGTGTTTGAAAAGTTTCAGTCATTTCAAAATTTGGTTGAAACAGCAACAAAGGAAAAGATTGCTACTTTGAGAACTGATAATGGTGGTGAGTTTACATCAAATCATTTTTTGACTTATTGTCAGGAAAAAGGGATTAAAAGACAGTTGACCAATTTTTATACTCCACAGCAAAATGGAGTATCAGAAAGGATGAATCAGACTTTATTGGGCATGGCTAGAGCAATGTTATTTTTCAAAGGGTTGAAATCATGTTATTGGGCAGAAGCAGTTCATACAGCAGTTTATTTGAGGAATAGATCTCCTTCATCATCACTTGATGGAATAACTCCTTTTGAGGCTTGGTATGGATTCAAACCTATGGTCAAACATTTGAGAGTTTTTGGTTCAGTTTGTTATGCACTTGTCCCAAAAGAAAAACGAAAGAAGTTAGAGTCTAGAAGTGTTAAGTGCATGTTGATTGGTTATTCTCATGAGAAAAAGGGGTATAGGCTTCTGTCAGATGGAAAGTTTATTGTCAGCAGGGATGTGATTTTTGATGAAACTGAAAGTTTAAGTGTAGAAGAGGTTGAAAAACAACTTAGTCACTTAGAGGAAAAAGTAACTAAGGAACAATTAAGGATGCAACACTTAAATAAGACAAGGAATGAACAATGGTTTGATCTCACTTCAGAAGTACAGGATGATGAACAGGTTGAAGATACTTTGAATTCTTCACAAGTTAACTTGGATGATTCAAATCAAGTTAACATTGAAAAGAAGAAACCAAAATGGGCAACTAAGTTACTTCAGGATGTTAAGTCTGATGAAAAAGTCAAAACAGGTACAAGGAGTTCTAATACGGGTTCAGGAAATTTTGCTCTTTCAGTTGTTGAACCAACTACTTTTAATGAAGCGGTTGAGTATGATGAATGGAAAATGGCCATGCAAAGTGAGTATGATGCATTAATGAAGAATCAGACTTGGAAAATAGTTGATTGTCCACATGATGTTAAACCCATTGGTTGTAAGTGGGTTTACAGAATTAAGTACAAAGCAAATGGAGATATTGATAAATATAAGGCAAGATTGGTGGCAAAGGGTTTTGCTTAGAAAGAAGGGATTGATTATGAAGAAACTTTTGCTCCAACAGCGAAATGGAATACTATCAGGATTGTGCTAGCTTTAGCTGCACAAAATGGATGGAAAGTGCATCAAATGGATGTAAAAAGTGCATTTCTAAACGGTGATCTACAAGAGGATGTTTATATGACTCAACCTCCTGGTTTTGAGGTTCCAGGGAAAGAAAATCAAGTTTGTAAACTAGTTAAGGCATTGTATGGATTGAAACAGGCTCCCAGAGCTTGGTATGCAAAAATGGATGCCTACCTACAGAAAGTTGGTTTTCTTCGTAGTGAGTCAGATGATACTTTGTATGTTCGAATCCAGGAAAACAGCTTAGTCATTTTGGTTATGTATGTTGATGATTTGCTCATAAAAGGTAACAATAATGATCATATATTTCAGGTTAAGAAAGAACTTCAAACAGGTTTTGAAATGACAGACTTGGGTTTACTTCATTACTATCTTGGAGTTGAAGTAAAGCAACAGGAAGGGAGTATATTTATTTCTCAAGCTAAGTACATATCTGGATTATTGAAGAAGTTTGGAATGGAGGAATGTAAACCAGCGATTACTCCCATGGAGCAAAATTTAAAACTTTCTAAGTTTGAAGGGTAAATTGTACTGGATATAGACAGTTAATTGGATGTTTCATTTACTTGATGAATACTCGTCCTGATCTATCTTATGCAGTTAGCATACTTTCTAGATATATGCAGGAACCTAGAGAAAGTCATTGGAATGCAGCAAAAAGGGTGTTAAGGTATCTTCAAGGAACAAAGGATTTTGGACTTGAGTTTAAAAGAAACAAAAATTTCAAGCTTGTTGGCTATTCAGATGCGGATTTTGCTAGAGATGTTGATGATATGGCATCTATTTCAGGTTACTTAATGAATATGGGATCAGCTGCAGTGGCATGGAGTTGTAAAAAGCAGGATACAATTGCAAATTCTACAGCAGAAGCAGAATATATTTCAGCTTGGGAAGCTGCTTGTGAGATAGTTTGGTTAAGAAGGATTTTGCAAGACCTCAAAGTTGATCAGAAAGAAGCAACTTCATTATTTATTGATAATCAGTCAGCAATCAAGTTAGCCAAAAATCCTGTTTTTCATTCAAAAACTAAGCATGTGGATACTAAGTATCATTACATTCGGGCTCTCGTCGTCAAACAAATCATCAAGCCAAAGTATTGTCCATCAGAAGATCAAACTGCAGATATTTTTACAAAATCCCTTGGAAGGGTCAAATTTGATAAGTTTAGAAATGAACTTGGTATTTGTTCAAAAGAATTTTTGGATCAAAGGGGGGATTGTTAGGAATTATGATCCAAAAATGTAATAAATAGAAGTTTAGTTTAATAAATGTAAAAGGGCATCTACACACTCACGTGATTATGTGAGGTGTCCCTTAGTTAGTTTTGGTAACGGTAAATTAGTTGTTACTCTTTGGATATTTAAATCCATCGAGTTTTCCATGTGAGGTAATCTTTCGGGATTTAGCCCTCACATCTCTGTGATGTAATTATTTTCCTTCTTCATTAATAAAGTTATGTGTCTGAGGACACTTTGTCAGATTGGCCATAAGTGAAGACTCCACAACAAAGTGCAAAGGATGACTCCAATAAAGGGTATTGATTAAGTTTTTTATGAAAATATTCAAGGGATGTTCCCTTACACCATATATTGGCCACGGGTCTAACAAGAAGAAGACAATATGCTACCCACCCAATGGCTTTAAGAATTATTTTGTCTACAATGTTCATGATCTCGATCTTCTTACAAGTAAACACATGATAACTTAACGTACTCTTTTCTAAGTAAAGTCTTACGTGAACCGTCTACAATTGCACAATTATGTCTTAAGTTCAAAACATACAAATTGCAACATGAGGAGGCCTTACGAGACATGCATAAATCGAGAATTGCACAACATCTATTCTTATGAACACTTAAAAATAGAGATAAACTTCAATGAGAGATCTTGTCTCTCACTCTATGAGATTTTCTTTATCGTCCATGACATCATAAAGGGAGCAGATATTCTCACTAAAGAGAGATCTCATAAAATCATTTACAAAGATTTGATCGATGCCCAAAGAACATTCCCAGAAGCAATGGATCATCATTTCTTCACTCATAAAAATATTACAAAAATAGATTCAAGTGTTTTGAAAAAGAAACTTCTCAATTTCTGTGGAGACCTCCCATGACAATTGAATTTGTTTCTTTATATAGATGATCAGATACCATTAATATCTTCCCGCAAGTTCCTGTTCCAAGATTAGCTCAGCCTTCGCTCCACTTTGATTTGGTATGTCGCAAAATTTCCCTCATGAATTACCCTTTCTTCACCAAGTCTACAATGAAAACAAATCAATTGTAAGTAAAACTAAGTTTAAAATGTTAAAATAGTTACTAAATAGTAAAATGATTTAAAAGGAAATCAAATATAATAAAAGTAAAAGTAAAAGTAAATTATGATCTAATTAAAAACTAAAATTCGTGAGAGATTTAAATTAAATCTTTTATTAAACTTCAACTAAAAGTCTACCTTAAGATAAACTCAAATCCATTTTTTGGCCGTCATATATTGATTCTACGATTGGTTTGTTGGTGATATGGCATTTCAAATCTCAAGGTTTCAGCGCCTATGGTGCGAGTCATCATTCAACAACTTCCTTCGTTAATTGAGATTGCATTTACACGAATCTTCTTTGCTGCTATTTGATTCCTAGTTTAATTTGCACTTCATTAGGTAGGTGTACAAGCAAGCAAATAGCCTGATGGACAAGTGGTTGGCGGTTTTCTTTACAATTGTAATATATCACAAGTATTTATGATCTCAATATCTAAAAATATGCTAGCAATTTGATATTAAGATCTGGAGATCATGCCGTTTGAAGCTGGTTCTCTTTGCCTTCTAACTTTGTTTTGAAAATTCAAACAAAAATCCTTCACAAGCTCTAAAATTCGGTTATTGATTTCATGGTATGAGTCTCCATCTTAAACGGCATAATTTTCTACCGAAATCACGTAGTCATAAACTAAATGTGGCACCTTTATCTCTTGCACTTTCGGGCTCAACGTTTACATTCAAAGCACCAAGTTTTGTGCTAGTCCACACTCGATTTTCATTTTCAGAACGTGACAGTCCTAATGAGGTAGAAGCTCTTATGGTTTGTAGGAGTAGGAGTAAGAGTTGGCAGTCCGTCTCGGAGATTGCATAGCCGTCAATTGACAGTAAATTCTTCGTCCTAGACCTGAAGGCATCGCAGAGGGAATCGTATGCGGCCGTTTCCAGGCGACTAACGAAGGTTCATAATTGACAATGACGATAGTTGGCGGTGGTTCTATAATCGAAATGGCGACAGGCGGCGGCTCCTCATAGGCCGTCGACAGACGACGATGGCCTGAGGGGAGCCGACCCCTTAATATACGCCTTCAGCGTAATTATACTATCTTTGGAACCTTCACACACTAGTTTGGAGTTTTGTGCGGGGTTTCGGTGTGGTTCAGTTTGTTTCGCATTGGTTATTTCGATATTTTTAACCAATTAATAATAAAAAGATAAACTAGTATATCCCAAAGCGAGGGAAATGAAACTCCGAGAAGAACTTCAATATGTTGTAAAATGAGAAAAATTTGTGTGTAAGTAGACAATATAATTTTATGTGTTTGAAATAACTCTATTACAAGTACTAATAAGAAATAAACAGAAACCCATGTAATCAATGGCAAGTAAAATGATTTGTACATTAATTTGTCATACAGAAAGGTATACATATGTGAGTAAAACAATAAAGGGCTAGGTAGTCATCAAGTTTGACTCTAAATATATTGGAAATCAACATCGGTAGTTTCATTCGGTAGAGGGAGTGCAAGGATTGAGGATTGCAATTTTAAGTGTGAAAGGGATAGAGAATGAAGGTATGCCTCTTGCTTTTTTCGAAGTGAGACATATGAAGTGTCTTTCATCTTTGCATACTATTCGAAGGAGAAAGATGGTGTAATTTAGATTCCTTCTAACATTGTAGTATGTGGAATTGCTCTGAGGGTTAATCATTGACCTTCATTGTTACCATCGTCAATGGTTGACCTTGTTAATGCCAATCCTCTGGATTTATGGATAGTCAATGCCCAAGCCATCTTGAGGGGGGTTTGTTTCTTGGGACTTCAAATTATGGGTGGAAATTGGTATGTGCTTTGGTTGAGATTGGTCACATGGAGGACCAATGTATTTATCAAATGCCATGACAACATAGGCTGGAAACTTAGGTGGGCTAGATTCAGGTGTGTACACAATTTGCAACACCACTCCAATTGCACCATTTACATTAATTTATATTTAATCAATGGATTGTATTATTTTACGTAGAGGCACCTATATATAAGCATAGACCTTCACCCTAGACACATACATCTCATGAATAAATAAATAAGAAAAGTAAACATAGACCTTCAATGTAGACACATACACATACCTTTTATGAATAAATAAATAAGAAAAGAAATAGTTGAATAACTTGTATTTGGAGTTTTAAAATAAATTTTACAACTTTACAATGTTGTCTTTCTTCTCCTTTTAGACAGAGAAGCACCTTTTATAAAACATACATACATCTAAGGGTTAAAAAGGTTGTTTATAACATATAGGCATTATAGTAAGCATTATAATTTCTCTTTCTGAATGTGGCAAAAATCTACCATAACCTCCAAATTATTATTAATTAGAGGAGGCAAAATTATAACAAAGAATAGTGCTCTATCACGAGCGCTCTTATGCAATGAAGACTTAAGATCATTTTAATTTGTATCTTGAATAGAAAATTACAAAAATCTATTTCTATATAAAAGTATATATTTTATTAATAATATGAAAATATATAAAATATTACAATTTTATATATTTATAATTATCTTATATCATAATTATGTCGTAAGGCGTTTCAACAAGTGGGAATATACTCCCCGAATTTTATTTTATTTTTATTTTCAGTCGTCCGATGATCGGGCTAATTTGGCTCGTTGATCTGCTGCTTGGCATTTCTGCCATTGAAGGGATGGCCATTTAAATTCTCCACCTGCTTCCTTAAATGCACATCAATGCTCTTACCGACACTCTTAGGAAATGATTCCTCCTCCATCTATCCATCTACCTCTTCCCGCTCCTCACAATCGCACAACACAGCAGTATCGGTTCCAGTCGCACAGCAGTTTCAGTTTATGCACAACAGTTGCCTTCAACAGTTTCTGTCTGTCCGTCGCAGTTGCATTCAATGTCTGTCGCAGTTCCCTTCAACCACAACACATCACATTCTGCAAAACACACAGGTTTGGACCAGATTCGAATTTATGTCTATCAATTTTCAAATCGCATTCTGGATGCAATATTTAATTATTTGGTTAAATCTTTAGTTTCCCATGTTAACAACATGCTCGCAGTAACATCAATATTTGCTGTAGACATATCTCATAAACACTGAAATAAATGCAGAACTTGGAAAGTAGAAGAAACAAGGGGGAACTTGGGAAACAAATCTGGATTTGGTTTGGCAACAATAAGTAGAGGCTCCCAATCGTTATCCATAGAAGTATGAAATACTTGGCAACACAGGTATGTTTCACACTTCGCAATCCCAATCAGCCATAGACGACTAGTTCCTCCGTATAGAGCTATGAAATTCTTCGCACCGCGGGTATGTTTCAGGCGTCACAATCCCAATTAGCCATAGACGACCAATTCCTCTGTATAGAGCTAATAATTGGCTCGATTTTGTAACAATTTGTTGCACATAAGCTGAGACTGACAACCACGTCAATGCTCCTCCTACCTTCGGATGCTCTACAAGCCATCACCACCATTTAGTTTTTTATACCCTTATTCAAACACCCTTCCACCATTTCGTCCAATTTGCGAGACACGAAAATCACCAATCCAAATGGCCCTTCATCGGGAATAATCGGCATAGACACCTCTTCCTGCAAAGCAACCATAATCAAAGGCAGAATGAAGACCAGAGTTTTCCCGGAGCAACGCGATACCTATCATATCTCTACATGTAAGTACCACAGGAAGACCCTGGACCTGCACAGGAGTCTCCTGAACAATTCCTTTGGCTTTAAGCTTCTTCAAAATCGGTTACAGAAGCCTCATATCCTTGAAATTTTTGATAGGAGGAGGAATCGAATCACCGTCGACCAGAATATGCAACTATTTTCACACTGCCTCACATTCCTTCTCGATCATGTGGCGTATTGCGGTGGGAGGCTTCCAGCCAGTTACCATAGGTTCGTGATACTCAATTCCCTCGGCCAATTCCCACACCGACATCATATTCTTCCTATCAGAGAGTCGCTCAATCATATCCTTTTCCTGTTGTACGATTTGCTCCATAGGACTGATTTTAGGCAAATCTTTCTTCAGCTAAGAAGCCTTTACGAGTAATCTAGGCGTCTAACGCTACGCTGGGGTTTCACCTTATTCTTACTGCCATTGGCACCCACCAATCTCCTGATACCCAACAACATCTGTAAGCCTGCAGTGAACAAGTGGTCGATTTTGTGCATTGACGAGCCGTTCTACAACTATTATTTTCGTTTTGCATGCCACGACTATGGATTCTCGTGTCACCTTCCGGATGGAATGAACATGCATGAAGACAATGAAAATGCATGAAGACATGGTCACGAGGAAAACGAAGGCAAAATTGTAGATGCCAGGAGTATGGATTATTATGCCACCTCGGGAAGTATTTAATAAAACAGGGCTTTTTCCTTTCCATGCGTGATCCCAGCACGGGTGGTTCTTCCGACTGAGAAAGATAATACACAAATGCTCTAAGTTCCCATGCCATGCCAAGCCCGTCGTCCAATAACAAAGGTTGTGTAGGTAAGAAGGTTGGTAAAAATAAAAGGTAGATTGGTAAAAAAAACTATCGGTCACGGTGGGATTGGGGCTCTTTGCCTAGTCGGTCAACTATGGTTTTATTTTGGATGAGCATACTCTCCAGTAAATAGCATATTATAGATGTAATAAGTAATGCTTATAATGGTGCAAGTTACAGACCGAAATGAAAATGAATCAAGGTAAGGTTGAGAGGTAATTGTTTTCTCTCCATAATATAGAAAAAAAAAATTATTATATATTATATCATCCAATTAAAAAATTATCATGTCATGTAGGTGATTTACCCCGAGGAAGGATCCTTAGACTTTCCTTAAATGGAATCCTCATCATGAGAATCCAATCCTGTGGGCCTCACATTACATGACTCATTATCAAGAAATATGTATATTATATATGGTTGTTATCATAAGATTTTCCTTTCTCCTTTTGTGCAATATACAACTCCTTAAAAGGGAAACTTGAGCAAATACATGAATGGGAAGCTTAGATATATTTTCTATGTTGACCTAACTTCCAACACATAGGACAATGACTTTTACTATTCATAAGCTTTTGTCTTATTTATTAGTCCCTGCTCTGCAGGGATTATAGCGATCGATTGGTCGCCAAAATCTAGTTGACTTTGATTTGTTTTATTTTTTTGCCTAAAGTTCAGTAAAGTTTATGGAATTTTAGGTATTAAACTTAATTTTGTAAAAAATAAAAAATAATAAACATTTTCAAAAAATAAATTTACTAATTTTGTGATTGGTTAAGAACATTGATTTGACTATTTTCTTATGGTGTGCAAATTATTTACTGAAATATAAAACAATTTAAAAATATAAAATTATTATTAAATTTCTCCCAATGCATATGCAAGATACGAAAGTAAGTGGTCATTAAATACACAATCAAGTGCTCATAAAAAATGCTGCCAGCTCATCTTGAAAATAAATGTGCATTAAAAAAATGCCAGAGGCTCATATAAAATAATAGTAAATAAATTTTGTACATGATTCTTGAAAATAAATGTGCATGCCAGCGGCTCATATAAAATAACAGTAAATAAATTTTGTACATGCTTTGATTGAAACAATGCTGCGAGTGAAAATAAATGTGCATTAAAAATAAGCTCATATAAAAATAAAAAATAACAATAAATAAATTTTGTGTGAAAATAAATGTGCATTAAAAATATTGCGAGCCGCTCATATAAAATAATAGTAAATAAATTTTGTGTGAAAATAAATAAATTTACTGCGAGCCGCTCATATAAAATAACAGTAAATAAATTTTGTACATGATTTGATTGAAACAATGCTGCCAGTGAAAATAAATGTGCATTAAAAATAAGCTCATATAAAAATATAAAATAACACTAAATAAATTTTGTGTGAAAATAAATGTGCATTAAAAATATTGCGAGCCGCTCATATAAAATAATAGTAAATAAATTTTGTGTGAAAATAAATAAATTTACTGCGAGCCGCTCATATAAAATAATAGTAAATAAATTTTGTGTGAAAATAAATAAATTTACTGCGAGTGGCTCATATAAAATAACAGTAAATAAATTTTGTATATGATTTGGTTGAATGATATCCTCACAAATCCAAAAGAGATCTAAATCATAAAAATCGGAGATCTAAATCTTTATTAGCAAATAAAAACATAATCTATGCAATCAATGGTGGCACATATATCCATGCACATTTTTCTATTTGTGTGGAACAATATTTTCTTGTGTGCAACTTCAATCAGCACGACACAACTTCAATCACTAGGAACGTGAACCTTGAAGTTATCCGAAATTGAGAACAAGTAGCAAGGGCCATACTAGCAATCTTCTGAATAGAGGTAAGTCCCAATGCTCAAAAAATTCCTGCAAGCAAATGAAACTTCTACAAAAATGTAGGTTACAAATTTTGTTATAAAAAACTTCTACAAAAATGTACTCGTTCCAGAGCTTTTAAAATATCCAGCTTTTGCACCTTTGTTTTCAAAATATCCAGTTTATGCACTTGCTTTTCATGTCATTTTATATAGCTGTAAAAACTATCTAAGAGTTGCAATCACAATTACATGTGTCTTGCTAAAACCATCAAAATATATAGACCAGCAAAGTGGTCTGTGCTTCTTGTTCCTTTCGATAATAGTTCTTTTTCCTGGAAAATGAAGCTGACCCAGTCATCACTCTTGTACATTTGATAAATACTTATGTCCACAACCTAAGGAGGAACCGCGCGAAAAGCATGCATGGTCCTGGATGCTGTACCCACCCCAGGCTGCGGGTTGCAGGGAAGATAAAACGAAGGGAGGGGTGCGAACCAGAGGCTGACCCCTTAAAAACCTCCCACTACAGAATAAGCAACATCAACTGATTCAAGGTAAACAATGGAAACTGGCTATGATGCTCCTATCTTTGCTACCTATGCCTCACCCATTTAGGGTGGACTTAGCCTTTGGTTTTTATATTATAAATAAAACATATTTTGGTTGGATTCCCCGGACCCCACCCACTTAGTTTCGTTTTATTATGTTGGGCATCTATTCTATTCTATATTGAATGAAAGGCAGTTCGAGAGGCAATGAGAACTCCGAGGGATAGGGGCAAACAAAATAGATCCGTTGAAGTTGTTAGTCGTTCTAATCCTCAGCAGCTAGACAATCCTTGACTAGATTATCTTGGACCATGCTTGCTTCTCACCGATGGGAGATAAGAAGTGGCCACTGCACTTTTGCAAGGGAGCTATCTATCATGGCCATTAAGTGGGACCAATTAAGTTAGGTCGAGGCCTCTCGTTACACACTACAATGAAATATATGGAAGCATCAGCCGATGGCCAACGCTTTGTAATGGGAATATTTCTCAAGTCCAATAAAATACAAATTTCTTATTATGTAGAAATTGAAATGGAAATTTGTTAATGTCCACTAGAGACCAAACTGGCTCAAAGGAACTTAAAAAATACATTCATCGTGAAAAGCCCACACAAAAAAAACAATGTTGAACCGCAACATCTGGACAATGTCCAAAGCAATACTAAGTGCAAGTTGCAGTAAAAAAGCTCAGAATAAATCCCTCTAAAAAACATAAAGAATTTAACTAAGGAATTTAAATTTCGTGGAACCCATTGAAGGACGTGCAAGAAGCAAGAACCTAGTATAAATAGTAAAAATTGCAGTATGCATTTCTTGGTGTATTTTGTTGTAACCGGCAATAATATAAAATAGAGAAAGACAAAAGTGATAACTTTATGCGTCTGCCTTAAGGAAACCAGTAGTAATACCATGAATAAGACAAACTTTTGTTTACCCCTTTACATCTCAAGACCACTAGCACTCTATTTCAATCGTGCTTATTACTGTGAAGTTGAAGTGAAGCTACGCCTCATGGTTGTCAAGATCTGCAATAATGGAAGCCTCATGGTGTTTTCTGTGATGTCTTCGCAATGGATGTTGAGGCATACACCTGTAATTTTAATGCATGGTCTTTGTGGCTACAACATTGGACAGGTCTTTCAATGTTGTTCTAAACTGCCAGTTGCTTTTCTAAACTGCTAGTTGTACCCACTACATGTCAGGTTGCAAACTTTAAGGCTATTCCTTGCTTAATTAAGGGACTGTTATTAATGTAATATAACGAGGGGGATTAATGCTGATAAGCATTTGCAATTGGCAAGTGTCAGTAAGCTCGACGGGTGGCAGTAACATGCATGTTGGCAGGTGGCACCTTTAGGTTCAAGGTTAATCTAACGAGTGTGTTTTGGCATTACAGCTTGACTAGTCTCCACCTTGGTTGTTTGTATTTCCACCGTAGCTATTTTAGACATGTATTGTTTCTATTTCCGCCAACAAAAGTGTGTTTAACCTAACGATCCAAAAGCTATATCTATAGTTGTGCAGTTGAGGATTGTGATAAGGAGTAATGATCTAGCTTGGAATTTTAAAATATTGTTCAAAATCAAGATCAATCAGCAGCAATTGCTGGAGCTGTTTTGAATGGAGCTCCTAGGACGCGCATGAGGGCTCGTCGAGGTCAAGCTACTGATCCACATAGTATAGCTGAGTGGGTCTGAAAATGTTCCCATTTGAAGCATTGTTATAGAATCCTCTTAATGTGTATGTACATGGCTTCTTTTGCTCTGGTTTACTTAGCTACGAATAGTTTTGGAAGCCATGAAAATAGTTAGTACTGTAAAGGGGTTGTCCTGTTTATAACCTGTTACTCTTGAAAAGGTGCGAACCTTTTCTGCAGATTATTGTGTTTCTTCTGGCAGGAACGCAGGGAGAGGATTGCAAAAAATTTGAAATCTTTGCAGGAGCTCGTTCCAAATGCTAATAAGGTATAATTGGCAAACTAAATACAATTGATATTGAGCATGGCTTCCACAACAGTTCTAGTTTACATTCAGGCTTGTTTACAGTTACATCTCAACGCATTTCCATTCATTGATCATTGCATTTTCGTAGGTGTCACTTTCGTTAATTTTTAAATGAGTACTCACTGAATCATTATGTTTTCGATCTTTCTCCCATTTTTTTGAATAAAGTGTCTCAGTATGAAAGAGTTCAAGTTTTTCCATATTTCAACTAACCTATTTTTCCATAGTGTGCATATTTGCTCTATTAAAATCAAGTTATTACTATTTTTTTAAATATTTACAGTGTACTTTCATTGGCTGAAACATGTAAGACACATCATGTGCTTTTAAGTCTCTACTAACGCTTTACTAATGTTTGCCGTTACTAACTGTATGTTTATAGGGTCTATTTAATTTCTCAAACCCTTCTTTTAAAGAGGCAATTGAATTTTAGCTTCAATTGAATTTTGGTTTCAAGAATTTTGTACTCGACAACCTTAGTGAGATAATTTATAAATATATTTTCCATTATTAGATGTTTTAATGTGAAAAGGATCGCATATCGTTGCGGTAAATGCAAAGCGTAATAGATATAAGCACATGCTTATAAAACGGAAAATTTGAAAGAATGCGAATCTGAGGAAATTTTATTGTCTAGAATGAATGAGCGATAGGAACATTGAGAGTGGGTTGGTAGACTTCTCATTAACCATGTTCCTTTTTATGTGTTTAAGAATGCCCCTATTGAACTCCTTATCAAATGCAGAGTTACAGACTAAGGGACTACTTCTGTACTCCTCACAACCAAGTTTCAATCTATGAACTTAGTGGTTTTTCAAATTAAGTAGCTGGGGTTCGTGGTTATGGGTGTGAGGATGCCATTTTAAAATTAGTGTTCATGGAGGTGAGTGGGTGGTGCATCAAATCTAGATATGTATGTAAAAAACAAAATTAAAATAGATGTAAAACAGTAAAAACTTAGACCATGTGATCTGAATTGTAAAATCAAACTCTCTACCATTGAATAGAAACACAGTGATTTATATGGCTCTGCTAAAACTTGTGAGAAGGGTACAGAATGGTGGGAAGTACAAATCTTGAGGAAAGTTAGTAGTTGTACAGTGAAAAGCACTAGTTCTCACAGATAAGGCGATATAAAACACAATTCCAACATTTGTATGGCTATTGGACTAACAAATAGAGAGTAAACCTCTATATAGCAAGTTGAACATGCAATATGCAGGCCGGACTATTAAGATAGCATTCTGTACAGATTTGTGTAGCATACCATATGACATGGAAAATGCAAATCGGACCTCAAATTAGATTTATGGGCATTGAGGAAATGGATCAGACCTTAAAATTGTGAATACAAGGAACATGATTAGATATTTGTTGGATGAAATCATTGGCTATGTTAAATCCCTTGAGTTTCGTTGGGGATGTCATTTCGTACTAGGGAGGTGGGATGCATCTCCGAGATGGGGAGACACAGGCACATCTCCTAAGGCTGCGAAAGTGTCTCCTGGAAACTCACGAGTTTTTCAATCCATCATGTTCTAGTTGTCTTTCCTATTATTGAATATTTATTGTGAAAAGTACAAATGGCGAGTAGATTTGAACATTGCACATACTTCTAAGCTTTCACTCTGAAACAATGGATGTGTTTGTATGAACAAGTGCACATGTGTTTGTGATCCCCTCGTATGTAAAATTGTTGGTCTTCTTCTAGGTTTATGTTGTGCAATTTCCTAGTAGTTTAGACTTCAAGGATTGCTGCTCCATGCAATGAATCTTGAGTGCAATGACCCTTAAATGCCACACAAAATTTCTATTGAAAATAGACCCTTAAATGCCTATTGTACCATAATCGTGTCCTACAACTTTACTCGGCTTACCATAACTACAACTTTACTGGCCACAAACACACTTCAATCCAAAACTAAACTTGAGGTGATATTTCTACGGTTGGTATAATCATATCAGATTTGGATTAACATTTAAACCTATAAGACAATCACACATAACTCTCATAACAAGGTAATCATTAGTTTATGTGATCATCTACTCCTTGTCGTTGGATACTATACTATTACCGCTATTAAGGAAGTAA
Organism: Larix kaempferi; assembly: GCA_027924585.1. Classification (NCBI taxonomy): domain Eukaryota; kingdom Viridiplantae; phylum Streptophyta; class Pinopsida; order Pinales; family Pinaceae; genus Larix; species Larix kaempferi. Next base: position 12,279,791 of record BSBM01000434.1, read on the forward strand.
TTATTGGTCTCTAGTAATCATCTAAATTGAATCTAAAGTAGTTGTAGTCATGTTGTTGAAATATGTTGTTTACTAACTTTTGGTAAATTTAAATAAGAATATTTCTAAAAATGGTAAATTTAAATAAGAATATTTGTTTACTAATTTTTGGTAAATTTAAATAAGAATATTTCTAAAAATGGTAAATTTAAATAAGAATATCTGTTTACTAATTTTTGGTAAATTTAAATAAGAATATTTCTAAAATTTTGATAAATAACTTTTTGAAAATTCTATATGAATAATTTTCAAATTTCTATTTGAACATTTAATATTATTCTATTGACAAATAACAAATTCATTAAGTTTTTATCATTTTTAATATTAAATAAAAATTATAAACAAACTTGATATTAGTGAATAATTTCTAAATATCAAAACCATTATAAACACTTGGTAAATTTAAAAAAGAATATTTCTAAAATTTTGATAAATACTTTTTTGAAAATTCCATATGAATAATTTTCAAATTTCTATTTCAATATTTAATATCCTATTGACAATTAACAATTAACAAATTCATTAAGTTTTTATCACTTTCAATATTAAATAAAAATTGTAAACAAACTTGATATGAGTGAATAATTTCTAAATATCAAAACCATTATAAACACTTGCAACATGTATTTTATCATCTTCTTTAGACTTCAATACTCTTAGGATTTCAATTCTTTTCTCCAAGTTCAAATTCATTCAACAACACACCCACCTTCAATGCTAATAGGATCTTCATACTATTCTCCAAGTTCAAATTGATTCTGCAATATATTAACCTTCAAAGCTGCTATTTGGGATCTCATAACCATATTGTTAGTCCTGCCAAACCCAATGAAAAACCTATAAAGAAAATGTAGAAATTAAACTACAAACAAAATGTCTAAATGCTTCCTCACAATGGCATGCTATTTCAATATATGTGGAACTTATACATGTCATCCAAGGAATGTTTGATGATTCATAAAGTGCCAAAGATTTTTTTGTTGTTATAACTACATGAGACAGAATTTTAGGATCCAATGTCAAAACTTTGACAATCAAATTTTAGGATCAATGAGTAGTGCTCAAACTTAAAACAACAAGCCAACAATAGTCCAACTTAACTTTTAATGCAAAGATTTGAGTACTTTGCATTAAATGCAATAAATCTAATAATGCGAAAATTCAGGATCCAATGTCAAAACTTTGACAATCAAATTTTAGGATCAATGAGTAGTGCTCAAACTTAAAACAACAAGCCAACAATAGTCCAACTTAACTTTTAATGCAAAGATTTGAGTACTTTGCATTAAATGCAATAAATCTAATAATGCGAAAATTCGAATATGCTATTTCAAATAATGGAACAATTCAAAAATGTCCTATATTAGATTTGAAGCAACTTTTAATGCAAAGATTTGAGTACTTTGCATTAAATGCAATAAATTTAATAATGAGAAAATTCGAATATGCTATTTCAAATAATGGAACAATTCAAAAATGTCCTATATTAGATTTGAAGTAACTATGAATACTTAACTAAATTTTTCTAATATTTTTTTTAAATTCTTGTAAACAATTAAATAAATTATAAACATTATTTTAGAGCAGGGACTAGCTGCTTTGCAGCTATTTTTCTTGTTTACTATTCATATTTGTCTCTTCTCATAAGCTTTTATGTTATTTATTTACAATTCATATTTGTCTATTCTCATAACTAAGAGCACTAAATCCCAAATGAATTTCCTCGCAAAGGTAATTGCATCACCTTTTTCAAAATTGTATAATGTTTGTACGTGTGGCTAAGAATAGGGCACGGCTTTCATTTACTGGCAACATTGATTTGGCGTTAGTGTGTTTCACATCTTTTTATTTATTTAAGTTAAAAATCTAGCTCGTCATCATTCATGCCCATAGCAAAGCGTTATTTAGAAACCCACCATTAAACTATTATTGAATGTCTAGATATAACCTCAACAACAATATGGCTTTTCCTTCTATTTTTAAAAATAAATCATTTTTATTTAAAATAATATTTTAATGTGTATAATGGTAGGTTTTTTAAAACTCTTACAATTTATTTAGTAATTCTGGTTTTCAAATTAATTTTATGATACATCACTATCATTTTATATATAAGAGAGAAAACAACCCTTGGACTATGGATATGAAAAGGAAGTAGTTTTCTCAAGCCAATAACATAGGATGACCATAACTAGTTTATGTTTAAGCCACTTCCATCCTAGTAGTACTCTTACCACATTACTTTGTAATTCATCTATCATGGCTCATAGCTTACTTTTTGGAATATTGAGAGTCAAACTCTCAATGTTCCTTTGTACCTCTTGTAATACATGTATAACCTTTGGACTTACTTACCAACCACAAATGATTTTTGCTCATTGCACTAAACGACCTGGTTATCAACTACTATAAAAATTCCACTTTCACTAGCAAGCACAAAACTCAAATCCTTTATATAATGTATTCCTACAATATGCCATCATTTTTTTAAAATTTTTTAAAGTGCTTCATTTTAAATTGTATAAGCATTACAAATTCCCTCAATACTTAAAATGTCACAAACCAAATTCTACTCTTTGTTTTTCTTTTAGTTTTTCAAGACAATTACATAATCTTAGGAAAATAGAGAAGAATATTAATGAGTATATATATTAGTAAATTGGACATCTATATTCATACAATGGACATATATATTCATATATTTTTCCATTAAGAAATTTTCCAAATCGTTACCATATCAAAATGCCACGCTATTATTATAATTCATTAAAATGCATGGTATTATATATTGAAACCTCTTTTACAATGAGCTCATTTTCAACCAATTCCACGTAAAATGGCATGGGTATTGACAATACATAAATATGAAGGCATGACATTACCAAAGGCCACAATAGACATCGGTACAATGGAGCGTCAAGGTTTGACCTTCACTGCACTTTCCAGAGTCCCTTCTCTTAAGGATCTTCACATCTCCCCAGCATTTTCCTTTGATCGATACAAATGAATGCAGGATAATCCACATGTCAAGGTCAGGAAAACTGCAGAGACATTACTACAATCAATGGAGCTCCCTTAACTACGTTTTATATGTAGGTACTTCTCTTTTTCCACTATTTCATTTTCCTTAACTTCCTTTCAAGCTCTCTCCCAATTCTCAGTTCTCCCTAACAACTTTTCTACTTTTCATGTACAGGATCTAATGCTCAACAAACAACAAATTGTTTTCTATAAACTACATATATTTGTTCTATTTTGTATTTCCATATATGTAATCGCATTTTACTCTCATATTTTTACATTCAACTTTTACATTTACTTGATACACATTTCAACATTATGCTATTCCATCTACTTGTTTCACTTTACATTACGGCGTTCTTTTATTGCACCCCAAGGTGCAATTGCTACTTATCTTGAAAAGTGGAAGAAGAGATCAAGTGTCCCTACAACAACCGTCCATGTTTGGCCACACTTCACTTCAATTCCACCTAAAGATTCCAATGCCTTACTAAAAAAAAAGGTCAAATTTTATAACATTTATTTATTCTAAAACCTGGAAAATAGATGGTTGTGCACTGTTTATATGATACAAGCTTATAAATGTAAATGTGAGAGAGAACCCCAACAAGCTCATACTAATAAAACATTCTCAAAATACAAGATTCTAATGTAAATGTGAAAGAAATCCAACAAAAATAACATCATTTCTTTGAACTCAAGCAATCACACTATTTCTTTGAAATCATTAAACCTATATAAGAAAATTCAGATCTAATTAACAAAGATTATGATACATCAAACCCCATTTTCCCCATTCTGATAATGAAATCAAAAGAGACAATTAAACTCAAATGTGATATGAATAAAAATTACACCATGATGCATTTTTACCAAATAGAAGCATCTCCAATGAACAATGATCTATGGTATTGATATCCACCCACCTAGTATATACATTCAAATATCAAAATGACTCGCTTGAAAGTCATCAAAAATACCACATGTCCTCGTTTCTAGTTCTATTCTACTATAGGTTAATACCTAAAGCATTTCCATACCTTTTAGGCTCTTTCAGCATGAGAGCGCACTAATGGAGAGCTTTGTGAAACCAACTTTCATTACATCATACCTAGTGCCATGTCAGGTGAAGTGAAACCTAACATTAAATTATTGAAAAGTTAGAGTCAATTGAATTACATATGATACAATTCAATTCTTCCATGCCCATGAAGTCTACTCAGAATGTTAGTGTCAAATTTCCCCTTCACTGAAACATGGATCTAACCACAAACTGTCTTCAATCGCTTTGGAGCTTGCACAAATCTTGGAATCACCTGCAAATCATCCAATTACTTCGCACATAACAATAGAATACACCTAATCAACTTTTAATCTCATATTAAAGCATCAATATGTTGAAACACATTTACCTAAACGGGGGAAATGAGCATAATATATTAAGTTGATATGTAAATTATTTTTAATTATGGGATATAGTGGTTTCATTACAGATCAATATTTATGGGATATATCCTAGATATGACCCAGATATAGTGGGAAATGATGTAATCTGGGAAATATGATTTTTAATATATCATGTGTTTCATTACAGATCAAATATATTAACATAAATAGTTAATGAGTTAGTAGAAAGTAGCATCGGGGGTATGCTCCTGCATATATTCGACATTTCTTATCCTATTTTTCAATTTTTTAATCTCGCCTTGCAAGGTTTCTGAAAATCTTCAGGATCTGTAATAAAATAAGTATTATTAAACCACCACTAGGTCTTGCACAGCCGGTAGACAGGATCAACTAAAGTAAATATAGTAGAAACAATTCATACTATAAATTATAGGCCTAATTGGGAGACTACAACATGGTATAAAATAAAAACTTATACCCACCTAAATACAAGCTACTCCAGAATATGTTTTCACAATCATTTTCGTCCTCTTCTTCGTGGCCAGTTGGAGCTTCAATTACACTAAGCGCATTCCATTGTAGCTTTATTTCTTCCCCATTCTTGAGAACTCGAAATTTAAGCCACATCAACGAGCTTAAATAAAATGACCTATGTACCAATTTAAACTGAATAACTCAATGCAAACAACAGGGCCATTTTAATTTTACCAAATTCAAACCAAAGCAACTCAAAAGCATAGAGCAGGATATAGCCAAGTTATAGAAGGCCAGAGAGTAAATTAGATTTGAGCCATACGAAATAGCTTATCCATCCCTAACTTTGAAATTCATCTAAGTAATGATCACTTACCACACCCACATTTAATTTTATGCTATTTGATCAGAGGATGAAATAATTTTTTGAGGTCAAATTAGAGTAGAAAGAAAACCATACATTTTTCAGTGCCATCATTGACAGATATTCAAGTTTTTGGCAGTTCAAAAATATCCCAAGCAGTAGAATAATTTCCAAATATTGTTTCAGTTGATATTTGATCCAGTTTAACATCGAATACTTCAAGGAGCGAAGACTTACAAGCCAATGCCAACCGCCGAGGTCCACGGTCTTCTTCACAACGCCATGAAGTCCAATCATATATAGCTCCGATGAATTCAATCAACGTCGTCCTTTATCCAACAAAGTAAATCTTAATTTATTGCAGTGGGTTATTAGTGGTGAATGAGGAAGGATGTAACGTCCCCACCCTTGGACCCAATGCAAGGAAGGGAACCTGATGCCATTCTATGCAGCTTTTCATTAACTCAGCCATATTCATTATATGCATACAGTTAAAAACAAATGTGTGCAGATGGAAATCAAACAAACATCCACAGCAGAAATGAACTCATCCACACACATATTACATGAATGTTATTCAATTTAACACAGTCAACAAATTAACACATTTGCAGAAGTAAATACAAAATAAAATACTCATCTTGATGCAATGTTGTCCCAAACAACTAGCTATGTCGCTGCAACGTTCCTCCCAGCCATAGGTCTCTGCTCAGCCTGTATTCTTTCAGCACTCAGAGACCACCCTCGAGCTAGGCATGATATCCACAAGGAAAAGGGAACCCTCAAGCTCTGCTCAGCCTGTATTCTTTCAGCACTCAGAGACCACCCTCGAGCTAGGCATGATATCCACAAGGAAAAGGGAACCCTCAAGCTCAGCTCAGCCCAAAGCAATGGATAACCAACTCAACCCCAACATTCTCTTGCACACCAAACTCAGATATGGGCTCTGGAACACACTTTCAGCATGGAACTTAGGAACTAGATGGACAGGGGTTTTCCCCAAACGTAGGCACACCAAAAATGGATTGTGGGAAGAGGAATCCAACCCCAGGAAAGAAAACCGATTTCCCCCACAGATGTGTGAGCATACAGTGGGCCAAAACGACCTCTAAAAACCCCAAAATCATTTTACTCTTTTCTCCACTGTTAGACACACAAAAACTCCCTTCCCCATTAGGAGAATGAAGGTAAACACAGTAAAACCAGTGAGGAAAATACCCAGGTATCTCCCAACTCGTGAGAGGGAAAAGTGGGTTGATGGGTAATGGCTTGGGGAGCAATTCATGGCTCTTTTCTTGCCCAAGAATCCAAACACGAATTTCCATGCAGGGTGGTTTACCCATACCCGAATTTGGACAGCCATACCTCCCATTCCCTAGGGATTAACTACCTCAACCAACTCTTGGGAGAAATCAATGATTGGGTACAAAAGTCAACATGGGTAGTTGAGGGTTTGATTGGTTCTCTCATTGACACTTGTCTTGGCTTGATTGGCTCCAAGGGTTTGAATGTTTTCCCTCCCAATTTCCTTATAACATCATGCCCCCATCTCTTGTTGCATTGCATAGCTAGTTGTGGGCTTTTATATTAAAATGCATATTTACAATTCCCATGGTTCATTAGCACATGGGTAGCATAATATCAAATACTTGCCTCTTCTAGATCAAGCGTTCACTAGCGGGGCCTTGGCCTTGAGCTCCACGCTAGGAATCATACATAATATGCATACATTATTTACATTATAGCCCAAAATATTACAAGGGTCAAAATGGGGGACATTACATTCCCCTCCCCTTGGAATAACACCGTCCTCGGTGTTCCAATACCTAGGAATACATACACGCTATATACATGTCCAAAATTCACAAAATATGGCAAGTTTGTCCTGCATTTCACCATTTTCTTGGGTTTTTGGGATCAAGTCCTTTGGTCTTCACAAAATGCTCCGTTAGCTGGGACCTTCTAGCTCTGCATGAGGGCATTGTTCCAAAACAATCCCTTTCCTTTCTTTACCTTCCCGCTCATCTACAAGTCTGGAAACTTTATGGCGGCTACCCTCTTGATGTTCCATTGTTGGGCAGTCACGGAGGCAATGATTTCCTCCACATCCCCAACATTTCATTGGTTGCTTTACCCTTTCCTGCTCAAATTCCTTTGAATCTTCCCACCTGGAACGTTTCTTAATCGGCTGATTGGATGAATGCTTCTTCATGGATCCACTTTCCTTTCCCTTATTGATTGCTCCTAGAATTCTTTTTACCTCTTTTGCAGATGAATAGAGTCCTGCAAAACCTTGTGGTTCATCTCATTCTTTTGCCTCTGTAGCTTGAGCATCTCCCTAAGGTTTTCTTAGGTCCTGGAAATTGTTTGAAGAAGACTTTCAGCCAACTCTAATAGCCCTTGGTCTGTTGCCATGGTTAATGGGCACAACTAACCACACTCTGCTTACTAGCAACACTTTCTTGTGCCGGATGCAACCAATTGTTTCAATTTCTTACCTGTGAAATTCATCATGGAAATTCTTTGTTAGTTCAAGCATAACATGAACATTAAAATTAGTCAATTATTTTCCCAATTGACATGGAATGTCCACGCTTTATTCATGGGACTTCCACACTTTTCATGCTTTCCCAACATACACATGAACTCATTCATGTTCATCCTTTCACAGGAAATTTACTATTTCAGTATTCACAATTCATTTCAAGTAATTAAACACAGTCTATTTTCAGCCATGACATGCACTCAACAATCTTTTGTTTTATAAATGCATCAATCGAAAGGAAAGAGAAGAGTAGGAGTTTCTCCCTCTTAGTCTTGTTCTATTATGGAGCTACACCATCGTTGTGGTTTCATACTCCTTAGTCTCTTTCACTTTAATGTGAATGATTTGACTTTCCTTTCTTGGCTATGACACTTAGTGTCTAAGGTCTATATATGGATTTTCAACTAGGGCACCCCTCCCCATTATTGCCTACAGAACCTTTGGCTGCTAGGATCCACTCGTGTCTACTAGCACCATCTTTCATTACTGCTCATACTGAGCTCTTTAGGACGGTAACATGTCCACATGCATCTCTAGGATGCCTTCATAATTCTTGCTTCCAGTAATACCTACACTCAAACATTGAATCAATTCACATGTTTAGTTCATTTTCATAGGGTTTATCTCTAAACAAGAGTTTAGGAAATCATAACCAAATCGTATACACACGTATATTCATAAGCAAGAAGCTGCAAGGTAACCAAATACTTATCTGTATTGGATGTCTTCACTTTACTTGATGAGATCCTTCTTTGCTTTGCAAGCCTTGGAGTTCCCGTGGACACAATTATGAATGTTGGGCCAGCACATAGGCTACTCCACAATCATTCGAATAAGCAATGCCAGGCCAGTACGCCGACTGGGTTTATCAATCATTTCCTTTAGCAATATGCTAGGCCAGTGCTCCGACTGGTTTTATCAATTGTTTAAGGGGTGTTGGGCCAGTGTACACGCTGCTTTACCATATCAAGTAGTTAATGCCCAACTAGTCACTCTTTGGACTTATCAAGAACTTTATAGCGTTCAACCAGCTACTCCCTGGATTTCTCAATAATTTATATCGCCCACTCATTTACTCTCTAGATTTACCAGCAATTTATAGTCTATCAGGGTCTTGCTTTCCTGCAATGACCAAGGTTTCCAAAAAAGAAACAATAGTGTATCAGCTTATCTATTAGAATACTTATACCTGAAATCTTCATTATTCCAAACATGACATAAATGAAAACGAATACTTATCTGTATTATGCATTTCCCCTCTGGTCCACAGGGTCCTGCTTCGCTTTGCAAGCCTTAGAATTGCCTATGGACTTGGATATAGTTAATGCTTAACCAGTATACCTCCCTATCGGATGGATTTACCAATCATTTGGTGGTGCCCAACCAGTCCCATACCTAGTTGGCCCTCTCCAGTGCCGAGCCAGCACATTCGTCTGGGTCATCGACCAATGGAAGGAAACTGCGCTACCTGACCATTATAGGTCAAGGCTCTACTATGGAGCCATAGGCATCTCAGGGTTTCCAGTCAGTCTTGGCGCCCGCCCTCCTACCGCTGACCTAATAGGCATCTTAGGGTTTTCAGTCAGTCTTGGTGCTTGCCCTCCTACTGCTGACCCAATAGGCATCTCAGGGTTTTCAGTCAATCTTGGTGCTTGCCCTCCTACTGCTGACCCAATAGAGATTTTATGCCTTCACCAATTTCACCATACCTTCTTGCACCATAACCCTTCACATACACATCAACTCTTCATTCATACAAGGATGCCACTCCTTCTATTGTGCAAATCGGTGGTTCCTTTTAGGAACTTTATAGGTGACTTTCTTGACTGCAGGTTAACATGGCCCCACTCACATAAGGATGATACCCCTTTTCACTACACAGCTCCCTGGGTTTGTCCATCCCTTCCAATATTATTTAATGTGAGCATAGAAAGGTTACCAATTCCTATACAGTCCTTCTGCGTACCCTTCTTCACCTTTCCCCTTATTGTGCAGTACCAATTGGCATCTGTGTAGGCTGACAACACAAGAAGGATAAGCAGGCTTATCAGTATTGCTTCTCAAAATTGTATCCGCATTCCATAACATTCACTATCAAGTATTGAAACACCCGGAATGCGTCCATTCCCTTAGGGTGTAGTCAATATTGACAACCCTATCATGACTCAGCACCAGAAAAGGTGTGCACCCCCTTTCCGATGTGAGCCATGTAGGCCCTAATCATACTCAAGCAGTTTGAAATGATATAAATGAAATGGAGCATGCTTTGCATATTAACCCTAATAATTTAGACATGCATGTTCTTATCTAGGGTCACGGAATACTCATTCATTTTGTAGATGTATCTTTTCTTCATTTGCGAAGAATGGGGGCTCCCTTCTCTGAGTCAATAGTTCTTTGGTTTTCCACCCGAATATTTCCACGTTCCATAATCCACACATGCCTTCTTGGCATAGCTTTACCATCTCACTCTCATGGTTTTCCAACATCCAGCTCAGCTAAGATGTCATCCTTAACAGATGTAATGGTGTTTTCACCTGAAATCCATTTCCAAAGCATGGGCTCCTTCCATGGAGTTTGGCTTCTGCAGGTCATCATGCATGGTCTCCCTGCAATGTGTCTTCTTGGCACATTTATCAAATAGCCAAACAGTCAGCAGCATTTAACAATAATCATTCAATGGCATTAATAATTAAATTCAAGTATGAATTTGCAATTATGTCCTCTACAGAATCGATTTGCTTAGCCATGAGTCTGTTCTCATATCATTTAGCTCTTGCTCATGGTAGATTCCAATCTTTGTCATGGGATTACCCACAATTGCCATGCCCAAAACAATCTACCTGAAATCTAAAACTTCAATCAGCCAAACATGTTGTGAGTATCTATGCATATAATCCTTTCATTGCTACAACAGTCACTGAAGTGATCTCAGAATTATAACACTCAATAATTCAAACACCTTTAGCTGTTAGCATTTGAAATGCAATGAAATATATGTATATATCTATAAATGCATCGTTATCATCAATAAAAATGCAAGACATGGGTACACTATCCGTGCAATTTAAATAAATTGTAAGTACTCATTACTTCACATCCCATGCAATCTCTGTCCTTCCATAGAGCACTCTGGTAGCCCATCATCATGTCTATCTTCTTCATGCAATCTTTCTTCTGCATTCATAGTAGCTCATGAAATTCTCTCAGTATTAATAATGGTTCACCATTTCGTCTATTATCTAAATGCATTGAAACCTATACATATCACAACCATGCATTCTCGCAATGCATCTCAACATGTGCACTTACACATATGCATGCACATTCACAACATTTACATAATATTTTAATGTGCATTCACTCAATGCATAATCCCTCAATATAACTTTGCATCAATCCGTGGATACTATGCATTCCAGCATATTATGGCCTAACCATGCCTATTTCATATGGCATATACTACCACAACATGACTATAGGTCTTTACTTTCTTTGGTTATTTAAACTTATAATCCAGCATACACAATGGCATGCTATAATTTCATATGAATGCATTGAGGTTTCTAAGCAATTATAGGGTGTAAGGATCCTTTCTCTCACTTACCCGCACCTCATCATACTCGGTAGATTAACATTCACATTCAAGCACTTGATACTGCATGTAAATTAAATCAACATAGTTTAAACATAGTGGAATGGATCTTACCAAATCCTCTTTCAACATCCATGCACTCAAGCACAAATATCCATTACCTTCATGGCTGTCATTAATGTCGTTTGATGTTACCTGATCAGTTGGCCTCTCACCAAGGTTACACAGTCATTTTTCCAACCTCGTGATCCTAGATTCGTTGCACCATCCTTTCTTCATAAGGTTTTTGGTCATATGCAACAATCATCATCCACATCTTTAGCCATGCTTTGGTTGTCTTTGGTCCTATAACCATTGCAAACACGACTAGTTATTTAACCACCATAATCATCTTTAAGTGGCTCATTGCATATGCAAAACCTCACTATTCTATCAATATACAATATCCTATATATATACAAGTATTTTTACATGCACTGTGCAATGTTTATCAATATGCCATCTAGTGCATATTCATTTCAGCTATCTAATCTCTTACATTTTCAATCATGATTCTATGGTCTGATTCATACAACCATTATCAACAACATAACTGGTGATCAACCACAAGCAATACCATTAATGGGCTATTGCATGTGTAACTTTCACTACCTTTACCCATATGCAACATCATGCTTTATGCATAAGTGATTCACATGCACTATGCAATGATTCCTTATTCATGCCCATTAATTCATATGCATTACTCTCTTGCATTTCCAACATCCCTATGCCATAATTTTCAACTTATGAAACTTAGGAAATATAAATACAATAGCAAGAGAGTAGTTAAGGAATTCCACCTTTCCAATTCCTCATAGTAGCATGGAATTTCCTCTTCCGCATCATAGTTGATCCAGTTTCATGGGCTCTCTACCATGCACACAAGGTATCATTAGCTGTCATTTCTCACCAAGTAGCAATTTAATACAGATGTAAAAAATTCTTAGTTGCTACCTTTCAAGCATGCAATTCTTATGCTATAACAGAAATAGTTTAAGGTGAGGAATTTCCCTCTTATCAACGTTGCCTTACTGCTCCCATTGCTTTTTCGCAATGCATATTAAAGCCAATTACTTTTAATAAGGCTTCCACAAACCTTCCATGAAATTCCTGCTTCTCATACCAAGAATGCATTTCACACTTTCAACGACTGTCTCCGGGGGATGACAGGGGTCAAGGGGGCTTTCCCCCTTGTGGCTTCCCTGCGCCACTGTAGGGCGGTTTGAGGGAAGCGTCCTCATTTTTTTTTTTTGTAAATCCTTCGATTTCGCGCAATCTGGCGCACAAGTTCCATGGCATTTTTCAACTTTCGGCACCTGAAAAACGGCTGAAATTCCCTGTTTTGGCGGACTTGGCAATTCTCTTCCGACCCGTTGTGGACAAACTTACTGATCTCTTCCGTTGTTGTGGAGAAACTTGCCCATCTCTTCCGCCATTGTGGAGTAACCCACCCATCTCTTCCGCCGTTACGGAGCAACTTGCCCATCTCTTTCAACAGTGCAGCGGAAACTCACCAATTCCTTCCGACATTGCGGCAGAAACTCTCCAATCTCTTCCGACACTGCCGCGAAAACTCACCAACTTTTTCCGCCGTTAACACTTAGAAAAATTTTGAAATTTTTCGGACCAACTCATCGAGTCCTTCCACCGTTGCGGACCAACTCGTTGAGTTCTTCCGTCATTGCAGACAAACTTGTCGAGTTCTTCCGGTCGAAAACTTAGCTTTTCCTTCCATCACTGCGGCGGAAACTCACCAATTCCTTCCAACATTGCAGCGGAAACTCACCAAATTTTTCCGTCGTTGCGAACGAACTTGCTGAGTTTTGCCGCCGTTGCGGACAAACTTGTCGAGTTCTTCCGGGTTGGCGAACTCAAAAATTTCCGGTAGACCATTTCTGCAAAAACTCGTCAATTCCTTCCGCCATAAGACACTTATAAATTGTTTTGAAAATTTTCTAAATTTTGAAACTTCTCTTAACGGTCTGTGCTGGGCAGGAAGCATACTTACCTCTGCAACTGTGATTGGTAGCCCATGAAGGCCCAATGCTGCAACCAGCAGCTCTGATACCAAATGTAACGTCCCCACCCTTGGACCCAATGCAAGGAAGGGAACCTGATGCCATTCTATGGCGCTTTTCATTAACTCAGCCATATTCATTAGATGCATACAGTTAAAAACAAATGTGTGCAAATGGAAATCAAACAAACATGCACAGCGGAAATGAACTCATCCACACACATATTACATGACTGTTATTCAATTTAACACAGTCAACAAATTAACACATTTGTAGAAGTAAATACAAAATAAAATACTCATCCTGATGCAATGCTATCCCAAACAACTAGCTATGTCGCTGCAACGTTCCTCCCAGCCATAGGTCTCTACTCAGCCTGTATTCTTTCAGCACTCAGAGACCACCCCCGAGCTGGGCATAATATCTACAAGGAAAAGGGAACCCTCAAGCTCAGCTCAGCCCAAAGCAATGGATAACAACCTCAACCCCAGCATTCTCTTGCACACCAAACTCAGATATAGGCTCTGGAACACACTTTCAGCAGTGGAACTTAGGAACTAGATGGACAGGGGTTTTCCTAAAACGTAGGCACACCAAAAACGGATTGTGGGAAGAGGAATCCAACCCCAGGGAAGAAACCGATTTCCCCCACAGATGTGTGAGCATACAATGGGCCAAAACGGCCTCTAAAAACCCAAAATCATTTTACTCTTTGCTCCACTGTTAGACACACAAAAACGCCCTTCCCCGTTAGGAAAATGAAGGTAAACACAGTAAAACCAGTGAGGAAAACGCCTAGGTAGCTCCCAACTCGTGAGAAGGCAAAGTGGGTTGATGGGTAATGGCTCAGGGAGCAATTCATGGCTCTTTTCTTGCCCAAGAATCCAAACACGAATTTCCATGTAGGGTGGCTTGCCCATACCCGAATTTGGACAGCCATACCTCCCATTCCCCAAGGCATTAACTACCTCAACCAACTCTTGGGAGAAATCAATGATTGGGTACAAAAGTCGACATGGGTAGTTGAGGGTTTGATTGGTTCTCTCATTGACACTTGGCTTGGCTTGATTGGCTCCAAGGGTTTGAATGTTTTCCCTCCCAATTTCCTTATAACATCATGCCCCCATCTCTTGTTGCATTGCATAGCTAGTTGTGGGCTTTTATATTAAAATGCATATTTACAATTCCCATGGTTCATTAGCACATAGGTAGCATAATATCAAATACTTACCTCTTCTAGATCGAGCATTTACTAGCGAAGCCTTGGCCTTGAGCTCCACGCTAGGAATCATACATAATATGCATACATTATTTACATTATAGCCCAAAATATTACAAGGGTCAAAATGGGGGACATTACAAAGGAGGCTACTGAATTCTTGAGCAGGTAGGTGGCAACAATTGTAGTAGAAGATGTCGCCCATTCAAGGCCATCTATCCTGTCCTCCCCTTTGCTTAGCTGCTTCAACGATAACTGACCAAAGACCAAGCCTGAGAGCGGGGAAGTTAACATAATGTTGCATTTCATTATTTTTGATTGATTTCTTGTAGAGTTTTCGGCTCTCAATCGAAGCAGTATTGGTTTTGATTGATTGCTTGCAGGGTTTTCTGCTCTCAATCAGAGCAATATAAGGCTTCTAATCCTGAAGTTCTTGAAGCACCAAATGGTACACAAAATGGTGGATGTAAATGTGTCCGTTCAACATTGGGTGTTGTACAAACAAAAGCAGGCGGTGGGAGTAGTTGGTGGTTCAGCTGGATTTACTCCCAGCATTGGGCATTGTGCAAAGAAAATCAGGCTATGGACGAGAAGTGGTTCATAACTTGGTAACTGGGTGATACCGAGTTGGGTTGATATTTACTCCCAGCATTCCAAAGAGTGGGTAACATTCTATCCATCATCATTATACACAGAGAGAGAGAGCGCTAGCCATCATTCATTCCTCATCAGACATCCTTCTATGTTAAGTGATTCCTCTGCTATTATAGAGTAGGGCTACATGAAGCAAGTAGTAATTAAGGATTTGGCAGAGATGAGTTCCAAGTAGTCGACGATGAAGAATTCACAGACGTGATTGACAATCATTGAAAATCACATCATCTGGGTATGACTGCGGTTATGGGAGATGGCATTAACGATGCGTCAACATTAACTATATCAGACATGGGAATAACAGCTTTTGCTATGGTGATGGAGACACCGGACGCGAATGAAGCTAGTCTCTCATGCCCAATGGTATTGCTGCAGTAGTGTGAATGTACCAATCTCGTTCATGACAAAGGATACCATATTCACCTTTAGTTTCACAGAACATGCCCCCATCCCTTCGCGGGGCCGAGCTCACCACCAAGCTTCAGCCATGTCTTTGTTTTTCTTCTGCATAAAAAGAACAAAAAAAAAATAGGGAAATGGAGTGGATTTGGATGCGGGAAGGGTATGAGGTTGTTAGGATAGAATAGAATAGAGATTCGAACCCAGGACACTATGATGGAGCGACAACAACAACAGCAGCGACAAGAATTGAGCGCAGAGGAGATAGCGAAGAATGCGCACAACCCGATGCACTTGGTCGTGGCGGGGAGAGACTATCTGGCGCTTCGGCGGATCCTTTCAACACTTCCGCAATTTCCCAAGGTCAGGGAAGTGACCAAGGCTGGGGAAGTGACTACAAAGGAGGAATTGATAGTGGTAGAGCAGCAAGCGAACATCGTGTCAGGTTGCATAGATCAGCGGGACGTGATAAGAACATCAATATGTCTGTATATGTTTTTCTTCTGCATGTCTTAGACGACAGGGATAGGGATCATGCATTGATACGCTACGGATAGACGACAAGGGGTGGCTCCTCATTCACCATCGACAGACGACGAAGGGGCGAGAGGAACCACTCCATTAAAATACGCCTTCAGCGTAATTAATTTTAATATTTTAAAAAATATAAATATATATCTATAATGTTTAACTTTGATCAAATTAAAAATATTTTTATGCAAACTAAAACTAATAGAAATTCAATGCCTTATCCATTACTATATTACCCTGTCTGGGATAATAACGTCAATGCAATTGGTATCAGTGTAGTATTTTATGTTGGCATTATTATAGTCAATATTATTGTCATTATTATTTGTCTTTTAAAAAAATCACAAAGAAATATGAAGTTGGTAAATAAAAATGATACATTCTTTAAAAATACTAAAATGGAGTAAGTAATAGTATTCAATTTGTATGCATGGGACAGAACTTAGGTGAAGCCTTATAGTCATGGATCAACAATATGACCTTCAAGGAGTATAGGGCTCTCCTAGCTATCTTTATATGGGGTTCATGGATTGCCAGGAATGCAACTATTTTTAATGATGTTTATATCTCTCCCAATGTGTATTGTGCTAAAGGATTAGCTATTATGAATCAATTCCCTCGGGCATATGAGAATAACAAGATTAGGAGGATTGTGGAGGAGGTTATTGATAGATCTAGTAGTTGGTTATATTTTGATTTATCCTCGCAGGGCACTCCTACTCAGGGAGGTGCATGAGGTATTTTGTATGTAAATGATGCACTCTGGGTAAAATTTACAGCAAGGGTAGGGGACAACACCAATAATAATGTAGATCTGGTGGCACTTAAACTATCTATAATGGTGGCCCTCACCAAAGGTGTTCAAAAGCTACAAGTATTTGGAGACTCAATGCTTGTAATAGATTGGTTGAGACAACGAAGATTGCCAAGAAATATCCTATTGAGGCCACTATATGAGGAGATAATAATGTTGCCAATGTCCTTTCAGTCACTTACATATGAGCACATATATAGGGAAAGGAATCAGGTTGTTGAACAACTTTACAAGAGGGGTTTGCAAGTAGGCACAAGAACCTAGCAAAGGTGGGAAATGATAGGTGACACATTGACAAAATTTGACCTAGGACCACACCCTGGGTGAGCAATCTAGGGTGCAAGAATCTAACAATTTGGAGTAAATTAATGATCATCTATGAAAGCTGAACCTTGAACCATATTTCAAAGTAATGTTTGTGAGATAATTTTCTATTTTTAAACATGATGCTTGATCAAATGGGAGTTATGTTGAGTAGTTGTAGTAGTTAGTTGAACCGTTCCATAAATTTTTTTGAGATATGTACTAAACAAAATGATAGTGATGCCTCTAGGCCTGTGTACAAGGTGGTCGATTTTAATAAAATGAACTGCTTTTTTCCAGCAAAAAAAATAGTATAATTAAAAATTTCACATTCTTCAAAAATATTAAAATGAAACATTGTAGAAGATGAAAAGTTTAATTAGGTTAGATTTTCATCTCTAAAGATCAGTATAATATCTAACATTTTATTACACTCTCCATTATCATTGTATTGCATTTTAGGATATTTGAAGAGCCCTGTTGACACATCCACCTATATAATTAAAAATCTCATTCAAGAAATCAAGTTACTTTATTCAACTATCCATTTATGATTAGGGTTTACTGAAAATTTAATACATAACAACAAAGGTTAACACAATAGAATGCACGGGAAGTTCAAATTTCTTTCCTAATCACTCTGACTAACATGCTAAATTGTAGCACCACCTCTCATAATACTCTATCATTTTTTCACTAACAAACACCTTACTGACTTGATCATGTACTTTGTAAGAATATCCACATTTTCTATGTTGTTGGATTTATATTTACACTCAATATAAAATTTATAGGTCCAAGTAAATATCATTTTATGGTGTAATAAGATAATCATCCCAGAAAGGGGTGGAAGGTGTTGGGGGTCATATATGATCTTGATGAAAATTCCAGAACTTCTTTCATTTGGAGTTTAGGCAAGATGACAAACAACCAAGCAAAATATCTATCTCTTTGGTGAGGCCTATTGTTGGTCAAATATTTCAATTCAAATAATAAGTATTAGGGGATTCAAAGATGGTTATTAGACATGGTTTATGGTTTTTTATTCCCTCTCACATGACCCAAACCTCAACGAGATCATTTCTTGAGAACGTATAAAAGATCAACCTTGATTAATTGGAGTTATTTCACATCCCTGTGAGGTTGAACTCTACTACTTGTTAATTTTTCGATAATTTCATTCAAACATTATCTTAGGATCCTACTAAGATAATAACATGCACAGCATAACAATCACAAACACAAGAGACACATAGTTTCCTCGGGGAAAACTAAGAAGGTGAAAAACCCTGCAGCTTCCTCAAAGGTAGAATAAGCCCCAATACAAAGATCACAAAGATCAATCCCCAAAAGATAGATGACTCCAGCAGCTACTCCTCTTCCACTAGTGCACACTCCTCTCTCTCAACTAATGCGAGTTGGATGAGTGAGTGAATGAATAGAATGAGAGACACAACCTCTCTATTTATACACTAACCTGACCTACCAATAACCTAACAGGGCCGACCTCCTAAGGAAGCCTAATAACCCATCCACGTGACTCAACTAGGGCCTACCCCACACCTGTTTTCTAATAACTGTTGAGCCCAGAATTGGCCCTTTTTAGTCATCATTTTTCATCTTTCCTGTCCCTGCCCTACACTATTTATCATGGCAATCAAACCTATTATTCTTACCTTATTCCCCAAATTACCAAGGTATGGCTGATTATTGTTTTATTTTATTAATGCTTATGATGGTGATAATTAAAGCTGTGCATCTCTCAAATTGTGCTAATATGTTGCGATTTATGAAGGTAGTTGAGACAAATGGATTGCAGGAAGATCGGGGCTGAACAAGTCATAAAGAAAGGGATGTTCGTTCCTTGTAGAAGGTTCCTTGGGGCTTGAATCATCAATCAAGGCACAGTCGTGACAGGGCAGCTGTAACAGAATTTGCTATCTCAAGTATGTCGCTGCTCGAGTCCAGCTGTGAGCTGGAAGGACCCTCATTCCTGGGGCAATTAATAACTCTCTCATATTTGGATATTTCTGTTCTGCCACGCATTGTAACAGCTAGATTATTTAGGGCGCCTGAAGATCAGAGATCGTCATGGCTTCCCAATTATGGGATTAGATGTTACGATTTGTATGTATAAATAGGGTGAATTGCCTCGACTCAGGGGTTGAACAACAAACAATTAATTCATTTTGTATTAGCAGCCAAGCCAAACTGTGTACTCATTCTTCTGTTAATATAAGGGGTTACTTCTGAGTTAAAGAGGGTGTTGTTCAACCAGCGTCTCTGTGTGAAGACTGAGCTCGTCTTCCACAGAGATTGCTGAGTTAAAATAGGATTTTATCTTTCTTATTGTGTGATGTTTTATTCTTTTCTTTGTACGCAGCAGCAATAATTATTGTGTGGGTTTCCCAGTAAATGATTACATTTCTGTGAGATTGGTGAATGGTATAGAATAACAGTCGACTGAGTCAGGGTTGCTTTATGCATTTCAATTTTTGTTCACACTGCCGTGTTCATCTTACAGCTGAGACGTGATCCCAGGAGCTCTTACAATTTAGCTTTCCTGTTATGTGTTGATTGATTTCCATTCTGCAATTCAGTTTCTTAGAACAGTTGCTTCGATCTCTTTCAATTGAAATTCTAGAGTAATGTTCAGTTTATGCTTTATGATTCCCAGCTTGGTTAGATCAGACAAGTGATTGTTTTAGAATGCGAATGAGATTTCCTTTTGTAATTGTTGATTAGATATGATACCATTTCTTATTGATGCATAATAGAAAAGAATTGTAGTATAGCAGTTAGAAGGCAATTGGGATTGCATAGATTCTTGGGATGAACATGGATGATAGAAGATAAAAGTATTCACTTCTAATGGTTTTGTGTTTAAGCATATATTGTGCACTTATCCTTTGAAATAAAAAGACTTTCTCGGGTTGACAATAAATTTCATATGCTCTGTATGTTTGGTAGTAATTTATCTGCATATAGAGTGCTTGACATTTTGGCGCCGTTGCCGGGGAAGGATAAAAATTAAACACTAGTCATTAGTCGTATTTGATAATCGCTTTTAGACAGTCTTTTTGTTTGTTTTTGAATGATCTGCTTCACATGAATACGAGGAGGGTAAAACGCGATCACCTCCCAACCCCCAAAACCCCACAAATTACTAACAGTGCAGGTGGTTCAGGTCGTGGTCGAGGTCCACCGCTGGGTAGAAGAACATTCATCGACGACCTTGTTGACAAAACTGATTCAGCTGTCAGAACTCGTCAACAGGAGACTCCTATCAGAAGAGGCCCTGCTGATCCTGGAGCGCCAGCATCAGGATCCACAGTGGAAGATACAGGAGCAGCTGTGATTCCTGCATATACCTCTGCTAAAGAAGGAACAGCTGATTCAGCTGTTACAATTGAAGAATACGCAGCTGTTACAACTGAAGAATACGCAGCTGTTACAACTGAAGAATACGTAGCCGTTACAACTGAAGAATACGCAGCTGTTACAACTGAGGTAAGGAACGCAGGAACGAACGAAGGAGAGGATACAGAAGAAAAGATGAATAACAGACATGAGAACGAAGAGGAAGAAGCAGTGGTACAATACCATCATGAAAATGATTCCCTTCCAGAAGAAACTATGGCTACATTGCAATTCCCAATACAGCAGCTAGAAGGGACAGCTCCTATGAAAAACATCTCACCGTCGGTGTTGCCTCGCTTCCATGGCAGGGCGGCAGAAGATCCAGACGAATTCCTTTTTGAATTTGATATCCTCTGTCGCAGCTATGATTATGTCACAGATGCCCAAAAGTTGAAGCTTTTTCCTGCCACCCTGAAGGACAATGCATTACGATGGTTCATGAGCCTTGGGGGAGGAACTGTTGCTAATTGGAATAAGATGAAGCAAGTGTTCCTGGAAAAATATCAAGAATATTGCAACACCAGGGACAAAAGGGAGGAGTTATTCAAGATGGTACAGAAGGAGGATGAAAGTTTGGAGGATTTTGTAGAGAGGCTGCTGTACAATGTGCAGAGAGCTGGGCAGACGAACATGGGACTAGATGTGCTTAAGATAATCCTGCTTCGAGGGATCAGGGACGATTGTTTAGACATGTTAAATTTATTAGGAAAGGGAGATATCTCTAAAGAACCTTTTGAGACAATTGTGGAATTATGTAAGAGATACTCTAGGGGATCTTCTAGGCATAACAAGCAGAATAAACGAGATAAGCTGGAACGTGATGTCTTCGACAGAACTCAGAAGTCATCCAATGGGGGAGCTACACGTGCGGAGATAGGCAACCTTCTTGAAAATTTTAAAACAGAAATGATGAGCTCTATCTCTTCAGAGATTGATGTCTTGAAGGCCAAGCAAAGACAGGCAGTGGAGGATCTCACACTAGGTGTGTTCTGTCCCCGATGTAGAAAGACTCATCCACTGAAAGAATGCCCTCTTGACAAAATACAAGTGTGTCAGCTGTGCGAGCTGAACCATGATATGAAAGAATGTCCCACATTGCCCCAAGTGAAGGCTGTTCTGCAGGCATCAACTCCAGAAGTGGATTCAGCCTACTTCATTGCACAGAAGATATCCTGGTAGCCTCGGAATCAAGGTATGTCTCCCGATTCATTTCCATTTTTGAATAATTTGAATAATTGGAATACTAATATGCAAAATGTGAATACACAATTCCCTTCAAATTATGCTCACTGGAATTCTCCTCAACCTGCGATGCAAGGTTATAATTCATGGAGTCCTTGGACACAGCCACCACATCAACCTACGTCATGGTCTCCTGGATGGAAGAACTTCCATCCTGGGAACCAGTTTCCTCAACCACATCCACCTCAACAGTTACCGTATTCTCCTCCATATCCTCAATTTCATCAATATCCTCAATACCCACCTCAGCAGTCGCAGCTGCAGCTGCAAAATAATCCTGTTCCTAACATACCAATACGGCCTCAGCTGCCTGCCCAACCTAACCCTAACCCAAATAATAAAACAGTCCACCAATTGGAGGCTCTCAATATGCCGGCCTACTCTCTCTCCCCTGTACCTTGTAATGATATTCGCCTACGGTCTGGGAAGATAGTAGAACGTGTAATTTCAGAAAATATTCCACCGTCTGTGCATGACAAAGAAGAGAGTTCCCAGCATCCATTTGATCCGGTTCCTATCACTGAAGGTGCTGAGCATCCCTCAGATGGGACGGCTGAAACATTAAACGATAAATCAGATAATACGCAGCCTACCCAGCTGGTAAGGCAACCACCATATCCTGAGAGACTGATGCTGCCAAAAATAGGGGGGCAACCTCAGTTCAATCTCTTAGGAGAATTGAAGAACCTTTATGTTAAGATCCCCCTTTTGCAAGCTCTTCAAGATGTACCTATTTATGCTAGAACTGTTCGGTACCTGTGCACTAAAGGACCGGGAAGGAATCCCAGAGATCCTCCTACTGTTCATGTCATAGGGAATTTATCTGCTTTAATGACCGGAAAAACCCCTATAACCAAGTATGATGACCCTGGCAATCCTACTGTCACTGTACACATAGGACAACACAGATACCCAACGTACTAGTAGATTTAGGAGCAGCGATCAATGTTATAACAATGGAGACTGTAAAAAAACTCGGATTCACCAATATTAGAACAACCCCTACCATTCTAGAATTGGCAGACAGATCCACCATCATACCCGAAGGGATTTTGGACGACCTTGTCATTTCGGTAGATTCATGGGAATACCCTGCCGACTTTCTAGTATTACAACCGAAATCACAGCTGGGGGGACACCCATTGATCTTGGGGAGGCCTTGGTTGGCTACAGCTGATGCTTGCATCAGCTGTCGATCGGGATCTATGACCATATCTGATGGTATGGAAACCAAAAACCTCACCCTGTATCCTCCAGCACGGCCGAGTCTAGAAACTGAAACTTCCCTTTGGATAGAACATGAAGAGGAGGAGGATGTTCAGCCACTACTAACAATAGGGAAGGCACTAACCTTCAAAAATGAAACAGAAGACGATGCCATTAATAATTTCATTAGCGAACCTGCTTCAGTAGATAAAGAAGTTTATCAACTCCTGAACAGTACCCTTGGTAAGGAAGAACAAGAACAGCTTACGGAGGAAGCGCTAGTCAATGACACAAACATAATCCCAGTTTTGAAAAACTCGAGAAGCATTCCTATTGAGGTAGAGCCTGGAAGAACTTTGAACATCAACCCTGGTCTCTCCTCAAAAGAACAGATGCGCCTAACCAATCTCTTGAAGGAACGTAAGGGGGCATTTGCCTGGGAGTATACAGACATGAAGGGTATTCCTTCCAGTCTGTGCACTCATCATATTTATATTAAAAACGACTCCCGGCCTGTATGTCAACCCCAACGACGCATGAACCCCAATTTGAGGGATATAGTGAAGGAGGAAATCTAGAAACTTTTGGAAGAAGGATTTATCTATCCTATTTCAGATAGCGAGTGGGTTTCCCCACTTGTAATTGTGCCCAAGAAAAACGGTAAATGGAGAGTCTGTGTCGATTATAGGGAACTGAACAAAGCTACACAAAAGGATCATTTTCCTCTGCCCTTTATTGACCAAGTACTTGATACCCTATCAGGGAAGAAGTTCTTCTCCTTCTTGGATGGGTTCAGTGGGTACAATCAAATCCAGATTGCTCCGGAGGATCAAGATAAGACCACCTTCACTTGCCCCTGGGGAACGTTTGCCTACAGGGTGCTTCCCTTTGGCTTGTGCAATGCACCTGCAACGTTCCAAAGAGCTGTGATTGGCATATTTTCTGAATTGGTTAATGATAGTATGGAAGTCTTTATGGATGATTTTACTCCCTATGGCAAGGATTTTGAGGAAGCACTGGAAAATTTAAAGAAAGTTTTAATTTGCTGTGAACAGGCTCGCCTCTCACTAAGCACTGAAAAATGCCACATGATGATGAGTGAGGGGGTGGTATTAGGACATTTCATCTCTACTGATGGTATTCAAGTGGATCCTTCAAAAATTAAGGTGATAAAAAATATACCAACTCCTTCAACTCAGAAAGAGGTGCGAAGTTTTCTGGGACATGCTGGATATTACAGGAGATTTATAGAAAACTTCTCCAAACTTGCTTCTCCTTTGTTTTCATTGTTAATGAAGGACGCACAGTTTGTGTGGAGTACAGCATGCCAGACAACATTTGATAAGCTTAAGGAGAAGCTGTCCACAGCCCCTATTCTAAGGGGACCTAATTGGACCATACCTTTTCACATTTCTTCAGATGCTTCTGATACTGCCATTGGAGCAGTACTAGGACAGCAGGATGGTCAAGTACCTTATGCTATTTATTATGTTAGTAAAAACTTAGCCCCTGCTGAACTAAATTATACTGTTACTGAAAAAGAATTCCTTGCTATTGTTTATTCTATTAATAAGTTTCGGCATTACATTACTGGGTATCCTACATTTGTGCATACTGACCACTCTGCCATTAAGTATTTAATGAACAAACCTGTCACTAATGCCAGAGTAACCAGGTGGCTTTTATTATTACAGGAATTTGATATTACTATTATAGATAAACCTGGAAAAGAAAAGGTTGTTGCTGATTTTTTATCACGATTTACTAACAGTGATGACAGTTCACCTGTTGAGGATGCTTTCCCGGATGAACATTTATTCGCACTCTCAGCTCATTCACCCTGGTATGCAGATGTTGCTAATTATTTGGTTGCAGGGAAGCTTCCGCCACATATGTCTAAACGAGAGAAAAGAAAAATTATTCAGCAAAGTGCCAGGTATTGTTGGCTTAAAGGCCATCTCTTTTACACAGGACCTGATCTTGAGATTAGAAGATGTGTAAGGGAAGATGAGATCTTTCATATACTGAAGGCCTGTCATGATGAACCTTGCGGAGGACACTTTGCAGACAAAAGAATAGGGCATAAGGCATTGCGGATGGGCTATTATTGGTCGACACTGTTCAGAGATGCTAAAAGATATGTTCAGTCCTGTGACAGCTGCCAAAGGATGGGCCAACCTAATAAGACAGATCAGATGCCTTTACAGCCCCAAGTGGTACTAGAACCGTTTGATAGATGGGCATTGGACTTTGTTGGTCCTATCAATCCTCCTTCCAGACAAAAGGTTTACATTTTGGTGTGTACAGATTACATGACCAAGTGGGTAGAAGCTGTAGCTTTGGCTAAGGCTAATGACCAGGCGGTGATTGATTTTCTGTACAGTGAAGTTTTTACCCGCTTTGGGGTACCAAAGGAAGTAGTTACCGATGGGGGACCGCAATTCATCTCACACCAATTTGAATCCTTGCTCCGGAGGTATCATGTGCAGCACAAGATAGCTTCACCTTATCATCCCCAGGCCAATGGTCAGGTGGAAAGTACTAATAAATTTATTGAAGCAATTCTTACTAAAACAGTTAAAAGCCATCGAAGGGATTGGGCTGACAGGCTTCCAGAAGCACTGTGGGCATATCGCACAACTTGGCGCAACACCACGGGGTTTTCTCCCTATGATCTGGTGTATGGAAAGAGTGCCATCTTTCCAATTGAATTTGAGATCAAGACCCTGAAAACAGCCATTGAAATGAACCTGGATGTAACAGAAGCCCAGAAAAGAAGATTGAATCAATTAAATGAATTGGATGACAAATGGTTAGCTGCAGTAGACCAGACTGTGCTGCTTCAGCAACAGAGATCTAACTGGCATGACCGATTCATCAAAAAGAAAATCTTCCGTGAAGGAGACTGGGCACTATTATACAACTCCAGATTCAAGAAGGATTTTAAAGGAAAATTACGCACAAGATGGCTGGGTCCATATTTGGTCGATAGGGTATTTGACAACGGCACTGTTCGCCTGGTGACCATTGATGAAAACCGCATACCATTACTTGCTAACGGCCACAGACTGCGACTGTATCGTAAGCCCATTTTGAAAGATGCATTCATTTCACAGATTGTTGCCGATCCAGACTATCAATTGGCACCAGAGCAGGAACTTTTCTCTACCTTTGCCAAACCTTAAACTAAAAATTGTATTTGCTGTACATAAATAATTTCTTGCTGTAGCGAATAGTTGTTTTTTTTTTTTTTTTCTTTTTCTCTTTGCATTTGATCTCTTTGCTTGCTGTCGTCTTTCAAAAATTTTTAGGGAAGCACCAGGAGAATGACAAGTTTGGGCGCGTTAGACGAAAATCTCCCTATGCCGTCCTTGCTTAAAAAAAAAAAAAAAATTCCGACAGCTGCAACATATTTTCCGGCAGCTGCGACATATTTTCTGGCAGTTGCAACATATTTTCTAGCAGCTGTATATCCTTTTCCGGCAACCATATTATCCTTTTCCCTAGCAGCCGCAAAATCCCTTTTCCCGCTTGCCGTCGATCTTTTCCGGCGGCTGCAACATCGGCGGCTGCAACGTCGGCGGCTGCAACATCGTCGTCGGCTGTAACGTCGGCAGCTGCAACATCGGCGGCTGCAACATCGGCAGCTGCAACTCCAGTCCCCGCGGCTGCCACCTCATCTTCCCCACGGCTGTCATCTCATTTCCCAGTAACTGCCACCTCATTTTCAGCAGTCGTAGTATTTTTTTCTCCCGTCGGTCGTCAATCCAGCGGCTGCAACATTTCGCCGTTATTGTTTTCCGTCGACCTTAAAATCTTTTCTCCCGACAGCTGTAAATCATCCCCGGCACCCGCGACTTCAATCCAGCGGCTGCAACATCACGTCACAACACTGCAACAACTCTTCCCGACCAGCTGTAATCTTTCCCGCCACCGTAAAACTTTTAAATTTTTTCCGGCTGCCATGAATTCTTTTTCGGTGGCCACAACTTCTTTCCCGGTGGCTGCAACATATTTTTTTTTTACGACTGCAACATCTTTTTCGTCGGCCGTGCTATCATTCTTTTTGGCAACTTGCAGTGGTAACTCCCGTGTTAACAGAAGAATTGTTTCAACATGCTAATCATGGTGCTGATTCACCTCAGTTGTGCCGGCGAATTCATCATTCCGACACCGAGGAAGCGACGGTTTGTGTTTCACCGGCGGAAGAACTTATTGCCTTATCCCAGTCATCATGATCACACATCCGACTGTGCACGAATTCGGCTCCGTGACGTCATCAACTACATGCTCCACCATTTTCCGCAGCTTTCCGACGCACAGTTTTATGAGGTATGGCTTTCATTTATCACGTGATTACGCATTCATATCATTTAAACGATATTGGTCATACCTTCACTCGTACCACCATTATACCTGATTAAACCTTTCCCTCGTACGACGTAAACGCTAATAACTGCCACCTTCCCCAATTCGGCATGACAATTTCAAACACTGTTCTGTGCTCAACTTTCCAAATTTGGTCATTCTCTCAACATCTCCGCTGAGCGATTCGTGCATCCTCTGTGCTGCAACTGCCATTCTGGGATCCGGTAATCTGTGGAATAGCAGGTTCAGTTTGCAGCCAGGACCATGGGCATTCCAGTTCGCCATGAACCTTTCAATACCCGGGAACTCAGACGGAATCCGCAAGTTCTTGCCATTTTTCAAGCTGCTGGCTGGGTCGACTTCTTTGAGCGATTGGACAGATTCGATCAGGACGCAGCCCTGCAATTTGCCTTGAATCTTACCAAAACTCACTCCACAGTGTGGGGGCTGTGTATAGACGTCTCTGAGCTCATTATATCCGAGGTTACAGCCATCCCGATGGTGGGAAAACCTTGGTTTAACCGTCGAGTCCCTGCAACGGTTGCACGAGAAGAATTTTTACTTCCAGGAGAGCAAGTTGAAGCATCCAGGAGAGGGATTGCACTGAAGTCACTGCCGCGGCCATGGGACCAGGTTGCTGTCTTCCTCAAGAAATACATTACCTGCGAAGGTAGATACCAAACTGTGTATAACTCTGAACTTCCTTTGCTTTCTCATCTCCGCCATGGCATTTTGTTGAATATTCCATTTTATTTATTGCACGACTTGCGTCATATGGAAACATTTGTTCAGTCTGCGAAGCACCCACTGTCCTCTCTCACCCACCATGGCCTTATCAAGTTAATTATTGTAAGAACCCTTGCCCAACATAATATAACTTGGGAACAATTTATAACCCGACCACAGCAACCTGTTCCCTTGAGGGTCATCCCATTGCAGCAATTACAGGTTCCACCACAACAGGAGGACCGGAGTTCCTCCAGTGAAGTTGGGGGGAGGGATGAAATGGGAGAAGAACAGCAAACGGGGGCACAGGTAGGACCATCCGGGGTGGGTAAAACCACAGAGGAAGAACAACCAGGGGCACAGTCAGAGCCATTCGAGGTAGATGAATCCCCAGCACAGGCAGAACCAGTGGGGGATGACACTGCATTTGAAGGAGAGCAAGGGGAAGCACAAGCAGAGCCAACAGGTGACAATGTAGATGAAATCTTCATGGAAAACCTAGATAACAGGACAGCTCCGACAGCAGAAGGTGAAATTGGAGCAGCATCAAATGCTGCGACAATGGAACCTGCAGATGACGGAGCTAGGGCAATGGAAGAAGACATTGAGCTGGTTACAATTGAGTCTTCACCTGAGTGGGTAGGAGGAGGAGCTGTGATTGAAGAAGAACAGCATGAGGGGCAGGGAAATATTCTTTTGACTTCAGTTTTGCCCCCCTATATTCCAGCTCCCCAAGAAGAAACACCCCAAAAAGAAAAATCACAAAAGAAAACGTCACAGAAAAGGAAGAGAGCCACCAATGAATTTGATCTAATAGCACCAATCAGAAGGAAACGAACTCGATCAATCATAGCAGCAGAGGCAGCTAGGAAAAGATGGGCAACCTCAGAGACACAAGTTGAGCCCCCGATCCTTACACCAAGACCGATGGATGCTCCACAAAGGCCAGTGGAGGAAGAACCCAGAATTGAAGGACTCTTGTATGAGAATGCAATGCTGAAAGAGGACCTCCAAGCACTTAGAAGGGAGCTGGAAACTTGGAAGGAAACCTGCAGAAATCAGGGTGAAAGAAAAATGTACACACTAATAGAGGCTGTAGACCAAGTGGAGGAATCAGCTTCTGTTGGAGCTGGAGAAAAGGATGAGCGAATACTCTGCCCCACCTGTGGAGAAATCTTTGAGGAAGCAGGCCATAAAATTCTACTTAGCACTTATTCAGCACAACAGCCTGTAGCCACAGTAGGGAAAGTAGTGGAAAGAGAAGGTGCTGTCACACAAGAACCAGCACTTTTAAACATCCTTGCTGCAGCTGCCACTTCCCATGATGCAAAAATTGTGGAACAAGTAGAAGAAGAACATGGGATGGAGGACTCCCTGGAGATTAATAAGGAATGTATGGTAACCCCAGAATGTTCCCACGATACAAAGATTATAGAACAGATGGGAGAATAACTTGGAATGAAGGAGGCGCTGGAGCTTCTAAAGGAATATGATGAAACCCCAGAATGCTCCCAGGACACAGAAATTTTAGAAGAAGAAATACAAAGGCAGGACAGTGATAATTTGGAACAGGAAGCTGTAACACAAGAACCAGCAAACCTGAATATACTTGTCCAATCTGCCAAACAGATGGGGAAAGAACCTGGAACAGAGGAGATTCTGGAGTTTAATGATGAACTCTGGGTTGTAACCCCAGAGGACTCCCATGACACATAACTCATAGAAGAGGAGTTGCAGCAAAAGAAGGATGAAGAGGTAAGCCAGGATGTTGCTACATAAGAACCAACACCCTTGGAAGCTGCAGCAAGAACTCCTGAATTGCAGTTGGAAGATAACCTGGGAGTGGATATCATTCCTGATGTACAGTGGAGTGAAGACGAACAGGTACAGACACCATGCTCATGTGACACTGAAATCTTGGAGGAAGGGTTGCACGAAGAGAAGGAGATCCTATCTCAGCAGCAGAAGGACAAAGAAGACGTTGTTACACAAGAACCAGTGTCTCCAAAATCAATAAAGGGAGCTGCTGAAGAAGGTTTAAAGGATGTTGCTGTTACACAAGAACCAGCAACTCTCCTGTTAAAATTAGATGCGCTGGAAGACACTGTCCCACAAGAACCAGTGCTTCCACCTCCTAGAGATGTCATTGAGTTGGATTCAGATTGAGGATTTCTTTTCAACTCCCCCAGGCATAGCATAATAAGACTGCAGAAGGATTTCCACCACACCAAGTGCATTTCCAGATATCAGCAAGTAGCAGTGGAAGGGAACAGTGAGGTTGGAAGATGCTGGGTCACTCACAGAAGCCTTTCAAAAGATAGATGAGATGCCTGAGTTTCCTACATTCCTTCCTCTCTTCTGGATAGAGCTTAGTTCACGATTCAGATGCAGGTTGTTGCATGAGTACATGCAACAGGGTAGTTGGGGGGAGATGTTGAGCCCAGAATTGGCCCTTTTTAGTCATCATTTTTCATCTTTCCTGTCCCTGCCCTACACTATTTATCATGGCAATCAAACCTATTATTCTTACCTTATTCCCCAAATTACCAAGGTATGGCTGATTATTGTTTTATTTTATTAATGCTTATGATGGTGATAATTAAAGTTGTGCATCTCTCAAATTGTGCTAATATGTTGCGATTTATGAAGGTAGTTGAGACAAATGGATTGCAGGAAGATCGGGGCTGAACAAGTCATAAAGAAAGGGATGTTCGTTCCTTGTAGAAGGTTCCTTGGGGCTCGAATCATCAATCAAGGCACAGTCGTGACAGGGCAGCTGTAACAGAATTTGCTATCTCAAGTATGTCGCTGCTCGAGTCCAGCTGTGAGCTGGAAGGACCGTCATTCCTGGGGCAATTAATAACTCTCTCATATTTGGATATTTCTGTTCTGCCACGCATTGTAACAGCTAGATTATTTAGGGCGCCTAAAGATCAGAGATCTTCATGGCTGCCCAATTATGGGATTAGATGTTACGATTTGTATGTATAAATAGGGTGAATTGCCTCGACTCAGGGGTTGAACAGCAAACAATTAATTCATTTTGTATTAGCAGCCAAGCCAAACTGTGTACTCATTCTTCTGTTAATATAAGGGGTTAATTCTGAGTTAAAGAGGGTGTTGTTCAACCAGCGTCTCTGTGTGAAGACTGGGCCCATCTTCCAGAGAGATTGCTGAGTTAAAATAGGATTTTATCTTTCTTATTGTGTGATGTTTTACTCTTTTCTTTGTATGCAGCAGCAATAATTATTGTGTGGGTTTCCCAGTAAAAGATTATATTTCTGTGAGATTGGTGAATGGTATAGAATAACAGTCGACTGAGTCAGGGTTGCTTTATGCATTTCAATTTATGTTCACACTGCCGTGTTCATCTTACAGCTGAGACGTGATCCCAGGAACTCTTACAATTTAGCTTTCCTGTTATGTGTTGATTGATTTCCATTCTGCAATTCATTTTCTTAGAACAGTTGCTTCGATCTCTTTCAATTGAAATTCTAGAGTAATGTTCAGTTTATGCTTTATGATTCCCAGCTTGGTTAGATCAGACAAGTGATTGTTTTAGAATGCGAATGAGATTTCCTTTTGTAATTGTTGATTAGATCTGATACCATTTCTTATTGATGCATAATAGAAAAGAATTGTAGTATAGCAGCTAGAAGGCAATTGGGATTGCATAGATTCTTGGGATGAACATGGATGATAGAAGATAAAAGTATTCACTTCTAATGGTTTTGTGTTTAAGCATATATTGTGCACTTATCCTTTGAAATAAAAAGACTTTCTCGGGTTGACAATAAATTTCATATGCTCTGTATGTTTGGTAGTAATTTATCTGCATATAGAGTGCTTGACAATAACCCATCAAATATAAGTTGCAACACTTGCGACACTTACAAATACAAATGACAACACTTCTGATTGGAGGAATAATACATCTCCATCATGAATATAGTAAAGTACAAGTGTAATACATAGAAGAATATCTTCTGAAGTTACAAATACATCAACACTCCCTCTTAACTAGGAAGGTATTCTCTCGTCACAGGTCATCAAAACATATAGGTACAAGTCTTCAATTCTGGAGTTGGATCATCTTCACTGGATCACGGAGCATCATCATCACTGCTGATGTACATCGTCGTCTCGATCACTGGGCTATCTCATAATTATTCTTGTCATAGGAAGTTCTATAGAGCCAACCCTTTTTCATGCCGATTGTAGGCCTAGTCTCCTGTATGTCTTCATCATCTTTGGCCATACTGTGGAATCCTCAGGACTAATTACATGCGTCAACAAAACCTTGAAAGAGCATCCGAGCACAGACTATTGGATCTCTAAGGATCTTTTACATGTGACCGTCACAAAACCTCGAAAGAGAATCCTAGCATAGACTATAGGATCTTCCAGGATCTTTTCTATGTGACCACCACCACAAAACCTCGAAAGAGCATCCTAGCACAGACTATAGGATCTCCCATGATCTTTTACATGTGGTTAGGAAAAACCTTAAAAGAGTGTCTTGCAACCTACAAGAACTCTAAAGAGCATCCCATGAATTTTACGAGCACATAGCTCAACTTATCGAATCTCCAGGACTGATTACATGCCTCTTGTAGCAAAACCTCGAAAGAGCATCCGAGCATAGACTATCGGATCTCCCAGGATCTTTTCTATGCTAACTGCACAACCTGTACACTGCTAAATTGTAGAAAAACCTCAAAAGAATATCTGAACACAAACTATCGGATCTCCCAGGATCTTTTCTATGCTACCTGTAGCAAAACCTCGAAAGAGCATCCGAGCACAGACTATCAGATCTCTAAGGATCTTTTACATGCTACCTGTACAATCTATCTATGAAGTATCATCCTGTTACTCATGATCATACTGATCATCATCATATAGTACATCATCATAATGCACATCATCATCACATGATCACCCTGATCATATACACAACATCATCCTAATGCATATCATCATCACATGATCATCTTGATCATCATCATAGCAGAAACGGGAGCATCGTCCTGATGCTCATCACACAGCGCTTACATCCACAACCATGGGAAGGATCCTCCTACCACCATGCTTGGAATGGCTCCTGCAAATGTGTCCCATGACTTCTTCCTCAAAGTATCTTCTATCTGAAGAACACCAAGCCTCTCTTTGAAGTACTCAAACTTCACTCTGGCTAGTGGTTTGGTCAACACATTTGAAATCTGCTCATCCGTCGCAACATACAGGAGCTTCACTGCTCCTCTCTACACCATATCCCTGATATAGTGATATTTGATCTCGATGTGCTTCGACCTATCATGGAACACTGGGTTCTCAGACAAATTCACATAACTCTGGTTGTCACAGAAGATACAGGTAGCATCCAACGAGAGATCAAATAACTCAGACAGTAGCTTCCTTATCCATATTTCCTCACAACTAGCCGAACAAGCTGCGACATACTCTGCTTCGGCTGTACTCAGTGCTACGCAGGATTTGGTTCTTGCTAAACCAAGAGATCACACCTGATCCCAAACTGAAGAAACAACCCAAGGTGCGCTTACTATCTGCAGCAATGCTTGCCCAATTTGAATCAACATAACCTTCCAGGTTAAACTTTTGATTTGAGCCCATAATCAATTGTACCCTTCATGTACCTCAGAATATGCTTTACAATAATCAGGTGAACATGTCTAGGATCTGTCAGAAACTGGCTCAAGGTGTTCACCGCAAAGCAAATATCCGGTCTCGTGTTCGTCAGGTACATCAAGGACCCAATCATCTGACGATACACCGTGACATCAACCGACTCTGATGAAGCATCACTCAATAGCTTCAAGTTCGATGCCATAGTTGTGGCCATGGCCTTGCAGTCCATCATCCCGAACCACTTCAGGATCTCTACTGCATACTTCCCTTGTCCAAGGAATATTCTATCTATACTCTACCACACCTCCATACCTAGAAAGTAATGCATCATACCCAAGTCATTCATCTCAAACTCGGCAACAAGCTTCCTCTTCGTGTCGGCAATCAATCTATCCTCACCTGTCACAAACAGGTCATCCACATACAATAGGAGTATCACTGGATTTCCTTCCTCAACCTTGTAGTAAAGGTTGGAATCTTCTTTACTCTTGGTAAAGCCCAAACTGGACATGAAGTTGTCTATCCTATCATACCATGTCCTAGGAGCTTGCTTCAAGCCATACAAGGCCTTTTTCAATCTGCAAACATATGACTCCCTGTAATGTGTCTCAAAACCAAGTGGTTGCTCCACATACACTTCCTATTCGACTACACCATTCAAGAAAGTTGTCTTTACATCCATCTGGTGTATCTTCCACTTCATCACTGCATCCAGGGCAAGTACTGTTCTGATGGAAGTGTTTCTGGATACAGGAGCAAAAGTCTCTTCATAATCTATCTCCTCTTTCTGGGATAAGCCACGAGCAAAAAATCTTGCCTTGTATTTCTCTATGCTACCATTTGCAGCATGCTTGATCTTATAGATCCACTTGGAAGTCACAACAAACTTCCCATCTGGTCTTGGGACCACATCCCAAACATCATTCTTCATGATCAACTAGTATTCCTCGACCATGGCATCCTTCCATTCTTTCTTTTCTGTTGCTTCTTCATAACTGGAAGGTTCTTTGTTCATAATGTCACAGAGTAAGGAAACATAGCTGGTATGTGATCTTGTCCTTTTTCTTTCTCTGTGTTCCTCCTCTGGAATACCATACCTTTCTGCATCTTGAATGAGCTCTCTAGCCCATGCAGGTTTCCTCTTGTGAGAGTTCTTCTCACGGGGTGGATCTACAGGTTCTTGTGGATCTGTTATTTCACGATCCAATTATGGAATTGCTTCATTCATAGTGGTGTCTTATGTTCTGGGTATCATTGGTTCTTCATAGTCTTCAACAGGTGTCTTCCATGATTTGATGTAAGCTGAGTTTTCATCAAAAGTTACATCCATGCTGATGTCAATCTTCTTAAACCCTGGAAAGTAGATTCTGTATGCCTTCGAGCTTTCACTGTACCCCACAACTATACCCTTCTTTCCTGAAAGATCTAACTTTGTCCTCCTTTCTTTTGGAAGTGTGAATACTGGACAGCCAAATATTCTAAGATGGCTAACTTATGGTCTCTTACCAGAGAAAACTTCTTCTAGTGTCTTGTTGTCAAGTATCTTGTGTGGTGTTCTGTTTTGTACATATACCATTGTTCTTGCTGCTTCTGCCCATAGGTGCATGAGTAGATCTTGGTCATGAAGCATTGCCCGTGCTGCTTCCATGATTGTTCTATTCTTCCTTTCTGCAACCCCATTTTGTTGTGGATTGTAGGGAGTGGCTAACTCCCTCTTAATCCTTGAATCACTGCATAACTTCTTGAAGTGAATTCTCCACCATTGTCGGATCTAAAGGTCTTGATCTTCTTATCAGTTTGATTTTCTATCAAGGCCTTGAATTCCTTGAACTTATCAAACAATTCATCTTTGTTCTTCAAAAAATAAACCCAAGTCTTCCTAGAGAAATCATCAATGAAAGAAACATAATATACATACCCACTCAGAGAGCT
This sequence comes from Larix kaempferi, assembly GCA_027924585.1. Taxonomy (NCBI): domain Eukaryota; kingdom Viridiplantae; phylum Streptophyta; class Pinopsida; order Pinales; family Pinaceae; genus Larix; species Larix kaempferi. The sequence goes on from BSBM01000434.1 coordinate 12,315,759, forward strand.
GGATGACATTGGTCCGCATAAATCAGAGTGGATAATTTCCAAGATCCCTTTTGCTTTGCTTTCACTGCTTGGAAATGCCTTCTTTGTGTTCTTTCCTTTTGCACATCCTTTGCAAACACCTTCATGCTTTGACTGGATTTCAGGAAGACCTTCTACTGCTTTGCTTGCAATTGGTAGTGCCCTATAGTGCACATGAGCAAGCCTTCTATGCCAAAGTTCACTTGGCTCCATGGATTCATGTACCATGGCATGTTCAGGTTGTCCCTTCAATTTGTACAATCCTCCCTCTTGCTCTCCAATCACTATTGCATCATCAATGGTCTTATCTTTAGGGCACATAAGTACTTGGCCATCCACAAATGCAACTCTCATCCCTTTTGCATCCAAATATGATATGGAGAGAAGATTCTTCTTGAGTCCAGGTACATATAGAACATCTTGCATTTTTAAAGACTTCCCAAAGTCTAACTTGTAGGAGGCTTCGCCACTTCCTTTTATAGGGTATTGATAGTCATCCCTAAGTTTCACCTTATGAGGTGACTCATGTTCAGATAGATCTATAAAGGATTCTTTAAACCTAGTCATGTGTTTGGAAGCCCCACTGTTAATAAGCCAATCATCACACCCATGTGAATAGTACCTGTGAGAGCAGAGATTAAGACATATTCATCGTCACTTGATGAGTCTTCACTTTCTGCCCTAGCCTTCTTTCTGGGAGGTTCATCATCCTCAGCAGCATGAGCATGATATCACAAGTGAAGCATCGAACAAGGGAGAGATCTTTCTTCTTCTGATGGAAGTGATGGTGTTTCTTGCTATAAGATTTCTCCCTCTTGAACTTACTTCCCTTAGTGTGTGCTGTGAGGGCTTGGTCTTCACTTCACATCTTTTCTTCTCGAGCCACAAGCCTAGCTTCCTCTTGTGAACATTCCTCCCATAGTCTACTGAAAGAGATCAATTCCTTCCTAGCACAAATACCTTGGATGAAGGAGTCCCATGACCTAGGTAGGCCATTCAATGTGGTCATGACAATTTCTCCATTATCCACAACTTCAAGTTGTTATTTGATTTGAGAGACCTTAGTAAAGTAGGATTGGATGGTCTCTCCAGTCTGGAATTTTACCCCTTTCAATTGATTCCGCAAAGTCATCTTCCGATTTATATTCTTTCCTTCAAACAACTTAGTCAAGGAGTCAAACATCTCCTTAGGTGTCTTTAGGGAAGACACATGAAGTATGAGATGGTCTTTTATAGAATCGGCAATGATCCTCTTGGATTTGACCAAGTTCTTCTTGTGTAAGACCTTAGCCTCATCTCCCTCTAGAACTGGAACCTCTTCTTTTATGTAGGTGTCCAAATCATTCTCTTCTAGGATTAACCCAATCCTATACTTCCATGCTCAAAAGTTGTCAGCTCCTTCAAGCTTATCCTCAAGCTTGGTGTGGTGAGACATCTTAATGAGAAACTAAAATGGAAATAAAATATTTAGGTCTTACCACTTGATTTGCTGAAAACTGGATCTGGAGCTGGACTAGGGTTTGTCAGAGAAAACCTAAAAATTCAAACTTTGAATTCCAAACTTCTTAAAGGATAGAAAGATGCACCTTGCTGCGCTAATCAAGCTGGTATACTTCAATTTTGAAATCTACAAAATTTGACCCCTCAAAAATTGCTTTGAAACTTCTGGATCTTTTGGACAGGATCCCGAACTAGGGTTTGATAAATCCCGGTCTTATGCCCAACCAAAAAGTTCGATCTTGTGCTCTAAACTTTTATTTTCTTTAGAGGCATCCAGTCGTGGTCTCGGATTCCAAAAATTCCAACTTTCTCCAAAACCCTAATTTCCCGCAATAGTGACAGACCAAAAACTGAAAGTGCTCAGAATTGAATTCCGTCTCGATAGAAAGATGCGCCCTTCTAAGGAGAGTCAACCTAGCCTCTAGCCTTTGATGATATGAGGAGAGAAAAACAAAGATTAAGAAGCCCTAGATTCCGCAGCTGCACAATGTCTTCTTCTTAGCACAACTCTTATACCATGTTAATTTTTCGATAATTTCATTCAAACATTATCTTAGGATCCTACTAAGAGAATAACATGCACAACATAACAATCACAAACACAAGAGACACAGAGTTTCCTTGGGGAAAACCAAGAAGGTGAAAAGCCCCGCAACTTCCTTAGAGATAGAATAAGCCCCAATACAAAGATCACAAAGATCAACCCCCAAGAGATAGATGACTCCAGCAGCTACTCCTCCTCCACTAGTGCGCACTCCTCTCTCTCAACTAATGCAAGTTGGATGAGTGAGTGAATGAATAGAATGAGAGACATAACCTCTCTATTTACACATTGACTTGACCTCCCAATAACCTAACAGGGTCGACTTCCTAAGGAAGCCTAATAACCCATACACATGACTCAACTAGGGCCGACCCCACACATGTGGTCTAATAACCCATCAAATATAAGTTGCGACACTTACAAATACAAATGACGACACTTCTGATTGGAGGAATAATACATATCCATCATGAATATAATAAAGTACAAGTGTAATACATAGAAGACTATCTTCCGAAGTTACAAATACATCAACACTACTAATGAACGAGCCAACATGGTTTGTCGAATCTCTTACGAAAAAGTGGAAAAAGGGTGGTGTTTGGGGTATTGCAATCTACCCTAATGTTTCATACCTTTAAATCAACCCATGATAACATTTATTAGCCTACAGAAGTGGTGATCCCATATCTGCATGCAATGACTTAATGAGAATCAACCGAACTGTGCTCCTCATTTGGTTTCACATAAGATTGGATTTATGAATTCTTTAGCAATGGGATGGATGGATTTGTGTGCGCTTAACCTCACCCATCATCATTCCAATCCAAAAAATGGCATTTATTTTCTTGGAAATTTGTGGAATTATTTATGTATTAGGGATGAGGTTATTCCTATGGCAATCATGTGCTTACTTTGGGGGTTTCTATGGTTTGTGTCAAGGCTCTTTGGTTTGTGTTGAGGTTCTTTAACATCATCTACATGATACTCCTATCATTCTCAGGCCCATTGTATCTTCATTTTCTATTTTGAAAATTGGGTGGGTATTCCCTCTTGTGGGTTTTATAAGGTTCCCTTATCACAACACATCATTTGTTCAGAAAAGAGAATCCATTTTACAGGTTAGTAGCAATTCAAAGGAGTGGAAGTTGTTTGTCTCTATTAATATATGTATTCCATTATTTCTTCATTGGTCTTGGCTTAGGGGACAAACTGGACACTCTTAGGCTTGCACATTACAAAAATATTCCAGGTTTGATTGGCATAGAAATAGAGGAAGCGATCTTGTGGGAAATAGTATCTACAAGGATGGCCTCTTCTCTTAACCATTCCAATAAATGTACTTATTGTGAGAATTTGAAAATGAGATACGAAATAAGAATATGTGAGAGGAATTATGATTATTGACAAGAGAATATAGCAACGGTCATGAGAATATGGGAAGCATGGTGAAAGGATTAGGAACTAAACAATGCAAGGGAGCTAAAGGCAACGATGAGGTAGCTAATTCTAATGAAGCCCAATTAGTAAAACATAAAGGTAAACTAGTATAATTATTGAAAGTAAGAGATTAATATCAAAATGAAAAACTTGAAGAAGAGTTCCCCATTTGAAGTTGAAAGACATAGTCCTCCATTTAAAATTGGCACACAACCTAGGTTCTAGGAATTTAGAAATTATGTCTTGTAAAACTTTAGTGGACTCACCTCAAGTGGTTGTCATGAAAAACACAATGAAACAAAATTCAAAGTAGAATAGACCACATGATACTTCTTACTTGCATCTATATTATACGAGGAGAAACATGGAAACCATTATTTTACTTAATTTTCTTTGTTAAATTAGTATGCTTTTTAAATTTGCTTTATTGTTAAGTCAATAAGTAACATGGTACACAATTCATATTATGAATAATATGAAACAAATAGCTATAATTAGAAAATTTGGAAGGCATAGATCGGCCTTGCCTTTTTCAGAGCAGTTCATTTAAGCGTAGCAGCTTATTTGTATTCAAAAGCCAATGTAGCTCGTAGAATTGTGCACTTTGATTCTTTTAATAGAATATAGGTGTGGGTTTTTCAGTGGAAAAAAATAGAAAATTTGTAGATATATTTTTAGACACAATCCCTCTCTTTATATTAATATGATAAAAAACCATTCTTATTAAAAAAATATAATCATCAAAAAAAGTTAAACATAAATTTATTTGAAAACGTGCTACAAAGTTGAAACTTGGCGAGTACACATCATATATTTAAATGCTAACACTCAATCCACAAACATCAATAAAGTTAAAATATCCTAAATCTTTCGAAATGATATGACATCAAGCAATGGAAGGATGACTATTTCTCAAAAACTTGATTTCGATGTAATAAGGTTGTCATGACTCATCATGCGAGGATGGCTATTTTCTCAAAAACTTTATTTTGATTTAATAAGGTTGTCATCTCACATGAAATAATATCTTTTTTTTTCATACAGTGGCAGCTCAATATGTGAGAGCGCCAAATCTGACAGGGTCACGGGGTTGATCTTGGGTGGGGACGGCCACTGCCGACTGCCCCAGCCACCCGGCCATAACGGCAGCCCCCACCTGAAATAATACCTATGTAGGAGGAAGGTAAAGTTATTCCATAGGTTTTCTAGGGAATGAGAATACACTTTTTCCAGTTGGGATTAAGGCAAGTTAACCCTGGTTCAATCATTAAATGAAGAATGACAATATATACTTTGCTTTGAAGTTAAGGTAAGCATAAATATCCACCTTTATACCTTTAATAAAGAAGGAGAATAAAACGTCTGCTTTCGATTAAGGCAAGCATATCTAACCTAATACAATAGTAAATAAATAATTTTTGAAAAACCTTTTGAGTGAGGAATGAGAATAGGTCCTTTGCTTTCAATAGAAGGCAAGCACACATATCTAACCTAGTACGATAGTATATATTTTTATGATTTGCAAAGTCATGTTTCTCTTTTGACCTTTACTTTTCTAATTTTACATCATTTAAAAAGAGAGTATGATTATATATATATAGAATAATAAAAGTAAGACCTTTACTTTTCTAATTTTACATTATTTAAAAAGAGAGTATGATTCTATATATATAGAATAATAAATACTTTTATTGAGTAAACATTTATGCTTTTACATAATTAAATTTTAAAGGTGATTAATAAGTATTTAGTTATAGAGTAGGTTCGGTGATGTTGTACAACAACACTTTGTGATGGTTAAGTCCCTACATGTATTGGGGTCCAATCCGGGGGCTTGTTGTTACCTTTGATTCCAAAGCGGAATAATAAGGTCAGTCCCTACAGGGTGAAAAAAAAAGTATTTAGTTATAAAATATTTATTATGTCTTTCTCGATGGGATATATAATGACAGGCCTGAGAAATTTGTCGGCCTTAGTTGGCATGTACACTAATGTAATTTTTATTTTTTTTGTTGATCAATAGTTTAGTTTTAAAATAAAATTTATTTTATTTTGTTATTTTTTAAAATTAATTTATATGTGATTTGAAGCTTACATCAAATTTTGGGTGGAGAAGGGGTGGTAGGCAGACGCCAACTTTGTATGCTGTGGCCATCGACATCTACCTATTTTCGTATAGAAATCATGCTTAGGTGTCAACATTAATTACCTACCATTAATGAGATGTTGCGAGTTATGGAGGCAATTTCAAGGAGATCGCATGCCATACCATGTGATCTTTTGTGTTCAATTCACTGTGATGGCTTGATACGGCTGGCGTGCCACCTCTACAATTATGCATTTAATGTGACTGGTAATATTTATTTTTGTTTTTCCATGAGCACCAACTTTAGACGGTTTTGGAGATATATCTAGAAGAGCCATGTGTGAACAATGTGTGTTTTGTATGTATCAACCACATCCCTTCCATTTTGAATTGTATAAGGAGCTCTTGCAATAAAGGGGACATGTATTTGTGTGAACACTCAATGTAATAAAGGAGTCGGCCATGGCTAGGTTTCTGTGAGTTTTTTTGCGAGATGATGGGAATTACTTTAGGGTGGATGTGGGTAGAGGCTCTTCAAAGGGGACAAAACTAGTAGAGTTTTCTAGGATAGAAATATGTGCGAAATGCCAACATTAATTTATCCATCATCTATGGGAATATGCCTCCCTAGGCTTAACACATGGCCAAGCCTGTTAAATCTCCAAACAATGGCAAGAAATTGGGTGCAATTTCAATTTTTGCCTCCAAGTTTAGGTCAATAAGATTTTATTTCAATGGATGGAATTTATGTTTGAGTTTGTTGTGCTCAACTTCAAAATATATTAAGGATAAATTTGTCATAGATACATTGTTTTACACTCTTATATACCAAAATGTTCTATTTCTTTTACTTCACAATCTACATGTTCTATTTCTTTTACTTCACAATCTATTTGAGAAATTAGAATGTGGCCACTTTGATCTTGGAAACTATGTGGAAACCATCTACCCACATATAATTTTGGTTCCATATTCATATTAATCTCTATGTCTCCATACTTGGACGACTTCATATGAATTGATAAAATGAAGCCAAAAGTTGGACGACTTCATATGAATTGATAAAATGAAGCCAAAAGTTGGAGACTCCATACTTCGACGACTTTGTATAAATTGATAAAATGATGTCAAAAGTTGGAGAAAATTCTACCACAATAAGTGAAATAAACATTGATAAGGGGTGGTTCTAGCCTCTGATTTGCTTGCCCCTTTGCACAATATTCTTTGTCCTCTAATTTAGAGGACACTCTTCAATAATTTAGTAAACGCAAGGTCTATTTTTCACTGCACTTTAATAGGGTTGCACATATTTTAAATAAAAAACCATCTCTTGCAAGAGTTTAAACCTTGTCTTAGGACCCTAGGATGGTAGCGACGGGTTGTAGAAATGGAGGAGAGCTGGTAGCAGTTGTTGAATCATGGCGGATACCTATCAAGACTAATTAGTTTTATTTACAAGACCGCTTGAACCATTTTCTCGGGAACGCCGTGGGATTTTTAAAACCGAGGAGGAGTTATGAGAATACCTCGCTTGGCTTTTGACAAACTAAGGCTAGCTTATTGGAACACTCACCCTCTGAGCTACGGAATGGGGCCCTTGCTAGTTTGGAAATGGTGAATACTCAGGAGGTGATGAAACCCAACACACCTTCCAACTACAAGTCTTGTCAAGACTTTAATAACTCACAGTAATTGAGCAAAGACCTTGGTCTGATGTCTCCTCAAGCTTTGTGCAACGTGCAAAATTTGACGTTACAAGTTAGCGGTTCGGAAAATGCTATTATTACATCACCTCTTCCTTTCCCACTGAAAGAAAAAGGGAAAGAAGTCTCAGATTTACCCTTCTATATGCAAAAACCCTCCGCTCAAGCTATTTTTTAAAATACCATCCTCTCAGGTCACTTAAGAAAAATAAAACAAAAGATTCAAACCGCTGGAGCAACGAGACAAAATCTGGTCGTAGGGAAGGATGTCAATATGTAAGAACTGACAAAACTCTCACTCAGGGTTTTGGTTGGGAAGTTTAGACCATGGACTCCATCGAAAAACTTCATTGATTCGTGGATGGAGGATACGTGGAGTTTTGTAGTGGATCATCTGCCAAAGGTTTCTTTTCTCACAAAAGGATGGTATGGATTCCATTTCCACTCGGAAAGGGATGCTTCGAAGTTCCTTGTAGGTTTATTCCTGTGTGGTAGTGGTAGTCTTATGCTAAAGAAATGGCACTTAAACTTTGACCTTGAACAAGCGTAGCTAACTCTTAAGAATATATGGGTCCTTTTACCTGGTTTCCCTCTTTCCCTGTGGAACATGGGTAGTTTCAAAGTGGTGGGCAGTGCTTTGGGAAGTTCCTTATGGTTGAAGAATCCTTACTATCCGGAAGGAATAAGTGAGTTGGAAGACTCTTGGTCGAAATGGATGTTAGTCAGGGTTTTCTAGAAGAGCTTGAGATAGAATGGAGAGGAACTACCTTTTTCTAGAAGCTAGTCTATTGGAAAGTTCCCTTTAGATGTGCCATATGCAAGAAGACTGGCCACTTGAAAGATTCATGTTCTATAGGTCCTCATAAAAAACCTGCAGAGGTTATTTTTGCACCCTTGAAGGCCCTTTCTCCCCAAGGAATTGGTTCTTCGCGTGCAGGAAAAAACCCCGAGGTTGTTTGTGGCGTTGTAGACGAAGTCATGGAGGAAGGCTAGTTATTCCATGGTAAGTCTATTCCTTTGGAAAATCCCATTAAAGTGGATATTATTATTCCAAATAGTCCTGAAGAAACATATGTTGATCCAACTAGGTCAGTTGAAGAGGTGATTCCCTCACAGGATTTGTTGTCATACATTTTAGATCTTGTAGAGAACATCCCCGATAGCCCAGTTTTAGATTTAAAAAATGAAAAAGATTTCAATTCGTCTTTTGAGCAGCAAAATATTTTTGGAAATTATGGTTATCGAGATGATCTCCCCCTCTCCCAAGATCATTTTTCGGATGTAATCCAGGCAGAAGACATAGATATTATTTCATCTCTTATTCCGTCATATAAGGAGGCGCTGTTAAAAATTCCTCTACAAATATTATTGGGGAAGAATAAAAATCCTGAAGAGGAGCCTCACTCTGCTATTATAGCTGTGGATTTAAGTGTGGAAGCAATGCAGGATGGAGTAGGGAAGAGTGTAATATCCCAATTTTGACCCTATTGCATTAAAATTGTAAATGATGTAAATATTGTTATTAAATCATGGCGAAGATCTCAAGGCCAAGACCCCGCCATTGATTTAGTGTTTTATGTATCGGCAATTAAAAATCGATGCATATGGTTCTTGTGCTAGCCACGCACAATAGAAATTAAGACATCATGTAAATGTGAATTTTAATGAAATACCCACAACTAGCTATGCAATACAACAAGAGATGGGGGCATGATTTTTACAAGGGATAGGGAGGGAAAATATTCAAACCCTTGAGCCAATAGTTTCAATCCAAGTGTCGATAAGAAAACCCATAAACCCTCAACTACCCATTTTGACTTATGCAACCAATCATTTAATTCTTCCAAGAGTTGGTTGAGGTAGTTAATGCCTTGGGAATGGAGAGGTATGGCAGCCAATTTCGTGTATGGGAAAGCCATCAATTTGGGAAATCGTATTTTTGCTTCTTGGGCAAGAAAACACCCACGAAATTGTTCCCAAGCCATTCTTCACCCATGGTATTTTCTCACTAATGCAGTCTGAGCTAGCTGGGGTGTTTTCCTTCATGTTTTCCATCATTTTCCATAGTTGGGAACTCATTTTGTGTTGCACAGTGGCTGGGAGGAAGAGAGTCACGATTTGGGGGTTTATAGAGGTCGTTTCTGCCCCTTGAATGCCCATAAAACGTTTTATGAAATTGATTTGCTCTCCCAGGGTTGATTCCCTGTCTAACATTTTTTTTTGGTTGCCCACAAATTTGGAAACTCATGGAAACCCCGTTGTCAAAACGTTTTTCTTCATGCCCAACACTTGTGTTTTGCTGTTATGTGCACCCCTGTTTTGGTTTGAACTTGTGAGTAAGAAATTAGGAGTGGAAGAGGACCAGAATTGGCTTGATAAACCTAGTGAAGAGAGTAACCTCACAGAAAGATCAAAAGGGTTGGCGACTCTTCTATGCACACCTTGAAGAGCATTAGAATGGAAGGTATGGCCTGAGGGACTGTGTAGCAGTGAAGGGAATACTTTCAGTGTTGGGTGTGTAGGTGTTGTGGAGACCAAGCTAGATAGATCTTGCAAACGTACCCATAGCTATGTGGTTGAGCTCACTAGCTTAGCAATTCATTCCCTTCCATTTCCTAACAGTGTGATAAACCCAGCTTTGGATTGGCTTGGTTGATTTTGGTGTATATTTGGCTATGTGCGAGTCTGTTGTTCCCTTTTTCCTTGTAGAGATCATGCCCAGCTAGGGGGGTGGCAGTTGTGTTGATAGATTGATGAGCACAAATGGCCTATTGTTGGGTGGAACGTTGCAGTTGCATAGCCAGTTGCTTGGGACTACTTCGTTTCAAGATAAGTATTCTCTTGTGTTAATTCTGCAATGTCTTTAATTGATGACTAGTATGAATATGTTGAATGCATGCTAGATGTGTAGTTGAATTTACTTCCGTTGTGTTTCTTACATTTATACATCTGCATATGTCTTTTTATTTTCAAGGAATTTTGTAAATGATCATGGGGCTATATTCCCAACCTTAGCATCATGTTCTCTCCATCGCACTAGATCGATGGGAGGGGGCATGACAAAGAGTGACTGCAAAAATATACACGCTCTCAAAGGAGTTTTCCAAGGTGTATTAGCCTCAAGTAGTCAAACCTCTTCCACTTTGTTACCAGAGCAGAAAGTTGTGGGATTAGCATCAAAGGATTTCCTGGTCAAAAGTATTCAAGGTGGGTTCAAGGCTCTTAGAGCACAAAAATCCCTTGTGAGGGTTCCCAAATGATTATTACATATCTAAACGTTCAGGGACTTGGAGGGCGTCCCAAACAACGAGCCCTCTGGAGATTGTTTGCAGAAATAAATTCATTAGTAATACTCTTTTAGAAGACTATGATTAGTGGCCAAAAGGCACGAAGTATTTGTGCTTATCTTTTACAAACCTAGGAGTTATGCTTAGTGGATGCCTTAGGTTTTTTGGGGGGGATGTTTTGTGCATGGGATCTGTAGGAAGCCATGTTTACTCCCTACCTCACGAGTGGTGGGATTTTATTGGAAGGACATGTGAGGGGTTTTGACCAAGCCCTAAATTTACTAAATATGTATGGACCCTACGAAAATAGGCAGACCTTTCAGGATGATTTGGTTGAGTCTGGTATCTTGGAGGAACCACTCCTTATTGTTGCAGGAGACCTAAACGTAACCCTTGCAGCTAATGAAATTTGGGTGGCCCAAGCCCATCCAGATCTACTAATGGATTATTTCAAAAACATTTTCCATGAAGAAAACATGTTAGATATTTTTCCTTGACCGTTATTACCAACTTGGCGAAATGGTAGAGCATAAGCTTATGGGATAGCAAAATGCTTGGATAGGTTTCTGATAGCGGCTGACTTAACCGACTCAGTGGCTCGTTTTCGATCTTGGATATCAAACATCCCTATTTCCGATCATATGTCGATCTTCCTCGAGCTTGATACAGGTATGACTAAAGCTAAGTATCCATATAAATTTAATCATAATTGGATTCAAGATTAAAGCTAAGGATATTATTACAAATTCATGGAACTCTAACTCACTTGCATCCCCTACTTCAAAAATGGAGATCCTAAATTCAAAACTGAAAGCAATAAAGTATGTTATTATATCCTAGGAAAAGAAAACAAAATTGGAATTAAAAAATGAAATTTTTTAGATTGAGAATGAAACCAACTCCATCTACTCCTTGAACTGTTCAGGAATCTTAACAATTGCTGAAAAATATCATGCCAAGGAGCTAGAACAAAGAAGACATGACATCTTCATATTAGAAGAAGAAAGTTGGCGCTTAAAAAGTAGAGCTTCATGGATAGCAAAGGGGGACAAAAATACAACATTCTTTCACAGATATGCAAATCAGAGGAGGGTTAAGAAATCCATTTGGAAGTTACGAGATGATGAAGGTAGGCCACTGCAAAATCGGCAAGAGTTGGAGGAGGGCGCTAGAAAAAATTTTCACAGCCTATTAAAAGATTCGGGGAAAAATTCCATTGTCAAATAGCTGGAACTAGTCAGTTGTTATCCGTGTTGTTTCTCTTTAGAGGAAGGAAGGAAAGTTGCCGATCCGATCACCTATCAAGAAATTTTAAGGGTTTTAAAAGAGTTTTCCAAAGACAAAATTCCATGCCCAAACAACTGGATTGTACAATTCTTTCTAGAATTCATAGATTTGATGGGACAAACCCTGCTTGATGTTGTGGGAGAATCTCGCTTAAATGACTATGTCAATGGAGCCACGAATGCAACTTTATTAACTCTTATCACAAATTCATCAAACCCTCAGTATTTAACGATTTTCGTCCCATCTTCCTTTGCAACCTAATATATAAAGTAATATAAAAAATTATTGCAGGCCTGCTTAAACTCGTCTTCTCGAGATTTGTATTAAAGGAACAATTTGGCTTTCTAGGGGATAGGAATATTTGGGATGCCATCATAATAGAATAGGAAGGATTACATTCTATTAAATAAAAAAAATGAAAGTAGTGGTGTTAAAACTAGACCTAGCAAAAGACTACAATAGGGTTGATTGGGGTTTCTTAAGATTAGTGCTACTCCATATTGGCCTCTGTTTCGAAGCAGTACAATGGATTTGCATCTCTTCGACAACTTTCTTGGTACTAGTAAATGGTGTATCTTCTCGGTTTTTCAACAGTACCTGAGGACTATGCTAGGTTTCCCTCTATCGCCATGGTTGTTCATTTTAGTAATTGAATGGTTGAGCTTACTTTTAAAAAAACTCTATGCTTTTAGGAGCTTTCATTGGTATCAAAATTATAGACCTTATTAGATTAACCCACTTACTCTTTGTGGACGACGTTTTAATTTTTGGGTGAGGAGTCATATTGGACTGGTAGTCCTTTGCAAAAATTTTAAACGCTTTTTCCCAAGTCTCGGGGATGGAAACAAATAAGGAAAAGTTTATTTTTCAGGTTATCAGGGTTGGATATGAGTTCAAAAACCAACTCAGGACAATTCTTCCCTACAGGACTAATCAGCTAGATGGAGGCTTGAAATATTTAGGCTACTTCTTAAAACCAAATCACTACCTCAAAAGTAACTGGAATTGGCTTTTAAAGAAAATTGATAAAAGATTGAACAATTGGTGCAACAAATGGTTGTCCTTGGGAGGTCGAGTCACCTTGGTCAAAGCTGTGCTGGAGAGCATTCCTGTATACTGACAATCTTTGGCAAATATACCAGTCTATATTCTCAATCAGGTACGTCAAAAGTGCTTTTCCTTCTTATGGATGGGAAATCGGAGCTGAGGTGGTTTTCATCTCGTTAGTTGGGAGAAATTAGTCCACCCAAAGAAGATGGGAGGCTGGGGTCTTTAAAATGTCTTTGATTTTGGAAAAGCACTGAATGCAAAAAGCCTCTGGCGATGTTTGTTCAATGGAGGCATGTGGATCCATATGAACAAGTCAAAGTACCCGAGGAATGTTCAAATTGTGGACTAGTTACGATCCTCAGAATTTTTCAGGAAGTATTTCAAAATTTTGGGCTTGCTTACTTAAATCTTTGCCAGTTGTCAAGGACTGGCTTGTTTGAAAGCCAGGAAATGGACTAGAGATAAAGGTTGGCACGAACCCAATTATTGGTGGCACTGACTTTGCAATTTTAACTACTGAATTGGTCAGTGACCTCCGATGAAAAGGCATAGCAGTTCTCACACAAGTTTTCTTGGTGGAGGACATGGTAGCTTCTCGACATAGGAAAATGATAGCTAAACTAAATATCCCTCTTCATTTACAACATGAGTGGAAGAAATATACAGATGGACTCTACCATGTTGGAATATTTCTCACTAGTGATGATGATGCCTTACTCTGGTCGAGGAATACTGAAGAGGTATCCATCAATGCAAAAGGTGCATACAAAGTAATCCAAGAAGGTAAATGGGATGGTGTGGCAAAGTGGTGGTATAATATTCTCTGGAAGTGGAAGTGTTCACTTTTAAATTAAAATGTTTCATCTAGCTCCTATTGGAAAGGAAGATCTTAACCTTGGAAAATTTAAAAAAAGGGGATGGCAAGGCCTAGGGATACATGTCTTATGTAAACAAGTAGAAGAATCTAGTGAACACATTATGTGTGAATGTGCCATTACCAAACAGGTCTGGAACGAGGTGCTAAACCTCCTAAATTGCTCAACAAGCTAGAACAAATGGTCCTTTGAACAATGTTTACATCATCGGGTCCTAACCACAAACGAGATGGCAGTTTTACTGGTTTATGTTGCTTGGTGAATGTGGATTCATAGAAAATCCATAATCTTTCAAGAAGAAAAAAATTATCCCTTACGGATGGTTTTGAAGGCAGTAGATTCCTTCTGGGAGTCATATGCTCCTAACCCAAGTAAAAAGAGTTGTTCTCTAAAGGAGCCTATGATCGATTTCACACTGCAATTTGGTTTTTTTGATGGAACGTCCCAGGATGAGGGTAATATTTACACGGACAGGATGACCCTCGCTATAAATCAAAATCATAGCTAAAATCTCTAGTTATGGTGTGGAAAGGGCACTAATACACATAGTGATCTTATAGCTCTTAGTGGTATGCTTTTCTTTTCTAGATCTAAAAACATTGACTCGTTGCAAATCTTGCGCGATTCCAAGATTATCTTGGAGTGGGAAAAGAACAGAGGACGCATTAATGTCATAAACCTTTGTTTTCCCATAGGAGACCTTAATTTCATAAACCTTTGTTGGTGGAAGGAAAAAATCAAACTTATGATCTCTTCTTTTCGATCGATAAGTTTTCAACATGCATATAATGAGTTTAATGAAGCATTGGAAATCTTGTCAAAGAGAGCTTTGGATTCTGTCGAAGGGACATTATTCTTTGAAGAACTCACAGAAGGAATAATCCTTTCTCAAGGAGAGTGATGCAGATGCATATCAGTGTCCACCCACCTATTCCACTAGCTCAAAACAGTTTCCCATTTTGGCAATTTTCTCGTAATTTTTCTATGGTTTTTCGGGGTCCCAAAATTTCGGGGCCGTTTTGAGGCCCTAAACAATGTTTTTTGGTGATTCAAGGGGAGAAATGGTTTCCAATGAGATATATTTTCTCCCAATAAAATTTTCTAAATCTCGTATAGACCTTTCCAACGGGCTATTGAGAGCCCCAAACAGAGATCGTATGCAAAAGTTATGACCTCAGGAAGTTGACTGTTCAACTAACCACCTTGGGGCCACAGACTTTATGACAGTTCATCTTCTAGGGTTAGGATTTTGGATGTTTGGGATTATTTCCCTAATGCTTATGATAAATAGGACCTTAAAGCCTCTTTTTGTAGGAAAATTGGCACAAATGAGCCTAGCGGCCACATCTCTTCTCAAAGTTAGCTACCACCATTCTAGCTGATTTATTTTACAATATGTTCTATTTCCGCTATTTAATAGAATATGTGTTTACTATATCATTGTGTTCTTTGCAATATATATGTGTATATGGTTCTATACCTTCTCTTTCATTTTTTTCCCACATAAATATGGATTTGTGGTATTAGAGCAATCTGCTCTTTGATTATTTATCGATGCATGTTCCCGACGAGGTCAGTATATTGAGAGTTGAGTCTCGAACTAGTTTCACTTGGGGAAGATCACTCTCGCTGTCCCAAACGACCTCCTGTGGCGGAAGAAAAGAGAGACGACGAAGCAGGAGATCCTATCAATTTTTTGCTGTAGGAATCCCTCGCGTTGCAGAGGAACAAGATGATGGATAATTTCGCCCAGATCCTTCTACGCATGACGACAACAGTAGATACACCTTCAATGAGCAGCTGTTTCGGATATGCGACTCCCTTCAAGGTACAAGTTAACTTTGATATCCCTTTATTTGAAGGCTAGATCGATGCTAATGCCCTAGATAATTGGTTGAATCTACTAGAAGGGTGTTTCTCTGTCCACAATTTTTTCGACAGGGAAAAGATCACCTTTGCACTCCTCAAGGCTGTCCCCCATGGCAAAAATTGGTGGAAACTTATTGTGATAAAAAATCATCAGACGAGTCTGGATTGTTTGAGGCCAATCCCACTTAGGCCTCTTTTATAGATGTTGTTAAGGAACAATATTACCCTATGGGAAACTATGATGACCAATACACAAAATGGACCATTCTGCGCCAAGAGAGGGACCAAGCGGTGTCGGAGTACACCAACAACTTTCATACCTTACGCACACAGATGGGTATCAAAAACTCCGAGCAACACCTAGTATGGAAATATCACAGTGGCCTACACCAGTACATACAAACAAAGATGGAATTCGTGGACATCTATTCACTTAGATCTGTCAAAATTGAGTAGAAATTTCAACAAAAGAACAAGCGCGACTTCAGACCTGCGTAGAAGTAGGGGAAGGGGAACTATGGCTCGCAGAACATGGGAAAGGGAAATTACAAGCAGTCCCAACCACAAGCGAAGAAGGGTAACATAAAGACAAAGAATGACACTAGGAAGTGGTGCAAGTTCCAAAAAATCCCCTGGCACACCACTGATGAATGTCGCTCAAAACAATTATTAGTGGCTAAGATCAAAGCTTCAGAATTAGATCCTAGTTCTGATTCTGATTCAGAACCCAATGTCACAGCTGCAACAAAGGGAAGCATATCATTGATGCAGAACCCAGTTTCATTTTTTCTACCACACAGATTCAACCAGAGGAACCTGGAGAGTCAGAGGCAAAGAAGCGCCTCTTCAACTCACAGATGTGGGTGAAGTGAATTCCCCTACATTTTGTTGTGGACAGCGGCAGCCAAAAGAACTTGATCTCAGTAGAAGTCATCAAGATATTGGACCTACCAATAACACCACACCCGCAACCATACACCATTGGTTAGCTAAGCCAAGGATGAGGTATCCGCGTCATTCATCAATGTCGCCTACCATATGACATCAAGCCCTTCAAAGATGAGGTATTGTGTGATGTGGCCCCACTTGAAGTCTGTGATGTTGTTGGCATGGGTCCAGAGTGCACAAGTGCGGTACTGCCAGAGACGGAATGGTCATCGACAAGAACAAAGGACCGATCGCGGAGGATAAAAGAGCCGACAAATGCGGAATATTTGGTTAAGTTAGTTAGTAATGGTCCATTTGGACCATTTTGTAGCAACCAAGTGAGCCTATAAATAGAAGTATGATTGTAAGCCTAAGGGCATCTTTTTGGAATTGATTGAATTGTATCTTTTGCACCTTTTTGTATTGGAGTGTATCCATAAGCGAATGAGTCGATCTTGAGTTTGATCTGCATCTTTTGTTCTGAGTTTGTACTGGTTTTGCGATATGTATTCTTGAGAATTTAACGTTGTATGAAACAAGTTGATGAGTAATGAGAAATATTGATTCTATTATACCTTTGTCTATGTTGTTTTGTATCGCAATGTGATTGAATGTGACTTATCGCAGTATTTGATGGTTCAATATGTTGTATAAATGAAATCACAGTTATGTGATGTATCTCGGATCTCTTGATTATGCTTTGATAAACTATCATTTTGTTGATCTGGTTAATTTGTTGACTATGAGATAATTGTGTTTGATGCGAATAAGGGTTATGTTGATCCTCGATTTGAGTATATATGGTTGTTAAGTCAATAGTATGCTGTTCTGATGCGAATTTGAATCTCTGGTTTATGTTGCGAATGAGTGTGAAATAATGCATGCCTGCTTACAACTGCGGATACCTGATTCTTGCATACCCCTTAGATATCTCGGGTGAGACTTCACTCACTCTGCAGGTGTTTCTGAAAGGATAAAACCTTTATGGGCCGATGTCTATGGGAGTCTGTATTGAGGTTTGTTGACAACAGTGCAAACTGAAACCCTGTCGACAGAACTGTGTCAAAAAATGGTTCTGTTGCCAGGACACTAGTGTGAGAAGAAGAGGACATGCTATGGCATCTGATGAAACCGGAGATCTAGGACTGGTTCAAGAAGAAGATGTGAAAATTTGTTGACAAAGAAAATTGGAACCATGGATGGTCGACAAGCAAGTGGTTGCATAAATACATCTACTCTGATACCCACGAAGTATTTTTCTGCGAAATCCCGATACTGTTGCATGAATGGTTGGCGCAACTAACTTTCCAAAAGAAGAACTTCCAAGGAGGCAAACCTAAACATTGGACCCCAGAATTGATCCAGCAGTTGCAGAAGGTCAACAATAAAGATTCAAGTGCTGTCGACGTTTGGGTAGAAAGTATTTTGGAAGGATACATCACTGAATTTGTTGTCGAAACAGTTAAATCCTACAACAACGCATAAAGGAAATTCTAAGGACCCAGAGGAAGGTATATGTTATCACTACAATTGTGGATCAAGATGCTCATCTGTGAAAAGGGGATCTTGAAGATTAACTTTGACGAGTAAATCTCCAGTGTGCGGAGGCTGTGGGTACCGCGCGGATGCAGGTTTGATGGAATAATGCAGGGTAGATGAATATGAGCGACGATGGAATTTTTAGGGAAGCCGAGGAAACTTGTGGTCGCCTAAGAAGTGGGGAATGGTTCTGGCTGGAAAAGAAGAGGACGATTGAGATAGAGAGAGAGTCTCCTGGTGCGACCAGAACAGAGAACTATGAAGCAGGACCACAAGGGATGAAGCGACCCTATAGTGACGGAGGAGATGACCAGGCTACCTCCGAACTTGAGGAAGTACAAACTCAAAGCTACAACATACCCAGAACTCCACGCACTACACCAAACTTTGTTGGAAGAAATACAAGTTCTTCGTAGGGTTGTCCCGCTCGTCAGAATAGTGGTAATAATAGCAGATCGACTAACACTGGTAGAAGATCGAGAATGGAAGGAAACGACATGAAGATTTTGCTTTTCTAGGGTAACAGGACAAAGGATCCCGAGCAGTATTGGTTCTTATGCGAAGCTGTGTGGATAGTGAAACAAGTCCAAGATGATGATATTAAGAAAGGACAGTTGGCGACGACCTTTAGGGGCCGTGCGCTGGAATCGTATATGAAGTTTATATAGGAACCAACGTGAATTCAACAGAAGACTTTGGTAGAGATCAGAGCAGGGTTGATTGATGAATTCAAGAAACCAAAATCAGAATCATAGTATATCACAAAACTTAAGGAAATAAAGCAATTCCTGAACGAGTCAATATGGCAGTTCGATTAGAGATTCAAAACTCTAATGGCCAAGGCTAGTTTCAGAATTAGAGATGTACAACAAAAAGAATGGTTCATTTTAGCACCGCTACCCCACATTCTCATGCTGCTAATGCAACAGAATATTGTGTCCCAAGTGGAAGCTCTGGAAATCGCGATGAAGCTAGAGGCTTCACCAATTGGTGAAATTGGGATTGGTATGAACCAGATCCAGTCACAACTAGCGAACTTGACTATCCAACTATGGGATATCAAGAAGGGGAAGGAGGTTCACGAAGAAGTTTGGTGCAGTCAATGCAAATCTAAGGGACATCACAAAGATCAGTGTCCTGAATTCCGTGAATACTTGCAGTCTGGTGCACCAAATCCTCTAAGTCAGGGAGGAATGTCGTGGTGTTGAATCTGTCAAATGAGAGGACATCGTTCGGAAGAATGTGTATATATGCAAAAGATGGTGTCAAATCCAGCTAACCTTTTTTGTAATTTATTTCGATTGGTTGGCCATGAAGAAAAATATTGTAGAGCATATAATTTGCTCCAAGAAAGAACTGCGGATACTTACTTTATGAAGGGGGGAGAACAATGATAGGAAGAGATACATCAACTGCAACCACAATATAATCAACCCCATACGCAGTACAACCAACCGTATTATAATCCATTGTAGCCACAGTAAAATCAACAACAATATAATCCCCCACTGTACAATCCGTAGCAGTTCAATCACCAGCCAGGAGGTTTCAGAGGAGGATTTTGTGGTGGTCACAACAGAGGCTTTGGTCATGGAGGAGCATTTGGTCGAGGTCAAGGACCTATTACCTGTTATATTTGTGGGGTGGTTGGACACTATCGGAGGGATTTTACGCATCCAACACCTTTGTGTACTTATTGTAGTGCGGTTGACCACACTGTCGAAGAATGTCCACAGTTAATCTCGAAGTGGAAAGCTAAGAATGTACAACAACCGTAGTTGAACCCGAACCAGAATCCTAATCCAAACATGAAGAAGATATTGGTTGAGATAAGGATTCAACCAGTAAACATCACAGTGGTGACCAAAGGAGGAGATGCGAGAGGAGAAGATAGGCCACTGTCAAATGTTAGGCCTACGATGCGAAAGCAGGTGAAATTTGATGTGGAAGTAGAAAAAGAAACCTTACAGAGGTCGCTAGGAAAGGTCAGCACCCTGAAAAATTTCTTGGAGAGTTGCTTAACATTGGAGAAGGATCAAGACACATTAGCATAGATAGAGAGCTTCTTATATTGACAGGATGAAGGGCGACAAGATCGAACAATCAACCCATTGCATAGAAGGAAAACCGAAAAGGAAATGAGGATGAATGCTCAAATTGGCACATATGGTGTCGATTCCATTATTTTGGATTTTGGATCAGATGTATATATCCTAACGAAGCATACATGGGAAATGATGGGGAAACCACAGATGGTATGGTCCCTCATACAACTTCGATTGGAAAACCAGAGCAAAGTGACACCAATCGATTGATTGCCACATCTACTTGTAGAAATAGAAGACCTGAAGACGTACACGAACTTCGACGTAATCGAGATAGTCAACAATACCAACCCATATCCTGCATTGTTGGGGATAGATTGGGCGATGGAAAATTTGGCGGTGATCAACTTCAATAAGAGGACGATGTCATTTGAAAACAATGACATGAGGATGTTTGCTCCTCTCGATCCATAAGAAGGGCATAGATACTTCAATCCAACAAGAAATGAGTTCACAGAAGGATGGGATAATGTCTACAATGTTTCATAGGATCATGTCAATCCCACCGATATTGGAGAATTAGGGTGGGGAAGTACCAGTTTGGCGTCATCAGACTCCGACAAATCTCTAGAAAACTGGCATAACAGGTTGCATGAGGTATCCTTTAGAATATGTGCACGAATCACTCAGTCATTGAGATGGGTATCGACATAAGTATGTGAGCTGCCGACATACGAAGGACTACCCAACTTAGCAAATTTTATTGCCAAATTTGAAGAGAAAGTATCAAAACCACAACGCCTGTTGGTGCTGGAATAAGCATTAAAGGCTACTCCAGCAAGGTGGTGGGATGCGCACAAGTCATCAATCAAAATTGGAAATTGTGTCGACGATTGATGGAAGTCATATTTGGAGAAGATGAAGGCTACAGAAGAAAGAAATATGATGGAAGAAGTGATCCAAGGGATCATCTGGGAGAATGTCAAATTGCATGGCAAATGAGGCCGAGGCAACAATGGGTTCATGCGTTCATCCATACGCTAGGTGAAGTGCCACGAAGTTGGTACATCGTAGCAGAACTGCGATGAGGAATGATGACATGGGAGGAGTTGAATACCAGTTTTAGTCACACTTTCAGCTTCACTGATGAGAATCCTTTCATCCATAGTGCATTGCAAGTGAGCGACAGATGGGACCACAATGGACAGCAACACCATAAATGATAATGGAATGTTACAACGTGTCGGGAGGACCTGATGACGAGGAAGATACTAGAGTATTCTATGTCCTAGAATCGGAAGGGAGCCACAATATTGAAGCACCAGAGGTGCCATCCGACAAATTTAAGCAGCCATTAAGAATTAAAAAGGTCAACATTGGATCAACAAAAAATCCCAAGTTTGCTAGAATTGGAGATTATTAGGATGATTCAAAAATTGGAAAGGTCACCGATCTTCTGCATGAATTCCAAGACTTGTTCCCAACGAAGTTCTCCGAGATGAAGGGAATTTCTGGGGATTTGGGTGAAATGAAGATCCCTCTGAAACCTAACGCAAAACCAGTAAAGAAATGACCATACAGGTTGAATCCTAGATACAAAGAGCGCGTAAAAGATGAGATAGAGCAAATGTTGGATGCAAGAATCATTGAACCCGTCGAAGAATTTGAGTGGATCAGTCCAATGGTCGTCTAACATAAAAAGACTGGTGAAATTCGTATTTGTGTCGATTTAAGAAAGTTGAACGATGCATGCCTTCATGATCCATTCCCTACACCATTTATGGACGAAGTACTTGAAGGGGTTGGAGGACAGGAAGTGTACTCATTTATGGTGGATTCTCAGGGTACCACTAGATCAGATTGCGAAGGATGATCGACACAAAACCACCTTCGTAACCGAATGGGGTTGTTTTCAGTACACTATGATGCCTTTCGGTCTTAATAATGCCCCTGCGATATTTTTTAGATTAGATATTGTTGCATTTAAAGACTTCATTCATAAGTTCTTAGAGGTCTACATGGATGAATAGACCATATATGGCTTAATCAGATATCATGCGCAAGCCTTAGATTGATGCTGGAAAGATGTCGATAGCATCAAATTTCGTTGAATCTAAAGAAATATATCTTCTGTGCACCGTTTGGAATTCTATTGGGACATATTGTATGTAAGGAAGGCATGTTGGTCGACCCAATAAAGATTGCGATTATTGTCGACTTTCCAACACCAACGACAGTAAAACAATTGAGAGTGGCGTTGGGTCATATAGGATATTATAGGAAGTTCATAAGAGGTTATGCAATGATCACTGCACCAATGGAAAAATTGTTAAAGAAGGATGCAAATTTTGAATGGAATGACAAGTGCCAGAAGAGCCTCGACATACTCAAGGAAAAGATGGTCGCAACACCAATATTAGTCTTTCCTGATTGGCAGAAATAATTTCATGTGCGTATGGACGCTTCATCAGTAGTGCTAGGAGTAATATTGGCCCAGCCTGGAGAAGGATTGATTGATCACCCAATTTCATTTTCAAGTTGGAATCTGTCTACTACGGAGAAGAACTATACAACAACAGAAGGATAAGGTTTTGCGATGGTGTATGCGTTGCAAAAATTTCGCCACTACTCTTTGGGGGCACACTTAAAAATGTTTACTGACCACTCAGTATTGAAATATTTGGTCAAGAAGACTGTGTTGGGGGGGGAGATCGGTCGTTGGCTGCTACAAGAATTTGATTTCGAAATCATTGTGAAACCTGGACGCTTGAATGCAGTACCTGATCATCTATCGAGGATAGAATTAGGTGAATAACTAAGTAGCATTGACAGAGGATTTAATGATGCCCATATATTTAGAATTGGAAAGGTCGATGACCATTATGAGCAGATTATTCAGTTCTTGGTGATAGGGAAAGCACCTGAGGAATTCACTACCATTCAGAGGAAACAATTAGTTGTCAGGGCCGTTGATTTCCAACTGATCGCAAGACAATTATACAAGATGGGGCCGAACAAATTTCCCCGACGATATGTCCTTCAACATGAACAAGAAAGAGTGTTGGCAGAAGCACACGATGGAATCGTAGGAGGAAATTATGGAGGGCATGCAACCGCTAGTAAAATACTTAAAGCAAGATTATGGTGGCCAACAGTGCATGGTGATGCAGCATATTATGCTAAGAGTTGCGATGTATGTCAAAGAATAGGAAAATCGTCGCGAAGGGATGAGATGTCACTAGTGCCGCAATTGACACTACAACCCTTCGAAAAATGGATAGTAGATTTTGTGGGACCTATAAACCTACCAGGAAAAAGAACATGTGTGAGATACATTATTATTGCGATGGAGTACTTGACAAGATGGGCCAAAGCAGCACCAGTAAAGGATTGTACAATTGTGACAACAACAAGGTTCCTTTTTGACAATGTGGTGACCAAATTTGGGTGCCCAAAGATACTGATGAGCGACCAAGGGACCCATTTTGTCAATCAGACAATCAAAGAGATGACAGACGAATTCCAGATTCAACATCGGATGAGCACTCCATATCACCCATAAGGGAATGGAGCGGTTGAAGCATTCAAAAAAATATTGGAAAGTTCACTCACTAAGGTATGCAACACAAACAACGATGATTGGGATTTGAAAATCCCTGCGATACTATGGGCCTACAGGACAACATGAAAAATGCTGACAGGCCAAACACCTTTCAAATTGGTATATGGAAAGAAGCAGTGATGTTGATGGAGTATATTGTCCCAAGTCTGCGTATAGCAGCAACGACAGGAATGAGTGATGACAAAGCCATTGAGGAAATACTAGCGCAACTCCTACAACTTGAAGAGGACCGCTTTATCGCAGGATTTCACCAGCAGGTAGAGAAGGATCGACAGAAGGCATGGCACGGCCGCTATATAAACAAAAAGCATTTTTAGTGTGGAAATATAGTTCTCCTATATGATAGCAAGTTTTCGAAGCACCCAGGTAAGCTTCAAATGCATTGGTTGGGTCCTTACATCATAAATTTTTTACTAACGGAGGTGCGATGCAGCTGCAAAAGTTAGATGGAACACTTTTGCCAAACTTAGTGAATAGCAGTCGGCTAAATCCCTATCGGGATAGATAGACGTAGAACCATTGAAGAAAATAGAAACATTGCGAAAAAAAATTGTCAACAAAAAGAAAAAGAAAATTGAAATAGGGACACTATGAAGATCAGGAGTTTGTCGACGACACGTGGCGACAAAAGGTTAAGTTCGGGTATCTGTCGAAGTAACTACGACAAGGTTGGAATTCAGATGTCTGTCGATGGGATAGAAATGAAGTTAAAGAAACGACAATATTTGGGACTTGTCGATGTCTAGCGAAGTGCGCACTGGTCAAATTGGGCAATAAATGCAACAGTTAAGATGCGGCGAGCGACAACGCAAGTGGATGAAAACGCAATTAATGACCAATGGAGACACCATTAATGACCAATAAGTGCACACGATTCGGTAAATAGACAGAGGATTCGGTAAATCGACGAAGGATTTGGCAATCATTGTCCGAAATCAATTTGATGGACGTGGAACAGGAAATTTGAAGTTATAAAAGCATGCCGAAATTAACAGTTTGACCCATTGTGCATTTGGAGAGATATAGAAGAAGAGTTAGAGTGAAGAGTAAGCTAAGAAGCTACGATGGTGCAAATAATTTCCATCACGAGCACACAAGAGGCACTAGTTGCAAGGGCGACAATCGTCCAAGAACAACCATCTGTATCGACACACTGATTCCAAAAGAAAAGAAGTGCCAGTCAGTCAGTACGTTCGGAGAGAAGACCCAAGATGAATCGCATATCAACAAGGGCTACCACTGCAGAAGGAGAGGCAGGCACATCGGCCGCTGCAGAGGAAGAGACGACAACAAGGGGAGACAACCAAGGCCAATGATAGCATAAATCCCAAGATACGTACCACCAAGGAAGGAAGGGTGTTAACACCTAAAAAGTGCTCACTAGCTCATTCCCTTATTCACATGACCCATTTGTCCACTTTTCCACCATCTGAGCCTCTGAAACCAACAAAAGGTCACCAAAAGACCTTAGTACACCCCCTTTTCCATTAAAAAAGATTATTTTTTCTGAAAAGCATAAAAAAACCCTCAAAAAGGGTCCAAATTCCCAAAAATATTAAAAAGGGAATTAAAATATTATTTTTATTCAAAAAAGGAAAAAGGAGGGAAAAGTACCTAAACCATGTTGGTCAATACCATTTGGTTTCCACAAAACCACAAATGGTATTCCTCACCACCAAAACCTATAAAAAGGTGGTAGGGGCTCCTCATTTCACATCCATCCATTATCTCATCCTCATGCTGCCGAAATCTCCCTTGAGCATTTTAGCCATTGTAAGCAACCTTGGAGAAGGAGACCTCTTGGAGCTTGGAGCTACTCATCTTGGGAGTTGCTCAACATCAACCTTCACCATTGAAGGTATTATCGCAAGCACTTGCTTGCCCCCCATTTTTTCAATACAAATTCATTCTTTAATATTTTCTTGTTCTTGTTTTTTAAATATTTACATTATTTGCTTATATTCTTGCATAGATCCATGATTAGTTTTGTTTAGATTAGTTTCTTGTTTAATTCTATCGAAACTGCTGCTACTAGTTAGCAGGTGCCCATAGCACTAAGCCTGGTTGCAAAACCGGGCCAACAGTTTTTGGCGACTCCACTGGGTTTTGAACAATAGATCTCTAGTTTTGCTTTTAATTTTAGTTTTTTATTAGTTTTTAACCTTTAGATCCATAGATCTGCCATCTTAGACAGCAGATCCATTGCTGTTCGAAGTTTTGGCCTCATCTATTGCCATTAACAGCCCGGAATTCTCAATTTTCGGGTTCGTTTTTTGGCTTCTGTGCACGGCTTTCGCCTCGCGGTTTTTAGCCTGACAGTTGTGCGGTCCATCGCGGCTTTTAGCCTTTTTTCCGCGCGGTTCACCGCGGCTTTGCTTCCGGTTTCCACGCTGCACACCGCGGCTTCGCGGAAATTTTCCGCGCGGTCCACCGCGACTGTGCGACCGAAACCCGCGTGGTCCATCGCGGCTTTGCTGTTAAAACCCGCGCTGCTGAATTTTTCATTCGGCCATTTCAATTTTAAAAATTAATTTTTACTGTACTTTCTGCCCACATAGCACATTTTTACAGTATTAGATTCTGCATATTTTACAGCCTTGAAAATTTTTTTACTATTTAAAATGCATATCTAGAAGTCTTTTTAAAAATTTTCAAGAAAGTGAAAGAAGGACTTATTTTGCATTTTTATCTAGATTAAAATTTTTCCTGTTTACTTCTTTAAAATCTTGCCCTTAGCAATTTCCTTGAAAAAAGAAGTCTATTATTTGCTTTCATAATTCAAAATATCCTTTGTTTTTTGAGTTGATATTTGCAAAGCATTTAATTTCCATTTATTTGAAAAAGTCATAAATATTTGCTTTTTTATTTTTAAAAGCTCCTTTGTTTTTTGAAAATTTCCTGTAAAGCATTTACCTTTTTTCAAGTTCAGTTTACAATACCTCACGTGCACTCACTCGATCACTTAATTGAACTAAGCCTTAAAACGTACCCTAATTTCAACACACTTTTAACCCCACTTGGGGAACACTAAAAGAACTTTGTAGCTAGGTAGTATTGGGGGGATAGGTGTTCCAATAACACCCCTCAGTTATTACATCTGAGACATAGAAGTTGTCCAATTAGGGAGCTAAAATCTCTTAGTACTTTTTGGCGCAGTCACAACCGGTTTGTGGGAAGGCCTCTCCCCTAGGAGGGTTGAAGTCGCGAGGATGGTTCCGGAAGCCTGAGTGGAATACCAAAATCCATTCAGTAACCGAAGGGCTACCATTCGCAGTTCTCGGGATATCCCTGTATTGGGATATTGCGATCAAAGGACCAAACGGCAGATTTACCTTTTCTCGACGCGTCATGAACGGAGTATCCTAGTAGCCTTTCTTTAGGATTGATTACCCGGTGTCCCTCCCGGTAGGGGGATATCTAGCCGTTGTCTCAACACTCATATTGTCTGACTTGGATTTCATCACCTTGCAGAGGATATCGTTTGTTTGAGTCACAATACTTTTAGTTAGGTGTTTGCATGATTCAACCCACCTTTGGTCTAGTTACACCTATTTTTTCTAGAAGCCGTTTGCATGTTGGTACTCTGACCGTTTGTTGCATTCCTCCACTTATTGTAGCACAGCTGCTAGAATAAGTGCCTTTTTTGAGGTTGATTTTTTGGCCTGAGAGCCTTCTTTTTCACTCCCCTTCTTGCACCCTTGATTGCATTAGGGTTTTGAGTCTTTTATAGATATATCACCACCTGATACTTAAACAAATTTTTTACACAAAAACTTAATTCTCACCATTGAGAATTTTAGATGCTCTCGTCGTCTACAGGGCGAACTCCCAGAGTTTAGTCCGCTTGGCTCTCCACGTCACGAACGCAGAGCCTTATCCCTTGATTTGACACATCGTCAATCAACTAGACAGTCATCCGATTCTAACACACCTCACTTCACATTTGATTTGGAGGTAGAATCCGAAAACCCCACAGAGTTACCACCTACCAACATTATATCTGGAACACCATTTGATCCACTCTTCACCAGCACCATAGGAGAGACGTCTACAGACCCTTCTACTGCAGTGCCATCCATGGCAACACCTACCCCCCTAGGTATGCCTAATATGGCGGACACTCCACATTTAGGAATGCCCAACACAGGGCCACCTCCTGTTATAGGAATCCCCAACACAGGGCCACCACCTGTTATGGGTATACCCAACATAGGGGTCACACCCCCTCTGGTTTCCACAAACCCTATCCCAGGAATCCCTACTGCTATTCCTAACCCAAGTGTAACCCATGTTGCACTTGGAGCCGCTGGCCCATACCAGACTACACCTATTGGAGGGCACATACCCTCCATACCTAGCATACCTTTAGGCGCTACTGGACCCCTACATCATACCACAATGACTAGGCATGTCCCAGTTCCAGTCACCACATCTGTTAGCTTACCATACATGGCGAGTCTGAACCTGCCAGACTTAGCTAGGCTCACAAACGACCCCATCAGACACGATCCTGCGTGGCCTCACATGCCCACCAAACTCCCCTCTGACATCCCTAAGTTTGAGGGCAAGGCAGGTGAAGACCCCCAGAACCATATCATGTCCTTCCATTTATGGTGTTCCTCCAACTCCATAGTGGACGACTCAATCCGCCTCCGGCTTTTACAACGCACCTTCACTGGCTCTGCATCTAAGTGGTATATCGAGCAACCCCACGGGACGCATGCCACCTTTACCTCCCTCGCCTCCACTTTCCTGCAATTCTTCCAGTTACCTGTCCGCTATGATGCGGGAGTCGAGATCCTACTGTCTTGCAGACAAACCACAGCCACCCACATCACTGACCACATTCATGAGTGGCGTCGACGCCGAAGCCTCTGCAAAATTAAGTTAGATGACCGTATCTTCTTAGATTGGTTTCTAAAATCCCTCCTCCCTCTTATTGCGAAGGATGTGGCATCTGAAAGACCCCAGTCTGAAGAAGAGGCCATCCTCAAAGCCCAACAGTTTGATCTCATTTACGCCCAGTCGGGTTATCTATACACAATCATACCTGACGCCCCACGAGGTGACTCTTCACGTGGTGAGGCACCGGGGGCATCACATGCTGCTGATGGCATCATTGGCCAAATCACACCCCAAGCTAAATCTTTCAGCATGGTGAGTACCATGCCTGCCCCAGACCTCTCTAGGGTTACATCCAGTTCTGGAGCGACAACTTCTTACGCTCCAACAAACCAGACACATCACATTCATGGACCCTCTTGTCCACAACATTGCTATGGACAATCGCCATCAGCATATGTACCTCCTACATACTACAACCAACCTACTACACAGAACCCCATTCAGTTCTCACCACAACCGTTGCAGTATCCACAGCAAGCTGCACCAGCTAATCCACCACATCCAATAGCTCAGAGGTACCAACAACCCCAACAGGCAGCTGGACCACCTCCAACTCCACCAACATATTATCCACCGCAACCTGCTCCTGCACCTGCGGCTCCCCGGAATCCCCCCAATGCTCAAGGGCATGTGTACGCACAACAACCTCAGCCCCAATACCAAAATAACCAACGCAACCAGGGTGGGCAACCAAACCGCGGAAGAGGACGTAACCGTGGAAACAACCAAAACCATAACCAAGCTCCACAACCTACCCATCCTCCGCAAAACAATAACGCGGCGCCTGCTCATCAGAATCCTGATCGGCCACCTAAGCAAGCCAAAAATGCTAATTTGCGAACAAACCATCCTTGTTCTATTTGCGGTGTCTATGGCCACTATACCCACGCTTGCCCACATCTGGAGCGAGCTCGACAACTATGGACAGATGACGTCCATCGTCAGGGGCAGGTGGCTCCTCAGCCGCCACCCAACCCTCCACCACCTCAACAACAACCTTTGGTGCTACAAAACCCTTTTCCAACACAAGGAGTGGTGAACACTCAGCCGTTAGCCCCCCCACAGGGCAACGTGCAACCACAACAAATCACTTACGCCGCTCCTGATCAACCCATGTTTGATTCAGGCACTCACCACTTATTGATGATGTCCACTGCCGATGTCAATATCCAAACCCGTCGGAACCAGTATGGCCCTACCTCCGAAACCCCCCCCGCCGATAAGGATACTAACGCTCATCCCACCGATCAGACGTTATGGAGACCACCTCTTCCACTCGATGGCGTGTCTAAAACACCTCGTTTCCCACTCCGCCGTATCAACAACAACCCCAATGCACGGGCTGCGTCAAATTACAACATCGTAGATGACCTAGCTCAATCTCCCGCAGCCATGTCTGCATTAGAAGTCTTGAAAAACTGTCCTACGCAGCGCAAGACTTTACTTTCCGCCATTGGGGCGATTGACCCAAATGATTCGAAATTGATGACCTTTGATTTGGACCAATCCGAACCACGTCTGCCTTCCACCATAGCAGTCCAAGTTTCTGTTTCTATTCGGAATATTGTCATCCATCGATGTATCATCGATGAGGGTGCGTCCACATGCGTCATGTCCACATTTGTTTGGCAGAAGTTGGGATCCCCTACTCTCCAGCAATCCACCACTGCATTGCGGGCCTACGACGGTCGGTCAGCTCAACCTCAAGGTCTACTACCCAAGGTCCCCGTCTAGTTGGGTGGGAAAACTGTGCTCATCGACATTGAGGTCATTAATGCTCAACTCGATTATAACCTTTTACTTGGCCGCAGTTACATGTACGCCATGAAAGCGGTGGCCTCATCCGTTTTTTGTACCATGATGTTCCCCCATGAGGGACGCGTGGTCAAAATCGACCAACTCACCTACTATGATCCCAATGCCCCTGCAGCACCCGAAAATGTTCTTCCCATGATTGAACAACCCGCTTCTAGTGCAACTACCTCCTTTGTGTCTTCTGTGGGACCCGAACTTTACTCAGATACACCAATGACCTCTACATTCCAGGCCATTCCACCACCGTCACCAGAGACCCATGTCGCAAACCTCTGTACTCTTTCACAGAATACACAAACACCCGGTAGTCAACCACCATTGGTACCGAGTCACATCGGTGTTACACCCATCCACACCATCCCCTTTCTATTTCCTCCTTCGGGTGTAGTAAGCGCCCCGGTTATGGCTACCCTTAGTCTACCCGGGTTAACATTGGGATTACCCGTGTGGTATATTTCGCCTCCCGTTCCACCGCCGACACAAAACGTCATCCTCCAACCGGTACAACCTATTGTTACCACAAATCAACCTCCTCCTGGTGTCGCAATCCCTTCGTCGTCAACGAAACCTCCTCCTAGTCTCAATATCCCTTCGTCGTCAACGAATCCTCCCCCTCTTATCAAGCCCACAGGGGGCAGAGGTCCACAACCATACACTGCTATACCACCTCCTAAGGCAGTTAAACCCCCACCGGTGTTTCGAGCTCCCCCTAAATGCTCGTTGTGCGATGAGATAGGCCATCCAACTCATCAATGCCCACAGTTACCGGCACTCCAAGAGCATATGAATATGTTGGACGATGACGCCGGCATCCCAGTCGTTAGACTTGAGCCACCTCCTCAGCCTCGCGACAGATCACTGCGCACCAACCATCCTTGTGCCATATGCAGTGTTTACGGCCACTACTCTCACCATTGTCCCGATCTCCCTGACTATAGAGCAGCATTGTACGAGTTAAATAATGTCGATTTGGAGATATCTCCTCCCCTCATCGAGGAGATCTACCCCCCTCCATCATCCTCGTCGGAAGAAGTCAATACGATATATATGATTTCAACAACTTTCAAACCAGAACCCCTTGATTTATGGTCTAATTACTTCAATACTGATGAGCAAATTTTGGAAACACTCACTGCACCCGACTACCCTTGGGATGATATGCATCATCGCTCGTACTTCCTCCCGGAAGCATCTACATCCACCGCATCCAACCAGCTATCGGTCGAATCGAAAGATTTCATACCCACTAAGGTCGATTGGTTAAAGGACCCCATCCCAGCACCAGATGCCTTTGAAGAAGGGAACATGTCGAACATTTCCCCCACTATACAGATAGACATTTCCGCAACACCTGGGAAACCTGAGCTCATCTCGCTGGGCGCATCTTGCACTCAAGCAGAAACTCAGGCGTACAAAAAGCTCTTTCAAGAGTTCTGCGATGTCTTTGCCTGGTCCTATACCGAGATGCCTGGTCTCGACCCCGCCATCATAGAACACCACATTGATACATGGCCTGAGGTACCCCCTGTTCGCCAGAAACAGTGACCCATTCATCCTTCCAAACTCCCCGCCGTTAAAGCTGAGGTCGAGAAACTTCGCAAAGCAGGATTCATTTATCCTATTCCGTACACCACCTGGGTGTCAAACCCTGTTCCCGTCAATAAAAAGCAAGGCACCCTTAGAGTATGCACTAATTTCCGTGACTTAAACCACGCTTGTCCAAAAGACAATTTCCCCACGCCATTCATTGACCAACTCATTGATGAGTGTGCGGGCCATGAAGTCCTATCCTTCATGGACGGGTTTTCCGGATATAACCAGATTCACATCCGCAAAGAGGATCAGTACAAGACTTCCTTCACCACCCCATGGAGCACCTTTGCCTACCGCGTCATGCCATTTGGCCTTAAAAATGCTGGTGCCACTTTCCAGCGGGCCATGACCTATTGCTTTCATGACTTGGTTCATATCCTCCGAGTCTACTTTGATGACCTCACAGCTCGTTCCCGAAAACGATCAGACCACCTTAACGACCTCCGGCAAGTTTTCCTGCGTTGTCGCAAATATAAAATCCGCTTGAACCCACACAAGTGTGTCTTTTGCGTCCCGGTAGGCCGGTTGTTGGGTTTCATTGTTTCCCAAGACGGAATCACTGTCGATCCCCTGAAAGTCAAATCCATCTTAGAACTTCCGCCTCCTCGCACGCTTCGGCAGCTCCAAAGTCTACAAGGGCGGTCCAATTTCCTCAGGCGCTTCGTTCCTGATTACGCAACCAAATTCCACGGGTTCTTACGCTTACTTCGTACCCACATACCCTTTGTTTGGGATGAGCAAGCAGACACGGCATTCGAAGCCCTCAAGAAAGCTCTCACACAAGCCCCCTTGATATCCCCACCGGATTTCTATCAAGACTTCACCCTTTATGTCTCGGCATCTGAATATGCTGTGTCCGGAGTTTTGGTCCAAGCAGATGCCTCCCACCAAGAGCATGTGATTTATTACGTCAGCCAGACCTTGTCTGGCCCGCCTCTGCGTTACCCATACGAGGAAATATTAGCCCTAGCTGTAGTCTTTTCCGTACAAAAATTGCGACACTACATTCTACTCAGTCATACCACGGTCGTGGCCGACTCCAACCCTATGGTCTATCTCCTAACCCGGCGACTCCTATAAGGTCGTGTTGCTAAATGGGTCATTATCCTCCAGGAATATGACCTCACTTTCAGAACTCCCAAAAGCACTAAAGCCCTCGCGCTTGCTCACCTCATCACTGACCTCCCATCCTCTTCGACATCACCCGTTATCCAAACGGACTTGATTGACGAGCAGATCTTCATCATTTCGTCTGACGACCCTTGGTACGGAGACATTTTGACTTACCTTCGTACGCAAAAATTTCGACCACACATCGATCGTGATGGACGCCGTCGCATACGACACCACGCCCCCCGATACCTCTTGTTAGGGGATGTACTTTACCGACGCGGCGTTGATACCATTTTACGCCGCTGCCTATCCCATAGTGAGGCAGAACAAGTCCTCAATGATTGTCATAGCGGTGCCTGCGGAGGCCATTTCTCCGGCATGGCCACCGCCCAGAAAATCATTCGGGTAGGTTATTTTTGGCCATCATTGTTTACTGATTGCATCACCGCAGTCAAGCATTGCTAGAACTGCCAACTCTTTGACCCCAAAGCAAGAACCCCCCCCACCCCCCCTTCATCCAGTCATTACTGTTGGACCATTCTGCAAATGGGCCATTGACTTCCTCGACTGCAACCCCACGTCAGCCGGCGGTCACAAACACATCGTTGTGGCCGTAGATTATTTCACCAAGTGGGCAGAAGCCATGCCGACCTATAATTGCAAAGCCGACACTGCAGCGCGGTTTTTCTTCAACCATGTTATCGCTCGTTTCAGAGTGCCGAAGCAACTAGTCTCTGACCACGGCTCTCACTTCGAAGATGCCGTCTGGAAAGAATTATCAACCATATTGAAATTTGAACACCATTTCTCTTCCACTTACTACCCCCAAGGAAACGGCCAAGTCGAAGCGATCAATAAAATTTTAAAGACCATTCTCCAACGTACTGTAGACAAGCACAAATCCAATTGGCACCACATGCTTTTCCTGGCACTATGGGCCTACCGCACCTCAACCAAAACCGCCACCGGTTTTACCCCTTTCCATTTAGTTCACGGTGTCGAATCCGTCCTCCCTATTGAGTGCCAGATCCCAGCCTTAAATATCACCGTTGAACTCCTACCGGACACTTCCCCGATCGAGCAACGTTTACTACTCCTAGTGCAGGCCGATGAAGATCGGCGCACAGCCATTCAAAACATGGAAGCAGCTAAACAACGATCGAAACTAAGTTACGACAAACACGTCCACCCGAGAACCTTTTCTGAGGGAGACCTTGTCCTTGATTACGATCAAGCTCATGATAAAACCGGGAAGGGAAAGTTCGTGTCTATGTGGCAAGGCCCCTATATCATACACACCTGCCTCGGGCAGGGGGCATACATTCTGACCAATTCAGAAGGCAATCTCCTACGCAACCCACGCAACGAGTTGTACCTTAAAAGATTTTACCCATAGAAAATCTGATGGACACCATCGTCCATTTTAGTATAGGCATACTTTCTTTGTTCACAAAAAATTCAAAAAACCTAAATATTTGTTTTTCTCTGCATGACCACAGATGGAGCCTCTTCCACTCTGCCATGTCGGTTTCGCTGATGGTGCAAGCCGTTGGTCTCCCAATATCGCCTCCGCAGCTTGGGTAATATACTCCCCTTCACATGAGTTAATCCACATTGACGGAGTATGTTTAGGTGCCGCCACCAATAATCAAGCTGAATACGATGCCATGACCGGTCTCCTGGCCGCAGCTCTCCATATGAGCATCTGTCACCTCAACGTTTTCTTGGACTCACAGCTCCTAGTTGCCCAGCTTAACAATGATTACCAAGTACGCGATCCCTGTCTTTTCAGGAAATTCCTATGCACTAAACAAATGGTTAGACAGTTTGAATCCATTTCATTCACACATGTCCCAAGACACCTCAACAGTGTAGCAGACAATATGGCCAACAATGTCCTCGACTGGCACACCAATCACATCATGTCATATCCATAAACAAAATGCATCCACGTGCATAACATGTGCCTCCACGGGCATATCCATAAACAAAATGCATCCACGGGCATATCCATAAACAAAATGCATCCACGTGCATAACATGTGCCTCCACGGGCATAAAACAAATAAGACAAATGTGCATCCACGTGCATACACGACAATATATCCAAAATATATACACACATATATATAAACCATGATAGTCAATATGTCATAGGTGCCCTCAGCACCCGATATACAAAAATACATCTGTCATACAAAAAATGCTTCCCCATATGCTCATCAGCATTTGGGGGCAGATACAATATCATCTACTCAGCAGGATCCCTAGGCTCCTCCGGATCCTCCTCTACTGGCTCCGCCGGGTCAGGACGAGCCCGAACTCTCCGCTCTGCTGGCCCCGCTGGGTCATCCCGTAGACGGATCCTCATCTGAGCCGGCTCTGCAGGGACATCCCGAGCACCACCCCTGTGCCCTGCCACAAACACCGTCGTCCTCAACAAGAGCGACCGCCACTCAGGAGGCGCACCGAAGCAACCCTCCAAAATATCCCGATCCAGGTCTCTCCAACCATCCTCGGGGAGTCCAGCTAAGATCCTGGCAAAGGTCTGTCTGACACCCTCTATGGAGTCATTGCGAGGGCCAACCCCTCGCCCACGAGCCGCAAAGCCTCCACCACGCGGAGGGGGTATCGCTGCAGGTGGATGGGCGACCAACATCGCCGCCCCTGACGAACCACGTAGTCAGGCGGTGGCACTGGACCCACATCTGCACAAAGCAAGTAAGCCATCACATACTATACAACAATAATCCTCAATGATAAATCAAACAACATATGATATAATATCAAATTAAAAACAAAACATACCGTTTAAACTCCAGGCCTGTCCTGGGGCACGAGGCATCTCTGGGTCACCTCGGTAGTCCATGCCGGCATAAGGGTAGTCCTCAATAACCAGAGGCATCTGCTCCCACTGCTGATAAAAATCCTCCGTGAAGAAGCCGCGGACACCACCACCACCACGAGGCATCATCTGCCCCCATCTCATCATACAAGGCTCACTCACGAGACCAGCACGAATGGGTACCCGTGGCCGCAAGGTCGGCACCCGCTCGAAGAAAAAATAGCATAAAAATGAAGCATAACAAAACTCACCTCCCTCTCGAACGGCCTTGTCCAGATCTCTCCGGACACCCGCCAGAAACATCTGCCCCCAGGCATAATATGTCCCCCGAAGAACGGAGTCCACCATCATCGTCTGTCCCCCAGACATGCGATGTGGCGCAGCAGCACCCAATATCCGCAGTACACATGCCCCAACAGCTCGCATATCCCACTCACGTAGGGATCGCAGACTAATAGAGCTGTTCTGCAAAACAACATCATCGACACAGAAAGTCTGTAACAGGTCCTCCATATCTACACCTGGAGGGATCCTAGGTAAGAGATCACCCACCTCACCCAAACGAGGCAACCCAGTCAAAAAATAGACGTCCGTGAGAGTGATCTCTAACCTCTCACCCCCAATAATAAATGCACCCTCCGCCGGCACCCACCAATGCACAAGCTTGTTCAGGAGCCGTCTCACTGAACGAATAGGTGGGATCTGAGCAAACTTCAAAATTCCGCTCATAGCCAGAGTCTAGCTCACCCCTGCATCAGTCTCAATCCTCGCCATAAGATCATCATCGATCTCTCGCTCCCGCCATGAGGACTGTGGTCTCCTCAACATCCTGCTAGAAAACAGAAGAAATTTTTAGCCCCAGCATAAAATTCTTTTGAAAAAATCCCATCGCGGCTTTTACACAAAAAGCCGCGATGCCCATCGCGGCTTTTCCACCAAAAGCCGCGATGACCATCGCGGCATCCATGCAAAAACCCGCGATGAACATCGCGGGTTTTGGCCGGACAGTCGCGATGAACATCACGACTATCCCCCATGAACCCGCGATGAACATCGCGGGTTCCAGCCTCGCAGTAGCGATGAACATCGCGACTATCAGCCTAAAACCCGCGCGGTTCATCGCGGGGAACAGCCCCGAAACCCGCGATATTCCACGTTGGAGAGTCAACATGGAATTTCGCGGCCTTCAGGGGCCCGCCGCCAAACAAAAAAGACATAATTGACAAGGCTAAGGCAAATAGAGTTACCTGCAACTCGCTGAATCGAAAACCAACGGTGAAATCTCCCGGAAATCAAGAAATAGCTCTGACAGCTCTATCAAACTCGTAAGTAACAATGACAAGTCATTTGGGCCCCACGCCCTATTTATAGGAATTCCACCAATTTTCCAACAACCATTGCGATATCATACGAAGTCCATTTCTCAAACCGTTGGTACCGTTGGAATCAGCACAGTGAGAACTTCATGCAGGTTCCTTCCTTTTCCCGTTTTTACGGGGTCTATTTTTTGACCATTTTTTGGCCCCACTTGTCACCTCGGTTTGCGTGCCACATCGGCCGTTCTCCGTTTTGGACGTGCCTTATATCACCGGATTCAGTTTTCCGCGCTCGTGATGATGCTTGAGATCATTTCTCACTGTCACGTCCCGATTGTCAGGGCATTTTTTCCATGCCCCCCTCCTCACCTCGGTTTGCGTGCCACATCAGCCGTTCTCCATTCTGGACATGCCTTATATCGCCGGATTCAGTTTTCCGCGCTCGTGATGATGCTTGAGATCATTTCTCGTTCTCACCTTTAGATTTTTTGGGCATTTTTTACATGCTTCACTCGTCACCTCGGTTTGCGTGCCACATCGGCTGTTCTCCATTTTTCGACGTACCTTATATCGTCGGATTCAGTTTTTCGCGCTCGTGATGATGCTTGAGAACATTTCTCGCTATCACGTCCCAATTTTCAGGGCATTTTTTATGCCCCCCACGTAGCCTTGGTTTGCGTGCCACATCGGCCATTCTCCGTTTTCGACAATCCTTATGTCACCGGATCCAGTTTTCCGCACTGATGACGATGCCTGAGACCTTTTCTCGTCCTCATCAATCCATTTTTGTTCGGTATAATTTTACCCCTTTTTTCGGGCCGAGCAACCCCCTTTACGAAAAAGGCACTTAGGCAGTTTCTGTTAAGCTCTTTTCTGACTCCTAAAACAATGAAAAGATCGCCGAGCAATCTTGCTTCCTTTCATGCTCGCTAAACGTATCTGAAAGGGCGTCTACCTGGTATAAGTTTACCCCTTTTCCGGACCTTGTAGACTAATTACGAAAAAGGTATACTCTAGTCACATCGGCTAGAAGAGTTCTCCATCCGCATCATTTTATGCTTTTTCGGGCCTTGGAGACTACACTTACGAAAAAGAAACACCAATATAGCCCACTTACCATTTTCAGACTCTCTAAACATGAAAGCAACCATGAGCATGAGCCGTCCTGGGCTCACAAAATCCACAGGACCGTACCATTTCAGAGCACACTTTTATCCCTTCTTGGAGCTCATTAAAACTACGAAGAAGGAATCAATGGTGCCTCTTGGCGCCACGACAGATCACATCTACTCATATGGCAGCTTCCCCATTTTGGTCGCCTTTGTTCAGAGTATTCTACAGTATGTCACCTTGATAATCCCTCGACAGCACCTATCAGCTCATCCTCCCCCCCAGAGTCAATATATACCATTCAGTCAAAGCAATGATCCCCACACCTACAAGTCAGTTCCCTACGCTGCCAGGTCAACCATGTCATCATGCTCTGAACAAAGGAAGTTTGAGTCTACCCATTTTTTGACCCAGTTATTTCCCATTCCCACAAGTATGTCTGTCCTACCATCAGTACTACAACACTTCAGTTTTACACCTCGTGCTCCTATCAAGGAAACATCATTGCCCTGTTAGTTGCTGGTCTCCCTCTGTCGACGACAACCACATTGATTCCAGAGGATAGACCTAGAGGTCCCTGTGTCTTGGACTCATCACCATTTATGATGAGTACCTACGAATCATTTCGAGAGGAATCTTCAGTGCCTCTCCAAATGGTTGTTTCTCACATGCTCGACTTCAACACGTTGATCGCATTGTTGAGACTCGCACAAGGTATTCGTCCATTTCACTTATTAGTCGAAGACCCCGGATACCTCCTGACTCCTCCACATTTGAGAGTCTTCCTATGGATAACACCAGTTACACTTTTTCTATAGATATCCGGGTTGCGCATGGCGACAGTATTCAGATGTACCCCAGTTTCATACTCCCTTGAGTATACAGTTATATTATTTCTCAGAGATGACTCATAGTCTTTGAGTCCCTACAGATGTTGGACACCTTCAGTTTCAGCAGTCCCTCAGTTATTCCAGTGTATCAATTATTGACATCCGTTATGATCAGGAGTACATGCCAAAATAATGTCCCCCCTGGACCATTATGGTGTACCAGTAGATTCTTTATGTATTAGATCCCCCTTCTTGGGACTAATTGTTATGTATATGTCTTGATACGAGCATGGGAATGCCCGCCTCGTCCATTATCAAAGATTATACCTCATTCATATTGAGGCCATGTAATATTTTTTGTTTCTTGCAGATTCCAAGGGCCGTGGCTCCAGTCTCCAATCGGTCTCTTCTCCTTCCCAAACCCCTGAAAAAAGACAAAAGAACTATGATGTCTATCGGCCATACGATAAGCTCCTGCCCTCACACATCAGGGGGCAATCTGTTAACACCTAAAAAGTGCTCACTAGCTCATTCCCTTATTCACATGACCCATTTGTCCACTTTTCCACCATCTGAGCCTCTGAAACCAACAAAAGGTCACCAAAAGACCTTAGTACACCCCTTTTTCCATTAAAAAAGATTATTTTTCCTGAAAAGCATAAAAAAACCCTCAAAAAGGGTCCAAATTCCCAAAAATATTAAAAAGGGAATTAATGATATTATTTTTATTCAAAAAAGGAAAAAGGAGGGAAAAGTACCTAAACCATGTTGGTCAATACCATTTGGTTTCCACAAAACCACAAATGGTATTCCTCACCACCAAAACCTATAAAAAGGTGGTAGGGGCTCCTCATGTCACATCCATCCATTATCTCATCCTCATGCTGCCGAAATCTCCCTTGAGCATTTTAGCCATATAAAAAGGTGGTAGGGGCTCCTCATTTCAATACAAATTCATTCTTTAATATTTTCTTGTTCTTGTTTTTTAAATATTTACATTATTTGCTTATATTCTTGCATAGATCCATGATTAGTTTTGTTTAGATTAGTTTCTTGTTTAATTCTATTGAAACTGCTGCTACTAGTTAGCAGGTGCCCATAGCACTAAGCCTGGTTGCAAAACCGGGCCAACAAAGGGGCGCCGGTAATACGACTTGGTAAGAATGCCAAGTATACCATCAAGGAGTCGAGGACACCAAAGGGTGTCCAGACGACGGGAAACATAGTGCCACAACTGCAAAGATTGCAGTATAGCGACCACGATGTATTGGCATATACAGAATGCACTAAGGACACACATAATGAGGTAGTGCATGAAGAAGGAGGCCTGATCACAAGAGAATCGGCGCAGTGGGCATTGAGGCTGAAGCAATCAGAGCTCTTATCCATCATTCACATGCCGCATTTCGGGATATCGGGGGAAGCAAATGCATGCGTAAAGAAGCTACTGGCCTTCTTTCATGGCATATATTTATGGTTGGATACAAAGGTTCCAGTAACGGTCGACCTTATTTCACAGATAACAGGATTACCCAAGGTCGGGGTAGATCCTTCACAATACTTCCAGGGGAAGGATAACAACAAGAGACTTGCTGCAAAGATGAAATCAAAATATGGGGTGGAGAAGAACACCCGAGGGTAATTAATTGACACAATAAATGATCAGGCTGTGAGGGCCACAAAAAATCTATTAGCATTAAAGATCGTAAGGAAATATCGACCAAATCAATGTACATCCGAGGTGATTTCATCTACGGAGCAGTGTGCAGTAGGAATCAAGATTAATTGGTCACTATTCTTGCTGAATGAGTTGATGGAGGATTCGGTACAAGCACAGGAGAAAGGTAAGCCATTTACATACTCATGGATGCTAATGTTAATAATGTTGGTTTGATGGATGGAACCATCGCAGTATCAAGGGATGGAAACATAATTAGTCGAAGTGTGTTGAGGAGCACGATACAAGAATTTATGGGCGCTAAACGATAGAGAAAGACAAACAGGTAACAATATTCAATTCTTTATTTATTTAGAAATGTTGAAAATAGATGCGGAAGCACTTCCACGATTAATAGAAGAATCATCTAGGAAGTACAGAAGGATTGCAAGGTTGTCGGTAGGGACCCAGGCGATATACATTCAGGCATGCGTAGACCCACAGAAGAAGTGGCTACCGATGCAATAAAACTGAGCGATGCAGAACTAGATTCCATTTTGGAAGAATGACTAGAAGAATGGAAGGTTCTGGTAGAAAAAGACCAATTGTCGAACCCAGAGAATGGGCAGTTGATAGATGGACCACGACCACAAGAAGAGACAAAGGATTCAGACGGTGAAGAGGAAAGTGCGAATGAAGGTGAAGCTATAGAAGAACAATCGCGTACCACAAGTCACAATGAGGCATCATCTGCAACTCAAACATATTCAGAACTTGAGATGCAACAAGAGGAAGAAAGGACAAAGCACAGGTTTGAGAGAGGCGAGGGTAGTGCAATTGTAGGCATCCCCGACGATCAAATGAATAAGTTGTTGGAAAATATAACAACTATGGTGGAGGAAAACCATGTGAAAGTCACACAACATGCGACTGAGTACTTCCATCAGGTATCGCAATTGCTACAAACATTGTGTAACGCAATAACGGAGACAAGGATACCGCAAGGAGAAGTGGATCCAAGTGCGTCAATAGCAAGGATCGAGGTGGATATCGGCACAAAGAGGAGGATAGTACAAATACTACATGGTGAGATCACCACCGGAGACGCAGACATGGATGTCGCGTTGCGAGGGCATGATTCGATCAGCATAGATTTCAATATGTTGTTGATGTTTTTTCTGCATCGCACTCACACTGCAGTAAGTGAAGAGATCAACGACAGGGAGGCAACAATGCACAATCAGATGATAAGTTACAAACGACAAGTGCGGAGCACTGAAGTGGAAGTACAACGACTTTAGGAAGAGAAAGAGGTAATTATAAGTGAAAGAGAAAAGGCATTCGAGGACAAAAGAAGGTTGGAGCATGCCATAACTATGGCATACAAAGACGTGTTCGAAATAGATAAAGATATGATGGCGGAGGAAAAATAAATAAATTTAGGAGAGGTCATTGCAGACCTACGAAAGGAGAATGAAGAACTACAAACAAGGGCGGTGCCAAGCACGCCACTAGAGCATATTGAAGAGAGGAAGAGTGCGATTGAGGAAGTTGCGATAGAGATCGCATAACTCGAGAAAACAACTCAGACGATCGCAGAAGATGTAACACAATTTTGGGGAAGTTTAGTGCAGGACGAACAATTGCACCAGTTGAACGTGTAACTCGGTGGATGGAAGCGAAACTTGAATCATTGAGATGATCACTTAAAAGGATGCCCCTACTAACGCAGATGATGAAGGACAAAAAGCTAAAAGAATTGCAACATCGGTTTAACAAGGTGCATACAAGGCAACATTGAAGAACAACGCACTTGGATGAGCTATAGACAAAGGCAGAACAGTTGGCGGTCAAAGCAATGGAAGGGATGACGCAGATCAAGCAAGAGTTGGAGAAAGCATAGCAGATGGGTGGTGAACACCCGACAAAAAAAGTAGAATATTGCGCAACAGTCAAAGCGTCGACCATAGAAGCTGTCGACTAGGTTAAGGCTGCATACGACGACTTCAAGATGCAGATAAACACACCAACAGTTTCGAGCTAAGGTGGCTTGAGGGTGAGCCACAATTTTGTGTTGGGGGTCTGTTGGCACGGGTCCAGAGCGCACAAGTGCGGTACCGCCAGCGACGGAAGGGTCATTGGCAGAAACAAAGGACCGATCGCGAAGGATAAAAGAGCCGAAAAATGAGGAAGATTTGGTTAAGTTAGTAATGGGCCATTTGGACCATTTTGTAATGACCAAGTGAGCCTATAAATAGAAGTATGATTGTAAGCCTAAGGGCATCTTTTTGGCATCGATTGAATTGTATCTTTTGCACCTTTTTGTATTGGAGTGTATCCATAAGCAAATGAGTCGATCTTGAGTTTGATCCACATCTTTTGTTCTGAGTTTGTATTGGTTTTGCGATATGTATTCCGGAGAATTTAGCGTTGTATGAGACAAGTTGATGAGTAA
Source organism: Larix kaempferi (assembly GCA_027924585.1). Lineage (NCBI taxonomy): Eukaryota > Viridiplantae > Streptophyta > Pinopsida > Pinales > Pinaceae > Larix > Larix kaempferi. Next base: position 12,359,190 of record BSBM01000434.1, read on the forward strand.
TGAGAAATATTGATTGTGTTATATCTCTGTCTGTGTTGTTTTGTATCGCAGTGTGACTGAATGTGACTTATCGCAGTATTTGATGGTTCAATATGTTATATAAATGAAATCGCAGTTATGTGATGTATCTCATATCTCTTGATTATGCTTTGATAAACTGTCATTTCCTTGATCTGGTTATTTTTTGACAATGAGATAATTGTGTTTGATGTGAATAAGGGTTATGTCGATCCCCAAGTTGAGTAGATCTGGTTGTTAGGTCGACAATATGATGTTCTGATGCGAATGTGAATCCCTGGTTTATGTTGTGAATGAGTGTGAAATAATGCATGTCTTCTTACAACCGCGAAAACTTGGTTCTTGCATCCCCCTTAGATACATCGGGTGAGACTTCACTCACTCTGCGGGTGTTGTTGGAAAGGATAAAAATTTTCTGGGCCAATGTCTATGGGAGTCTGTGTTGAGGTTTGTTGACAATAGTGTGAAGTGAACTCTTGTCGACAAAACTGTGTCAAAAGATGTTCTTCTAGGACAACCATATATGTGGAAGCGTCATGCTTTATATGAATCATGACCTCATAGTGTCATTGTCACTTTGGGAGGAAAACTCTATCGAATACCAGAGACAGTTGTAGTCTCGTGGACCCCAAACAAGCAGTGCAGGAATATAATCTACAACACTAGGAAATTTTCCCTAATCGAAATTTCCACGGAAGGAGAACATCATATCGCAGAGACATCCACAAGCTCTGCACAGGATCCCTCTACTCAGCAGATACAAGAAGAACACAAATTCATTACAGCACCATCTATCTGGGTACCTCTACAGTGCAAGGCCATGCATTTAAGGTGCTCCTCCAGAAATAAATCATCCACACTGATGTAGACCAAGGATAACATAACAACCAATATTATTGAACAGCTCTAGTGCATCCATCAACAACAATTACAACCCTATGAAGATGTCAAAGAAAGACAACCTTTTCACTTTAGCAAATGCCGCACCAAGAGCTCAACTCAACACACAGTTCGACATATGATAAGGGATTTGACACAATGGATACCATTGCTTCCTAAGGGGGGAGGATTGATCCATATGGATATCGGTGGCCACCCACCTATTCAGCTGGCTCAAAATGGTTTCTCATTTTGGCAATTTTCTAGTAATTTTCTATGGTTTTTCGGGTCCCAAACTTCTGGGGCCGTTTTGAGGCCCTTAATGACATTTTTTGGCGATTCAAGGGAGGCGGGGGGGGGGGGGGGGTGAATGGCTTCAAATGGAATACATTTTCCCCCAGTTGAAAGTTGTAAATCTCATACAGACCTTTCCAACGGGCTATCCAGCGCCCCAAACGAAGATCATATACAAAATTTATGACCCCGGGTAGTTGACTGTTCAATTAACCACCTTGGAGCCGCAAACTTTATGAAGTTTCATCTTCTAGGGTTAGGATTTTGGATGTTTGAGATTCTTTCCCTCATGCTTATGATAAATAGACCCTTTTGACCTATTTTTGTAGGAATCTTGGCACGAATGAGCATAGCGGCCACATCTTTTCTCAGAGATAGCTACCACCATTCTAGTTGTTTTATTTTACAGTTTGTTCTATTTCAGCTATTTAATATATTACGTGTTTACTATATCACTTTGTTCTTTGCAATATATCTGTGTATATGGTTCTATAACTTCTCTTTCATTTCGTTCCCATGTAAATCCGGATCAACAAGATCCCCTTCTTCAACATTTTCTAAAAGTTAAATCTCGGGTGGCCGCATACGGTCTAAATTTTTTTTTTGGATGCTCCTCCGGTAGTGAATGCTAAGTCTTTGTTGTGATTTCTTAATGTAGTAATTTTTCTTCCTTTCGCTTAATAGCTTTGTATTGGAAAGAATGTCCATTTTCATCTGTTGTTTTTGGGAACCGTTTAAAGTTTTGTGTCAATGTAAGCCGTCTGAGATTTGTCCTCTGGGTTTTTATCCTCTTACGAAGGTGTATCTGTTTTCCTTCTCATAATTGATCATGCTTTTTTACTGAAACTCTCATGTATACTTTGATTCATATTGAATATCAAGTATAACCTTCTACTGTGTGGAAAAAAAGAGTCAAAACAGAATAGAATGCCAAATGGCGGGTGCTACCTCTATTTCATAACTTGATTGAAATTAATAGATACATAATAAAAAATGTCCTCAAGTGATGTTGTCCAATAGTGATCAAAAGCCTTGTCCTGGAGCCTGAGGCTAACTGCAAATAGTTTCTTGGACAAATTGAATTGGAAGTTTGAGTCAAGGTAATTCAATGAGATATCCTAGGGACAATTGTATGGAGGTGAGGGTAGTTGGTTGAGTGCCATAATGTCAGGATGATGGATTATAAGACTAACTATGTTGGAAGAGAGTTTACATGTCTATTTTTTTAATTTCAATAATATATTATTTTTCAATTAATTTAATATATGTTTGGAGTTTCTCTTGTTTCATTTCATCAACTATATGTCTCTACTTTTTAATTAAAATAATAAATAAATTTAAAATTATTCTAAAATAAAAATTTAATTTAAGCAAAATTTTATATATAATATAAAAATCATTATATTATATCTCTACCAAAATATATTAGATATTAATATTTTAAAATATCAATATTTTAAAATTAGTAAAAATGTAAATTTGGAAAAAGATAAATTGCCAACTTATAATTATAATTTAAATAAATATAGTATATCAATTTAAATGAATTAAATATATTTAATTTTAAAAGAACAATAAACTATAAATAGATTAAATATTAAAAATAAGTAAATAATAATGTAATCTAAATTTTTAACTTGTAAAATAATGAAAATATTTTGTAAGATAAATCAATTAAATTAATTAAAATTTCTAATTGTTAATGTATAACTTGAAAAATATTGTCAACCCATATTTTTTTAAGTTTCAAATTTGCATTATATATATATATATAATTTTCATCTAATATCATTAATACATAAAGGAGGGTTCAATAATGGTAGCTCACCTAAATGATTTTAATACTGTAATAAAAAAAATTAGTGTCAACTAGTGTAAAGGTGGAGGATGAGGACAAAGTAATCATTTTACGATGTCCCCTCTTGGATACCTAGGATCAATTGGTGATGAGCATCACTAACTCATCATCTAGAACTTTGAATTTTGATGATGTTGTAGAAACTTTATTGGGTGCATGGGGGTCATTAGGTACCCCCTATTTAGGGATGTAGAGCTCCCAAGGATAAAACAATTAGACCCTTCAAGTGTACTTTGGTTCATTCTAGAACCCTTATATGTACTATATAAAAGGGGAGTAACTCCTGGCATTGTATCACAAGAGAGAATAAAGCATCGTAAATTGTTTGTCGAGCAATAATAACAAATTGTAGTTGTTGTTTCCACAAAGTTTTACTTGAGCACAACAAGGTTTCCACCTAAATCTCATGCACTATTGTTATTGTTGTTTTCTTCTTCTTTTTTATATTTTTATAACATTTGGTATCAGATATTGGACGAATTTAAGGCATAGGGATTTTTGTGAGTTGGAGCTACAACAATGAGAAGAGTTTTAATCAAGAGTGATATTGAGAAGTTTGTTGGAAAAAAATTCATCTTATGGAAGATGAAGGTGGAGGATTTTAGGTTCAAAATGACCAGGCCATAGCCTTGAAAGGGGTTGCATATAAAACAAGCAGCATGACAGAAGAGGAGTAGATAAATATGGACATGATAACAGTTTTTACAACTCTTGTTTTACATGTAGACTATGTCTTGTTGAATGTTACTAAATGAAAGATTGTGTAAGCCCTTTGGCAGAAAATTGAGAAGTTGTATGAGAAATAGATAAGGTTTTCATGTAAAAGAATATTTATTATGAGTATTGAGGAGGGTTCAACTATGGGAAATCATTTGAACAAGTTCAACACCCTAATTAGTAAACTAGCCTCAGTTAGTGTAAAGGTAGAGGATGAGGACAAACCCATTAGTTTACTTTGTTCCCTCTCGGATACTTAGGGCCAATTGGTGATGACCATCACCAACTAATCATCAATAAATCTAAATGTTGATGATGTGTTAGTTGCTTTGCCGAGCATGTGGGGGGGTCATAAGGGGGGGTTACCAGGAACCCCATGTCTAGGGGTGCGGTCATGAAGTCAGTGAGGAAAAAATTTCTAAACCCTTCAAGTGTATTCTAGTTCCTTCTAGAATGCTCATAGATATTCAATGAAAGGGGAGTGAATCCTAGCATTGTATCACAATAGATAATAAAGCATTACAAGTGTTTTTATCAAGTACTACTAAAAGATCAAAGCTAGCATTGCCTTGTAATTTGACCTATGCACCATAAGGTTTCCACATAAATCTCATGTTCTATTGTTATTGATGTTTTTTTTTTAATATTTTTCTAACATCTAGCATGGGATCCAAGAAAACTCGCAAGAACAAGATTTTATGTGATTTGGAGTTGCGATAATGAAAGGAGGTTTAACCAATTTTAAGATAGAGAAGTTTGATGGAAATAATTTCTCCCCATGGAATATGAAGGTGGAAGATTTGCTAGTTCAAAATAGCCAATCCCTAGCCTTGAAATGGGTTGCAAAAAAACCGAGCAACATTATAGATGAGCAGTGGATAATGATGGACAGGAAAGTAGTTTCTACAATTCATGTTTGGTTAGTAGACTCTGTCTTGCTCAATGTAAATGGACAAAAGGAAGTGGAAACCCTTTGGGAAAAATATTGGAAGTTGTGTGAGACTAAATCAATAACAAATAAGTTTAAAAAAATAACTTTATCATTTGAGGATGTAGGAGGGTTAATTGTGGAAAATCATCTGAACGATTTTAATACCCTAGTCAATAAACTAGTCTCGATCATGAGGGATTCATCTTGTTGACCAATAACTTATCATGTTCATTCATATGTTGAAGAATATAACATTGGAATATATTCTTATTTGTATTATTTTTATTGTACACCCTACGGGGATTATTCTTGATGTAATTGATTATGTAAAAGTCATTGAAAGAGTCAATGTAAACCCTAACTATTAGGTCAGCTTGGAAATATCTAGAAAAGAATGTTTTATTGTGAATTGTAAAAGTCGGCCCAGTTAGGAGAGTCAAGTCGGCCTTGTTTGGTAAAAGGTCAAGTCAGTTGATTAGTATAAATGAGGAGTTCGACCTCCTCATTTGGTCACCACTCTCACTCATTGAGCTTGCATGAGTAGGAGAGATAGAGTCAAGTGAATTGTTGCTTTTAGAGTCTTCTTGTTTTGGGTCTTTACACGAGGGATACTATTGTACATTCTGACGAATCTACATAGAAGAACTTTGTTGGATTTTTCTACCCCGAGAGGGTTTTCCCACGATAAATTTGTTGTGTACTATTGTTTATGCTGTGCTTGTTTATCTTTCAGTGATTCATATTGTTATTTCACTTAAAATTTAACATCATAAAGGGGGCTTTTTTAATTGTGAAAAATAAGGTCAATATATTGTAGGTATTGGGGGGGAGTAATGTAGGGTATGAGGGTTTATAGGTATTGGGCGTTATAAAAAGGGTTATCTACCAAAAATAGGGGATATCTAGTGAAAATAGGGTTTTTAAATTGAAAATATGTATTGAGAGTGGGGATCAAAAAAATGATTTTCATAGGTATTTATCAATATATAATAAAATTAGGGCTATTCTTTAATACCCCACAAACACATGCGCTATGGAATAGTTTCACTAAGTGAAGACCCCATGGGATGATGCTACCATTTCTATTTGAAATTGATTTATCAATATACCAATTGTCATTATGTCATTGTTTAGAGCCTATCTCAAAAAGACTTGATAGATTCATTTTCGCTTAAGCATAAAGGTCTAGATCTTGGACTAGTGAAGGAGTGATATCCAACAATGTCCTAGATTTTCTTTTACATAGGGAGGGAAGAGGAAAATACTCCAATTATTCCTTCTAAGCTCAATTCATATTGGCTTAAGGATTTATAATTCATATATTTTGTTCAAAATGAATGAAAGAACTTTTATGTTGCCCTTGAGGATTCTACAATGTTCCAATTTAGTGACAAAATGAAAAGGATTGAGAAGAAAATAATCGAGTAGGCAAAGGTTAAGTTCAAGGATTCTCATGAACATATTTGGAACTTAAAAGAAGATGTTTAAAAAATCTACAAATCTAATATGAGTGGAATCTTTATAAAAGACTAATTGTGGAATATTAAAAACTTGGAATCCTTAAAGAAAGAGCTCTTAGAGTGGGAAGAATCTAAATGGCATCGGTAGAGTCGATCCCTATGACTTTCCCAAGGTGATGAGAACACTCTGTTTTTTCACAATTATGCTAGAATGAGAAAGAATATCAACATAATACGGAGCATATCCAATGGATATGGTGGGTAGGTAAACAAGTTTTGGAGATAGTTAAGGTAGGCACATCTTACTTTCAAAAGTTATTCAAGGAACCACCAAGAGAAAATGTAGTCGAACTTGTAAATATTGTTGCCCTAGTTTCCTTATTTTTGTAAATCATGAGAAAAATTTAGACCTTATGGATGAGATTTTTTGGTGTAACTTGAAGGAGAGATCGAATCCCTTTAGAAAGACGAGCCTTGGGATAGATGGATGGCCCATTAAATTCTATGTTGGATTCATTGAGCTATTTGGGAATGGTATATTCATGGTGGTTGAAGAATCCAAGAAATTTGCGAAGGTTATGGTGCCATAAACACCACCTTCTTAGCCATGATCCCTAAAAAAGATGTTCTTAGGTCCTTGGATGATTTTATACTTATATCATAGTGTAATACTATATACAAGATCATTGCTATGGTCATAATGAGAAGACTTAAACTACTGCTATCCCTAGCCATCTTAAGTGATAAATTCATGCTTCGTAATGATATTCAAATACTTGAAGCCATAGGTATTTCTCAGGAAGGCCTACATTTAGTCAAGGTAATAAAAAATCCCTATTTAATCATTAAATTATATTTTTCGAAGGCACATGATAAAGTAAGTTGGTCTTATATAAGATTAATGATGCTAAGCATGAGATCCTCTTGTGATTTTGTTAATTGGGTGGAAGTTTATTACTCTTTTGTCCATTTTCATTGCTCATTAATCATTCTTCCACTTTTTATTTCAACCCTCTAGAGGATTGAGGTAGGGTTTCCACCTCTCTCCTCTTCTTTTTTTATTGATTGTTGAAGGGTTTTAAGTAGATGCTTGATTAAAAGTAAATCCAATGGTGTACTTATAGGTATAAAGATAAAATTCAACATTTTTCTTCCCCACCTTCTTTTTCTCGATAATGTGTTGTTGTTTAGTGACGGTGTTAACACCTAAAAATTGCACACATGCGACATTTCAACAATTCATCCAGTAAGGCATCATCAACATAAATAATGCATATCACTATAGGCATCCTCAATAGATCCAAAACATAGCATGAGTTCATAACTACCAAGAAACAGTCAAAACAAAGGGTAGCGCAGGTGATACATAGTTGACATGTGCTATAGCATAGGTTATCTGAACAATTCCCACGCTACACCCTCACGGATTTTCCTTTGATATTCGTGCTACTGTTAAAATGATGAGAGCACTCACTCCCAGCAGTGCATTGAATGCTCAAACCTCCCCAAATATATGAATTCGGCTCCTCACACACTTGGTGGCATTAATCAGGCCCCCTTGTGTACCTTGGAACTAGTTCATGAAGGAGGAGAGTTCACATTTGGATCTAGTTGTTTGTTGGCCACCTCTTTGCCTATAAAAAGAATCCATTGGCATGCATTTTCTAGAGATAAATCAGATCAAGGTTATGTTGTTTTATTTGAGTTGGAGCTTCCCCATAACCCACAATTTCCTACCATTGTGAGCATTCCCAAGCTCCCTTTCCACCTTCCATCTAGGGGAAAGTGTTTCTCTCCATTGTTCTACCATCTACTTAGCATTTAGTTTGGTCAAGAAAGGCTTCCCTAAGGGAGATTGTTGGATTCCCTTGAAGCCCACACCTCCTAGGTGTTGTATAGTTATTCCATTGCGAAATCCAAGAGTGGTTTATCATATCTTTGGTGGAGTTTGCATTCTCCCCCATCTCTTTCATTTTTTTTTTTTTTATATTTCCATGTTTAAATGTGAGATACACTAACAATTTCTTGCAGGATCACTTCGAGGAATACCAACCAATCAAACCAACAAAAGGGGCTCCAATGACTGAGGCCTTGCTACAACCTACAAGGCTTAGCCCCTTCCAGGGTGTAAGAGTGCACTTGCGCAATTTTTTCCACAACAGATGAGATGATGAGAGATGCTTTAATTTATCCACAAGTTTTAAAATTGTATTATCAAGCTACTCAGATGTTGTTTAATGAATGTAAATATTCTATTATAATCCATAAGATAGTGTTGGGTCAGTGGAATACTATTAAAGAAGTACTACCATTTCAATAAGAAGAGTTTCAAACATGCCTCAAATATCTTGGGTTCATTTGAAGGGAAATGATTGTGGATTTAGGGATTTTATTTGGGTATATAGTAAAACTAAAGGAAATATATTCTCTTGGTATACCAGATGTCTCTCTCTTGAGGGGATAACAACACTACTAAAATATGTGCTAGAGGTCATCCTATTGTATTGGCACTCCTTAGCTGACAGCTGACATCCTTTTAGGGATTCTTCATAATAGTAGGAGAAAGATCTTCAACTTCCCATGTACAAGAAAAATTAAGAAGCAAAAACTAGCATTGGTGTGATGGGATAAGCTTGCAAATATGAAAGAATATTAGAGGTTGGTGACTAAAGAATATTTTCACCTGTGATTTAGTTGGTAAGAGAATGTGGAAGCTTTTGACTAGAGAGGGATTACAAAATATGTTGGTAACACATATGTACATATAACCTTTAATGGTTGATTTCTTTGGAAAAACAAGCCACATGAACCCTTCTCTATAATGAACCAAAATGGTTCAAGCTCTAATGCCATGAGCCTTTTTTTTTAAGTAAGCAAACTATATATTAATATAAAAAATAGAGTACATAGAGAAGAGAGTTAACTGTCTTGCCAAAAAATACGCTCTCCCGAAGGAGAAAATAGGGAAACCAAACCAGTGAGTCATAATTGTCTTTAGACCTAATAGTGTGAGCCATGTAACCAAAGAAATTTAACAGCCATCCCAAAAAACAAAAGACCCCTCTTTGGATAGGATAAAAAAGGGACATATAAAACTTCCTGAGAATTTAACATAGAACTAGATGATTTGCGAACTAGACCTTCTGAGTAAACAAAAAACTTAGCATTAATCGGCTAGACCAAAACCGACTGAAAACTATGGAACCTGCTTTCCCATTTCAACATTCGGAGAAGTCGCAGTGTTGGAGCCGAACCATTCTCCTGCATCGTTGAGATTCAGGAAGAAGGGAATGCCCATCTTTTTCACCATGGCGTATATCTTCATGTGCATATAGCAGGTTTCTTGGTAGATCTCCCTCCAGAATTCAATAGGAATTGCATCCCCTCATTCTTTCTCTTAATTTTCCAAAAGGACATATCTGAGTAGGCCCTTGATAATCCAAAATAACGAATCTGCTTTCTCCTACATGGTGTGCCTTGTTTGGGAGGAACCAGGATCTTGAATCCATGCTTCCAGGACAACAAAGTCATCAAGGGGCTTGGCCTTGTCCAGTTCGTGCCACAAAGCACCTCTTTGTGATCAATTTCCTCCTAGATGCCTTGTGGTATGGTAGCTCTGTACATACAAGCTACTTGGGTTGTGCTCAACTTATCCCTATTTACCTGTGGCTAGCCATATTTTTTGTCGCCTGAGTTACCACCTTCCTGAGCCATCGAGATGAGATGAGAGTTAGAAAGATAGTAAGTTGAGGAAAAGCAAAGGGAAAACCAACAAACAACGGACGAGAGGGGATATTGGAATTTGTTTTCAGCATTTCCAAATAAGTAGAGCTCTTGGCCATTCTTTCCATTCCTTGAAATGATGAGGATTGAATGCGTCCGAACTGCAAAATCGGCCATATCTTACAACCTTAAATGACCATGAATGTTGGGATGATTGAGGAACCAACGGATCGTCCAATGTTCAGTTTTTTACCTTAAATGCCTTCCTTCTCCTGTATAGAGAGCCCACCTGTGAAAATGTACTCCTAAGGGTTTCTTAATCGAGAAATCTTCCCTCTCCCGGAGATTTATGCGAGGGGTCATATTCATATAATGGTTAAAAGTGCAGCTTGAGAGATCCTTATGGATGAGTTAATTCACATGTGGTTGCATGCGTCTTCTGTCATCCCACCACTCCATTTGTACGATATCATTAAGATAGTGTTATCTCTTCAGACAGAGGAACCATGTCCGAGGTTGCGAAATCCATGCATGCTTGCCAGATGGGATCCTGCACTTCTTGCGTGGAGGAGTAATTAAACTCATCGATGCTGCAATCCACTCCTTTGTTGGCTAGTTTTTCGTCCACCTTATTAGCCTTTCTTTTGATGTGGGAGGGGACTAGATCCAACTAGTTAGTGAGAAGAAGAGAGAGATTTTACAGCAGGCCTAGAAGTCGCTAGCTGGGCGACATTTTTTCCATCGTCAATCCTTGGATTAATTTGGAAAAATACCTGTACGCCACTAAGGAGTCTCCTTCCACAACAAGTCGGGTTATGTTCAGCCGGATGGAAAACTGGATTCCTTGTATTAGAGCCCATAATTATGCTACATTGTTAGTGTCTAAACCAATGTTTCCTGCCAAGATGTGGAGGAATTTTCCTTGGTATTTCCTATAGACGAAACCATAGCCAGCTGGTTTGGGGTTCCCTTTGTAGTTCATTTTCACAAAACCCTGGGGTGGTCTGCAACAGGTCACGGGGCTGGAAGGGGGACGAAGGTTTTGGACTGCATGGGAGATTGCCCAAGAAGAAGGGGAAATTCCCCAGTTCACTAGAATTTGATTTTCTGTTCCTTCTCCCGAGAGCTCCTCCTAAGACTAAGATTTGATTCTGATCATTTCTAGGGCAAAGGATTTAATGGTGCTCCAGACATTGGTCTAGGATAACTACTGGGAGATAAAAATTCTTCGGTTTTGTTCCCTCCAAATATTCCAAAGAACAAATCTTGGAAGAAGTTGTCATATCCTGTTCAGAATTGGATTCTTGAACGCATTGATTCTTCAGTTGGTGATGGTGGTGGGGATGTTGACTCTATTTATGTCCGTGGTTCTCATTAGTTGAGTGAGTTGGTCCCGGATTAGAGAGATGAACTCACATTTATTGAGCAGGTGTTCCATGATTTCTTCTTGAATGTTGCAAAGAGTGTAGACCGAAGGGTTGACAAATTTGCATCGCTTCAAGTTATCCCAAGTAAGAATGCAATTATGCATAACTTGCCATAAGAATATGTTGACTTTGGGACAAATATTGAGGGTCCAAATGTGGTTCTAGGCTTCCGGTACTTGAGTGTGTTTAGTGTTTGCATGTATATATTAGGCCTCCTTGATGGTAAAAGTTTCCTTGGACAAGTGCCCCCAACGCAAAATGTCAGGTTCATGCTTGCATCTGATCCCTCTTTTTGATATTTCCTCTTTCCAGTTCTCAATGTCAATATGTTCAAGAATATTCAGTTGTGTCTGAGTAGCCTTGCAATATCTCCATCCTTCGAGCACAGAGTTAGCCATCCAATAGTCGACCACCTTATAGAATCCCGACTGCATGGAGTCTCATTGCAGCTCCTCTAGATGTTGATTTTCGATTAAAGGAGGGAGCTGCTGCTATGAATCCTACCAGAAGTTTGTTGTTAAACCATTTCAAATTTCCTAGAAGGCATGATCATGGATGAGATTTTTGTTGCTCCAGGACGCATTCCAAATAGTTGATCCCAATTGTTGCTCATTCCATCGTATGAGTTGTTCCTCACCGGCTCTTGGAGCATATTTTTGCCTCCAGAGTTTGTCCCATACCTCCTTTGGGTTATTCAACCATCTCCACCAAAATTTGGCTCCAAGGACTTCATTGAGAGTTTGAGGATCTATTAAATTGAGACCTCCTTTTAGCTTAGGCTTGAACAATTCTACTCAATTCACCAAATCCCATTTCTTTCCCTCTTTTGTACCTTGCCACATAAATTTTATTTGGATATATCTGATTTTTTTTAGGATCATTTTCAGAGCAGCTAGGGATAAGAAGATGTAGATAGGGATGGCTTGGAGTACGACCTTTAGGAGGACTAAACATCCTGCTATATTCATGGATTTGAATGTCCAAGAAGAGAGGCGCAGGTTTAGAGAGGTGAGAAGACCTTATTTGGAAAGAAGGATCGTTGGGCAATAAAAATAAACAAGATGCAAATATAAATCACATAAACACAATACAAGAGAGACAACAATATAACGTGGTTCACCCAAGATGGGATACATCCACGGAGAAATTTCCAGTCATTTTATTATTATACCATCCAACAAATTAAGGGATACAACCTGCAACACATCCACTGCAACTTCCTCTTAAAACTCTCTTAGTCTCTCTTACACAATCAGAGATCTTTACAATGCTACAATGCATTACACAACCGTATTACAACGTCTTCCTTTTAAAGGGGAATTTCCATGGGAAAATACCACGGGCTACTCAATACCATGGGCCCGTAGACTTTTGTCCAACAAAACAGTTCCCATAAAATTTCTTTCAGGGGTGATGCTCCTGAACCCCCACCAGGGGCTCGCTGGCCCCCAGACCTCCCTAGCAGGGGGGATGGTCCCCCTCAGACCCCCGTGTGGGGGCGATGGCCCCACACATCCCTCCATTTGGATGAGTGTACAATCCAACTACATATCATATGAAACTGGGGTACAAACACGACTGAAACAACAACATCTATGAATTAAAAAGATCAGGCTCCACAACCAACAATCTCCCACTTGAACATTGATCACAACAACTCCACCGATGCTGCACTTGTTGGATTATGCTCTTAACCTTGGATATGGAAAATATATCATATTCACCTTCATGCTAGAAGTCCAACTAAAACCAAGAAGGAACTCAGTTTCTCTCGGGTTACTACCTTTGTCAACATGTCTACAAGATTATGGCTAGTGTGTATATTTTCCAGCTTCAACAGTTTATCATCTAGAATAGACTGTATGAAATGGTACTTCAAATATATATGTTTAGTCTTAGAATGAAATGATGAGCTATTTGCAATATGAATGGCACTCTGACTGTCAGTATACAACCTGCTATCCTCTTGCTTCTTACCCAATTCCTCCATGAACCTCTGCAACCAAATCATCTATTTACAATCCTCTATAGCAGCAACATACTCTGCTTTTGTTGTTGAAAGTGCAACAACTTTTTGCAGCTTCGAAATCCAACTTACTCTTGTTCCACCTATAGTAAACACATACCCTATGGTGCTCCTCCTGCTATCTTTATCACCTCCCATATCTACATCAACATATCCCTATAGAACAGTGTTTGAATTTCCAAAACATAATCCATGAGTGGTAGTACCTCTCAAATACCTCAGAATCCATTGTACTGCCTTCCAATGTTCTTTACCTAGATTTTTCATATACCTGCTCACAACTCCCACTGCATGTGCAGTATCTGGTCTTGTGCACACCATGGCATACATCAAGCTACCAACCGCTGATGAATAGGGAACCCTAGACATGTAATCTATCTCTTCTTGTGTCTTGGGACACATCTCCTTACTTAGTTTGAAATTGCTAGCCAAATGTATACTAATTGGTCTTGCATTCTACATTCTAAACCTCTCCAACACCTTTTGTATGTACTCACCCTAAGACAATGTCAATTTGCGATTTTTCCCATCTCTTGTTATTCTCATACCAATAATTTTATTTGTAGCACCCAAATCCTTCATCGCAAATGAATTAGCTAACTTCCTTTTAAGAACATTTATATCCTGCATGTTAGACCCTGCAACAAGCATGTCATCCACATACAATAACAAGATAATATATCTTCCATTATCTAGCCTCTTGAAATAAACAAAGTGGTCAGAATGACATCTACTATAACTCTGTTCTGCCATAAACTTGTCAAATTTCAAATACCACTGCCTTGGAACTTGCTTCAAGCCATAAAATCTCTTCTTCAACATGCATACCAAATTCTCCTTCCCTTTGACCTCATACCCCTGTAGTTGCTACATATAAATCTCTTCTTCCAAATCCCCATGGAGAAAGACTGTTTTTACATCTAACTGTTGAAGATACAAATCTTTTACCACCACTAGACTTAAAATAGTCCTAATTGAAGTCATTTTAACAATAGGAGAAAATATTTCATCAAAATATATACCTTTCTTCTATGCAAACTCCTTTACAACAATTCTGGCCTCGTACTGCTTCTTGCCTCCATCTTCTTCCTTCAACCTGTAAACCCATTTATTCTGCAATGCTCTTTTACCTACAAGAAATTGAACCAAATCCCAAGTCTGGTTTCTTACTAATGAGTCCATCTCCTCTTTTATGCCTTGCTCCCACTTCTTTCTAGTTTCCACATGCATTTCTTCTTCATAACATTCTGGTTCACCAGAATCAGTTATCAATAAATAATACATTGAAGGAGAGTATCGTTCAGGAGGTCTACTTTGTTGATGTATTTGTAACTTCGGAATGTATTTCATATATGTATATTGTATCCCTATAGAGATGTTATTATTCCTCTGTACGGAAGTGTCGTCATTTGTATTTACAAGTGTCGCAAGTTGCATTGCAAGTGTCGTAACTTATATATGATGGGTTATTAGACCACCAAGTGTGGGGTCGGCCTTAAGTTGAATTACCATGGGTTATTAGGCTCTCATAGAGAAGTTGGCCCTGTTAGGTTATTAGGAAAGTCAATTCAGTGTATAAATAGAGTGAGGGTGTCACTCTATTTGACCATTCACTTACTCATCTATTCTCTCACTTGAGTGATGCACACTAGTGGAGGAGGAGAAACTGCTAGGGGACTATCTCTTGTACTTGGGTTTTGTATCATTGCTCTTTCTATCTCTGAGGAAGTTGCGGGGTTTTTCACCTTCTTGATTTTCCTCGAGGAAACTCTGTGTCTATTGTCTCTTGTGATTGATATTCTATACATGTTATTCTCTCAGATAAGATCCTATATCATATTGAATTAATGCTCAAAATCTAACATGGTATCAGAGCTAACCTGAGAAGAAGACACTGTGCAGCTATGGAAGCTAGGGCTTCTTGATTTTTGGGTTTCTCTCCATAGATATTCAAAGGCAGGAGGCTATATTGACTCTCCTAGCAAGGGCACATATTTCTGTGGAAACATAATTTCATTATGAGCACTTTCAGTTTTAGGCCTATCACTGCTGCGAGAAATTAGGGTTTTGGAGAAAGTTGGAATTTTTGGAATCTGAGTCCATGGCTGGATGCTCCTCAGAAAAATCGAACTTCTAAGCCTTGGATCGAACTTTTTGGTTGGGAATAAGAGTGGGCTTTATCAAACCCTAGTCCGGGATCCTGTCTAGTAGATCCGGAAGTTTCAAAGGCAATTTGAGGGGTCACATTTTGCATATTTCAAAATCAGAGTATACCAGCTTGACTAGCTCAACAAGGCACATCTTTCTATCCTTTCATAAGTTTAAAATTAAAAGTTTGAATTTTTAGGGTTTCTCTAACAAACCCTAATCCAGCTCCAGGTCCAGTTTTCATCAAATCAAGTGGTAAGACCTAAATCTTTTATTTCCATTTGAGTTTCTCATTAAGATGTCTCACCACACCAAGCTTGAGGATAAGCTTGAAGGGGCTAATAACTTCCGAGTATGGAAGTATAGGATTAGGTTAATCCTGGAAGAAAATGAATTGGACACCTACATAAGTGAAGAGGTTCCAGTTCCAGAGGGAGATGAGGCTAAGGCCTTACACAAAAGGAATTTGGTCAAGGCTAAGAGAATCATTGTTGATTCTATCAAAGACCATATCATACCACATGTGTCATCTCTGAAGACACCCAAGGAGATGTTTGATTCTTTGACCAAGCTATTTGAAGGGAAGAACATAAATCGAAAAATGACCTTGAGGAATCAACTAAAGAATGTCAAGATCCAGAATGTAGAGACCATGCAGTCTTATTTTTCAAGGGTCTCCCAGATAAAAGAACAACTTGAAGCTGTGGGAGAAGATATAGAGAATGGAGAAGTGGTAATGACCACTCTTAATGGTCTTCCTAGGTCATGGGATTCCTTCATCCAAGGAATTTGTGCTAGGAAGAAACTTATCACATTCAGTAGGTTATGGGAAGAATGCTCACAAGAAGAAGCTCGAATTATAGCTCGAGAAGAGAAGATGGGGAATGGAGACCAAGCTCTCACAGCACACTCCAAGAAGTATGATAATAAAAAGGGACATCACCACGGTAAGAAAGAAAAACATCACCATCAGAACCAGAGGGGTAACCTCAGATCTCGAAGAAACATATATAATGACCGATGCTTTACATGTGATGAAAAGGGACACTATTCCAGGGATTGCCCCAGAAACAATAAAGATGGTTCCCATAAGAAGAAGAACATCAAAAGAAGACATCATGCTCACACTACAGAGGATGATGAACCTCCCAGGAAGAGGGCTAGGGAAGAAAGTGAATATTCTTCAAGTGATGAAGAGTATGTTTTGATTTCTGCCCTCACTGGTACTATTGATCATGGAAGCAATGATTGGCTTATAGATAGTGGGGCTTCCAAACATATGACAGGATTCAAGGGATCCTTTGTAAAACTATCTGAACATTAATCACCCCATAAGGTGAAACTTGGGGATGACTACCAGTATCCAATAAAAGGAAGTGGTGAAGCCTCCTATAAGCTAGACTCTGGAAAATCTATGAAGATGAAAGATGTACTATATGTTCCAGGTCTCAAGAAGAATCTTCTCTCCATATCTGCTTTGGATGCAAAAGGAATTAGGGTTGCATTTATAGATGGCCAAGTTCTTATGTGGCCAAAAGGTAAGACCATTAATGATGCAGTAGTAATTGGAGAGCAAGAGGGAGGATTATATAAATTGAAGGGCCAACCAGAACAAGCCTTGGTTCATGAATCGGTAGAACCAAGTGAACTTTGGCATAGAAGGCTTGCACATGTGCACTACAGGGAACTACCTATTGCAAACAAAGCAGTTGAAGGTATTCCTGAAATCCAGACAAATCATGAAGGCATTTGCAAAGGTTGTGCAAAAGGAAAGAACACAAAGAAGACATTTCCAAGTAGTGAAAGCAAGGAAAAAGGAATATTGGAGATTATCCACTATGATGTATGCGGTCCAATGTCTTCCATCTCTTTAAGTGGATATGCATATTATGTTTCTTTCATTGATGATTTATCTAGGAAGACTTGAGTTTACTTCTTGAAGAATAAAGATGAGGTGTTTGATAAGTTCAAGGAATTCAAAGCCTTGATAGAAAATCAAACCGATAAGAAGATCAGGATCTTTAGATCCGACAATGGCAGAGAATTTACTTCAGGAGACTTCAAGAAACGATGCAATGATTCAGGGATTAAGAGGGATTTGACTACTCCTTACAATCCACAACAAAATGGGGTTGCAGAAAGGAAGAATAGAAGAAGCTAGGGCAATGCTTCATGACCAAGATCTACCTATGCACCTATGGGCAGAAGCAGCGATGACAACTGTATATGTGCAAAATAGAACACCTCATAAGATACTTGACAATAAAACACCAGAAGAAGTGTTCACTGGGAAGAAGCCAAAAGTTAGCCATGTCAGAATATTTGGATGTCGAGTATACACACACATTCCAAAGGAAAAGAGGACAAATCTAGATCCTTCAGGAAATAAGGGCATCTTTGTGGGTTACAGTGAAAGCCCAAAGGCATACAGAATCTACTTTCCAGGGTTCAAGAAGATTGATATCAGCAGGGATGTAACTTTTGATGAAGAATCAACATACATCAAATCAAGGAAGACACCTGCTGAAGACAATGAAGAACCCATAATATCCAGAACACAAGACACCACCATGAATGAAGCAAATCATGAAATAGAAGATCCACAAGAACCTGTAGATTCACCCCGTGAGAATAACTCTCACAAGAGGAAAACAGCATGGGCTAGAGATCTCATCCAAGATGCAAAAAGGTATGGTATTCTAGAGGAGGAACACAGAGAAAGAAAAACGACTAGGTCTCATGCCAGTTATGTTGCCTTACTCTATGACATTATGAACAAAGAACCTTCCAGTTATGAAGAAGCAGCGGAAAAGAAAGAATGTAAGGATGCCATGGTCGAGGAATACCATTCAATCATGAAGAATGATGTTTGGGATGTGGTCCCAAAACCTGAAGGGAAGTCTGTTGTGACTTCCAAGTGGATCTATAAGATCAAGCATGTTGCAGATGGTAGCATAGAGAAATACAAGGAGAGGTTTGTAACTCGTGGCTTCTCCTAGAAAGATGGGATAGATTATGAATAAAATTGTGCTCCTGTATCCAGATACACTTCCATCAGAACAATACTTGCTCTGGCTGTAGTGATGAAATGGAAGATACATCAGATGGATGTAAAGACAGTCTTCTTGAATGGTGTAGTTGAAGAGGAAGTGTATGTGGAGCAGCCACTTGGTTTTGAGACACATGACAGGGACTCATATGTGTGCAGATTGAAGAAATTCTTGTATGGCTTGAAGCAAGCTCCTAGGACTTGGTATGGTAGGATAGACAGCTTTCTATCCAGCTTGCGATTTACCAAGAGTAAAGCGGATTCCAACCTTTACTACAAGGTTGAGGAAGGTAATCCAGTGATACTCCTATTGTATGTGGATGACCTGTTTGTGACAGATGAGGATAGATTGACTACCGACACAAAGATGAAGCTTGTTGCCGAGTTCGAGATGAAGGAATTGGGGATGATGCATTATTTTCTAGGTATGAAGGTGTGGAAGAGTGCAAATGGAATCTTCCTTGGACAAGGGAAGTATGAAGTAGAGATACTGAAGAGGTTCAGGATGATGGACTGTAAGGCCATGGCCACACCTATGGCATCGAACCTGACGCTTCTATGTGATGCTTCGTCTGAGCCGGTTGATGCTACGATGTATCAATAGATGATTGGGTCCTTGATGTACCTGACGAATACGAGACCAGATATTTGATTTGCTGTGAACACCTTGAGCCAGTCCCTGACGGATCTGAGACATGTTCACTTGATTGCTGCAAAGCATATTCTGAGGTACCTGAAGGGTACAGTTGACTATGGGCTCAAGTATGATGCGAATCAAAAATTTAACTTGGAGGGTTATGTTGATTGGGATTGGGCAGGTAGTGCCATTGATCGGAAGAGCACTTTGGGGTGTTGCTTCAGTATGGGATCCGGTATGATCTCTTGGTTTAGCAGGAAGCAGTCCTTTGTGGCACTGAGTACAGCCGAAGCAGAGTATGTTGCAGCTTGTTCGGCTAGTTGTGAGGTAGTATGGATTAGGAAGCTACTGTATGATTTGTTTGATCTCCAGTTGGATGCTACTTGTATATTTTGTGACAACCAGAGTTGTGTGAAGTTGTCTAAGAACCCAGTGTTCCATGACAAGTCAAAGCACGTTGAGATTAAGTATCACTATATCAGGGATATGGTGCAGAGAGGAATAGTGAAGCTCCTGTATGTTGCGACGGACTAACAGATAGCCGATGTGTTGACCAAGCCGCTAGCCAGAGTGAAGTTTGAATACTTCAGAGAGAGACTTGGTGTACTTCATATCGAGATTCCCTCCAAAGGCAAGTGATGAGTCCGGAGGCACAGATGCACATGAGCCATTCTCACATAGTGGTAGGTAGGTCCTCCTATGGTGTAGATGTAAGGGTTGGAGCCATTCTCACATAGTGGTAGGTATGTCCTCCTATGGTGCAGATATAAGGGATGGGGCCATTCTCACATGGTGGTAGGTATGTCCTCCCATGGTGCAGATGTAAGGGTTGGGCCATTCTCACATGGTGGTAGGTATGTCCTCCCATGGTGATATGTAAGGGCTGGGCGTGGCTTTTTCGACATGGTGGTAGGTGTGTCCTCCCATGGTCATTGATGTAATTGTCGATCCTTTCTGACATGGTGGTAGGTGTTTCCTCCCATGGTCATTAATGTAAGTGTTGTTCCTTTCCGACATGGTGGTAGGTGTGTCCTCCCATGGTCGTGATGTAAGTGCTGAGCCCTTCCCGGATGGTGGTAGGTAGGTCCTCCCATGCCGGTGTATGTAAGTGTTGTGTGATGTGCATCTGGGTTGTGCTCCGTGGACTATGAGGTGATCTGAAGATGATGATGTGACAGTAGGGTACACAGGTTTTGCAGAGTCATATAATCAGTCCTGAGATGCTCTTGTAGGTTTTCCAGAGGCAGTGTAATCAGTCCTAAGAGATCTTACAGGGGTTGCAGAGGCAGTGTAATCAGTCCTGAGGTGTACCTACTTGATGGCTTGCTCGTAGAGATGATGAAGACCTACATGGAGGCTAGGCATACATCCAACATGAAAAAGGGTTGGCTCTGTAGAACTTCCTATGACGAGTAGATTAGAGATTGATTGAGATAGCAGCAGCAGTGACGATGACGATAATCCAGTGACGATGATCCAGAGAAGAAGACTTGTGTCGAGAAATACCTTCCTAGTTAAGAGGGAGTGTTGATGTATTTGTAACTTCGGAATGTATTTCATATATGTATATTGTATCCCTACAGAGATGTTATTATTCCTCTGTATGGAAGTGTCGTCATTTGTATTTACAAGTGTCGCAAGTTGCATTGCAAGTGTCGTAACTTATATATGATGGGTTATTAGACCACCAAGTGTGGGGTCGGCCCTAAGTTGAGTTACCATGGGTTATTAGGCTCTCATAGAGAATTCGACCCTGTTAGGTTATTAGACAAGTCAAGTCAGTGTGTAAATAGAGTGAGGGTGTCACTCTATTTGATCATTCACTTACTAATCTATTCTCTCACTTGAGTGATGCACACTAGTGGAGGAGGAGAAGCTACTAGGGGACTATCTCTTGTACTTGGGTTTTGTATCATTACTCTTTCTATCTCCGAGGAAGTTGTGGGGTTTTTCACCTTCTTGGTTTTCCCCAAGGAAACTCTGTGTGTATTATCTCTTATGATTGTTTCTTGTGATTGATATGTTGTACATGTTATTCTATTAGATAAGATCCTAGATCATATTGAATTAATGCTCAAAATATAACATACTTAACTTGGTATATATTCTAACACTTGCAGGAGTTTGAGGTACCTACTGTCGTTCTTGATTTTAGGGTACCTTTGGAACTTCATTTTCTTTGATTTCACCAAGCACTGTGTACTCTATGTTTTCCTTTTCCTGTTTCTTTCCCTACAACTGATCTTTATACATGACATTTTCATTAAATACCACAGCTATACTCCTAATGATTTTGTTACTTTCATAATCCCATAAGCGATAACCAAAATCATCAACCCCGTATCCAATAAAGGTACATTTCTTGGGTTTAGCCTCAAGCTTTGTTTTATTTTCTTTATCAATATGGACAAATGATTCACAACCAAAAGTTCTCAGAAATGAGTAGTTTACATTTTTACATGTCCATGCCTCATCTGGAATCCCACCATCCAAAGCACTTGAAGGCCCTCTATTTATTAAGTAAACAATAGTATCTACAACATCTTCCCAAAACTGTAAGGAAAACCCTGCATGCAATCTCATACACTTTGCACGCTCCACGATCGTCCTATTCATCCTTTTTGACACACCATTTTCTTGTGGTGTTCATGGACTGTCTTCTTTATACGAATTCCATGGCATGAACATTGAATATCAAACTCCTTACCGCAATACTCACCTCCATTATCCAACCTGATACACTTCAACATTTTTCCTATCTCATTCTCAACCAAAGTTTTCCATTTCTTAAAAGTAGAAAACACATCAAATTTCTGTCTAATGAAATAAACCCAAGTTTTTCTAGTTTTATCATAAATAAATGTAACATAATAATGAGATCCACCAAGAGATTGTACATGAATCGGTCCCCATACATCTATATGCACAAGCTCTAACTTTTCACTCTTCTTATGTTTCCCAACAGTGAGAATCCGACTCTCTTCTGTTTTCCATAAACACAGTTCTCACAGAATTTCAAACTTACCTGCTTCAAATCTGGCAGTAACTTCCTTGAGTGGAGAATATTCATCCCCTCCTCACTCATGTGGCCAATCCTATGATGCCACAATGATGTATCTGTTCATGTAGAAGCTAAAGAGATAGAACAATTAGTACTATGAGGACATAAATACAATGTACCTATCCTGTTTCCTTTTTCTATCACCATCAATCATTTAGTGATATTCCGCGACGTTTCTCCAAACGTAGCTAAACAACCACCATCTCCCAACTACCATGTTGAGATCATATTTCTTTTCATAGAAGGAATATGCCTTACATATTTCAACAACCATTCAGTTCCATTCTTTAATTTTATCTGTATCTTACCTATTCCAACAATATTACATGGATCATCATCACCCAATAAAACATGTCCAAAATCGCTTGGAACATAATCATGAAAAATTTCCTATGGGGTGTAGCATGACATGAAGCCACTGAATCTACTACCCAGTAATCACTAGTATTATCTAATGCAAGAATCAATGAATCTTGTAGCACATCACCTGCTACATTTGCTTCCTGAGTAGTCTCCTGCTGTCCATCTCCTTTCTTCTTTAGAGATCTACAGTCTTTTTTCAGATGTCCTTTCTTTCCACAATTCCAACACTCTATCTTTCCCAATCTGGACTTGGATCTTCCCTTCCTGGACTTGCTGTGATTACCCAGGATTTTTCCTCTCTCCCTTTGTCTTCCCCTGCTCTCCATGATCAATTCATTACCTGATGTCCCACCTGTGCTTTTCCTTCGCATTTCCTCGCTAAGAATAATACCAACAACATCATCAAATTTCAAAGTGTTTGAAGGAGAGACATAGTTACTTACAGGGATGACCAAGGCATTCTAGCTTTCTAACAATGAACACAAGATTAAAAGAGCCCTAAATTCATCATCAAAGTTCACTTTTACAGAACTTAGATGATTTGTAATCGTATTAAATCATTTACATGACCAACAACAGATCCAATTTCTGACATCTTCGTATTAAATAAACACTTCATTAGAAATACCTTGTTGGAGTCCAAGGGGTTTTTCATACAGCTTACCCAATGCGTTCATCAGACCCTCTGTTTTATTTTCTTTTGAAATATTGAAAACCACCGACGAAGCCAGGCACATTCGTATTGTTCCTAGTGCTTTTCTGTCAAGAACCTCCCATTCTTCATCCTTCATAGTTGCCGACTGCTTTGTTTTTTCTCCCAACAGTAAGAATAGATCCTTCTGGTACAGATAGTCCTCCATTTGAATCTTCCATAATTGGTGGTTTTGGCCGTTAAATTTTTCGGCCTTAAACTTTCCTTCTTCCACCATTTTTCCCACTCGAACCAGGAACCATTCTTTCATGCAAGTTTATATGCCAAGTAGACCTTTGGATATGATACCAATTGTTAGAAAAACAAGATTGTAAAGCAATAACAATAAACAAGATGCAAATATAAATCACATAAACACAATACAAGAGAGACACCAATATAACGTGGTTCACCCAAGATGGGCTACGTCCATGGAGAAATTGTCAGTCCTTTTATTATTATACCATCTAACAAATGAAGTGATGCAACCTGCAACACATCTGTTGCAACTTTATCTTCAATCTCTCTTACACAATCAAAGATCTTTACAATCCTACAATACATTACACAACCATATTACAATGTCTTCCTTTTAAAGGGGAATTACCATGGGAAAATACCATGGGCCCGTAAAATGTTGGCCAACAAAACAACCCATATAATTTATTTCCGGGACTTCGCCCCTGAACCCCCTTTCTTGGGGGCGTTGCCCTTGGACCCCCGTGGGGGGGGGGGCGATGCCCCACACCCCCCCGATAGAATGAGTGTACAGTCCACCTGCATATCATATAAAATTGGGGTACAAACCAATGTTTTAAAAACCGGAACAGGGAATCAAACCGGTAAGGAGTCAACTCGGACTGGAACCGGAACCGATAATGAACCAGAGTGGTTTGATTTCAATGAACCGGACTATTAAAAAATACAAAAAAAATTACAATTTTAATCATAAAAATTATATTTAACATTCCAAGCTATATTTCAAACCATTAGATACATAATATGTATATTTGAAACCATTAGACACATATTAGGGACTTTGAATTCAGTACACATATATTTTTGCAAATTTATCAACGAACTTTTTAAAATTTCCATTGCCTCTTTCAGGTAGAGACTTCACATTTAGAAGACTGCTTTTTGATATTTTTTCAGGGAGTTTGTTATTGTCAAGGAACTACTTTAAGAAATTCTTTTATGATAAAAAAAAAGAAGCTAAAAAATTAGAACAAATAGAAGTCTAACTTTTTAATTTTATTAAATATCATACCTGCATATAACCACAAACCTATCCTCGTTAGTATTATACATACATATCCAAGATAACCACAAACTATTGAATTGTAACCAACAGATAGTGAAGGAATTAGCATGTGTTACTTTCACATTATTTTTTATACATATTGCATTGCTACCAAAGCACATCAATATCGCATTACATTATAAGCCTTAAGCTGGCTGCCACTTTATTCTTCGTACTCCGAGTCCAAACACTAATTGAACTTTCCATCCAAGCTCCGTTCTACTCTGGTTTGATGTCAAGTAGAAGCTCCAGTTCACCTGTTCAATCCCAACTTCATTGCAGTTCAACCTCCAGTCCAAGCTCCAATTCACTCAAGAGTTAGCCAGTAGAAGACAATCCAAATATCCAGCTAACAATACATCTCTGTCGTTAATCACTGTCTATCCAACACCACCTCACTATAATATATTTATGGTTCAGAATCTTCAGATACAAAATATCATAAATATAACAATAAAGTATTTATTAAAAATACAGAAGTCAGTGTTCAACGAGTCAATTTAGTTATTTGCTGGCAGGGATAAAGACGAGCAATCTATTACGTGTTTTTTTAGCTGGTCGGCCGGGTTATTACGGAACCGGTCGGTTAGGGCCGGTTTGGTAATGAACCGGTTGGTTCAGGACTGATTCATTACCAAACTGGACCCTGGTCCAAGTTGACCGTCGGTTTGGTGTTCCATTTCACTTGGACGGTCAAACCGGCCAGTTCCGGTTCGAACTGGACCAGTTTTCAAAACACTGGTACAAACATGACTGAAAAAACATCTCTCAATTAAGAAGATTAGGCTCCACAACCAACATGCACAATTATGTTCAATTCACCAAATCCCATTTCTTTCCCTCTTTTGTACCTTACCACATAAATTTTCTTTGGATAGATATGGTTTTATTAGGATCATTTTCAGTGCAACTAGGGCTGAGAAGATGTAGATATGGATGGCTTGGAGTACAACCTTTGGGAGGACTAAACGTCCCGCCAGATTCAGGGATATGAATGTCCAAGAAGGGAGGCGTCGGTTTAGGGAGGTGAGAAGATCTTCACAGGTGCATTTTTGGAGGACATTGTCTGAGAGAGGGACGCCTGGGTATTTGGAAGGAAGGGAGCTCCTTTGAAAGCCCATAATTCTTGAGATGTTCAATTGAATTGCTCTAGGGGTGTTGAAAAATAATATTTGGGATTTATCCGGATTGATGGATATTTCTGAGGCCACACTAAAATCCTACAGAATGGACTTAATTTCTTTGGCTTCCTTGATTGTCGATATGCCCATCATATGATATCATCCACGAACTGATTATGCGATATTGGGGGGTCAATGCCATGGATGGGAATCCCATGTAGGGAGCCATCAGTGATTTCTGCTTTGATTGATCTGCTGAGGTCTTCTGCCATGATGAAAAAGAGGAACAGAGAGAGTGGATCACCTTGCCGGATGCCTCTTGAGGGCTTGAAAGTAACCGCAGGTGACCCATTGATGAGAATATAGAAGAAAGTTGAGGACGTGAGGTTCATGATCCAGGAAATCCAATCTTCATCGAAGCCAAACACTCTCAATGTTTTCCTCATCTATTACCAGCTAATTTTATCAAAATCCTTTGAGCGATCAAGTTTGAGAAGCATACCTTTCCTTCTGGTGGATTTGAGGGAGTGAATTACTTCATGGACAAGGAGAATGTTGTCTGTGATCTGTCGTCCTTCAACATATCCTGTTTGTTCAGGAGAGATGATGTGATGGAGGAGAGGCTTCAGTCTGTTAGCAATAACTTTGGTTATGAGCTTGTAAATGACATTGCAGAGTGCAATGGGTTGGAAGTTCGTAGGATTTGATACTCGCTCCTCCTTAGGGATCCGAGGTAGGAAAGTAGCATTAAACGTCGAGAGAACCTTCCTTGAAATTCGAGAGTCCTCAATGATATGCCAAAACTCCTCACGTATGAAGTCTCGACAGTAGTAGAAAAAATCCATTGTGAATCCATCCATCCCCGAAGCTTTTCCATCCTTCATATCATGGACAACAATGTCAACTTCCTCTCGAGTGATAGGTCTCATTAGGGCATAATTTTTATCCTCCGAGACCATAGCAGGGATATGTCTAACAATTTTGTCAAAAGCCGTAGACCAATCCATCACTGATTCAGAAAGAATATCCTCGTAGTAATGGTTGAGGTCCCTTTCAATATCCTCATGACTGGTGAGTGTGTTTCCTTGATCGTCTTCCAGGATTTTGATCTGATTGATGTGTCTTCAATGTATCATTGATTGATGAAAGAATTTTGAATTCTTCTCTCCCTCTTTGAACCATTGAACTCTAGATTTTTGTCTCCAAAGGATTTCCTCATGAGCGTACCTTTCCTCAAGTTGTTTCCTTACCTAAGACTCCTCATCCTTAATCTGATCCGTCTGACCTTGCTGCATGCAAATGGTTTGAATTTCTTGGAGGCGGTTCTCCAGTATTCTCTGAGCCCGAAAAATGTTTCCGAAAGTGTTTATGTTCTAGTCTTTTAGCTTTTGTTTTAGGACCTTGAGTTTCTGCTGAAATTTGTACATAAGCGTACCTTGGGGGATATATATTTATGTCCACCATCGCTTGATATTTTCCTCGAAGTCAAGGTGCGAGATCCAAAAAATTTCTAACCTAAAAGGTCTGTGTTGAGGGACTCCATCCACATCAATCCATAACTGAATTTCCTATGATCAGAACCCGCGATCGGCAGAGATGAGGACTTGAGAGAAAGGCCCTCTAGCATTAGGGGTTCATAGATGAGGAATCTGTCAAGTCGACAGGAAACATTTTGATGGACAGAATGCCGGTTGGTCCAAGTGAATCCTCCGTCTGCTAGTTCAATGTCAACCATGTGGAGATGATCAATATTGTTCTGGAAGAGTTAGTTGTCCTCTTCTAGTCTGCGAATGCCTCTCGTTTTTCTTCTAGAGTCAAGATGACATTGAAATATCCTCCCATTATCCATCTATCATGCTAAATATTTTGATTTAGTCTATCCAAGTTGTTTAAAAAAGCCGCTTTGTCCTGTGGAGTGGAGGGCCCATAGACATTTTTTATGAAAAAGTATTTCTCTGAACCAATCATCCGTGCCTTGGATGTAAGCGACCAAGTAGTATAAAATAGTTGTTCTACGATAACAGAGGTCGGGTTCCAAAGGATGGACAGGCCGTTAGCAGTACAACGTGCATCAATATTGGTGTGATTACTCTGCCTCCAGTAGGTTGGGAATATGGATTCTGCTTCTTTCCTAGCACACTTCGTTTCTTGGAGAAATAAAATGCCTGGTTTATCCGACATAATTTGGTTTCGTAGGAGCCTTTGTTTGTGCCTACCATTTAGTCCTCTGATGTTCCAGGAAATGATCTTCACCATTAAGAACGACTGGGGAGGGGTTGATAACTATCTGTTATCAAATTGGTTTGTCCAGAGTTCACCATATAGCTACCAACTTCCTGAATTAGTTATTGTGTTGGCTTCCTTCTTGGATTCTTTTTTTCCTTCATGCCCTTTCGACCGTCTTTGGCTAGATCTCTGAATATGCCTAGGGGTTTTGTAGATATGATGGCTGCACCCACAGATGAGTTCATGAATACTTTACGGACCTTTCTGATCTAATAAATATGTATGGAATACAGGTCGTTTTTCCTAAAATCTTGCTCCATATTTTCTAAATCAACTCCCTCCAAATCTGACTCATCAATTTCCATAACATTATCTCCTTGTGTGGCTTGGGGGGCATTTTGTGGACTAGGAGGGCTTGGAGGATTCGTCTTTGTAGTCTTACCTTTGTCCTTGCTTGGGTTCTCAGGGGGGTGATTAGTTATAGATGGGTCTTCTTGGGCATCCATGGTTTGATCCCCTTGGTCTTCCTGTTGTGAGAGAATTTCAAAGGAATTGCTGGTGGGTGGTGTAGTATGATCATGGATAGGCTATTTTTGAGGATTCTTGCCTTTTTTAATTGTGGATCTGGGTGAAACCTTCAGTGTGATTAGCATGGGGATTAAGGGGAGAGGGTGTGGATTTGTCATTCAGGGGACAATCATGAAAAAGGTGACCATGAACATGGCTGGGATGTGTTCATAATCAAGAGTTTGCTCCCATTCCTCATCATGATAATCTAGACAAATAGATCCAGGGAGGGGCTGGCTATGTTCATATAGATGCATATTTGGGCATAGGAAGTGTATCTCCTTCTCTTGGTAGCATCCGCGATTTTGATTAAGTGACCTAGGGTACTGCCTATGCCTTCTAGGATCTCCTCTAGCCAAAATTCCTGCGGGAGCGAGTAGAGCCTGATCCAGATCAAGGCATGGGAAAAATATTCCTTATCTGGGTTGAACTCTCGACCCATTCTTTCATGAATAACCCAGCCGAATTGAAAAAATAAGGGCCATTCTCAAAAACCCCATGTTTGTCCTCTAGGTTATGAAAAATAGCAATGAAGAATCCCTTCGAGCCCATCTGTAACTCAAAGTGGTCCTCGGTTTCCACCAATGTTGGATCCATTTGACTAGATCCTTTTTAGTAAGCCTAAGTCCTAATAACTTGTCGATCAGGGCATGGTCTTTTAAGAACTATGTATTAGACCTTTTCATTAAGCCTAAGTCCTAGGAACTTGTCAATTAGGGCATGGTCTTCTAAGAACTGTGTATTAGACCCAACCCTGGTTGATTTAATGACATACCTAGGCTTAGTCCTCGTCTGAGCAATGCATTTCCCTGGTATCCAGGCCCAAGTTTTCTTTGGATGGGAGGTTCTTAGTGTTTGATCCTCCGGTTGAAAGGCTTTTTGAAATTTTTGCCGATCTCGAGCTGCTGAGAGAATTTCTATAGGAGCTTCAAACGAGGGTCTGAAAAAATTCTCACCTCCTCTCGTGGCTTCATGAATCGCATCACGGAATGAGGGGGGCGTATCCCCCCTAGATGGGTAGCCATTGGGATGGCCAATCCTCCTCCAAAAGGGAGAAACCTTCAAAGATGAACAAGGAGAAGCAACCTAAATTGAAAACCCTAGAGCTAGTAGAATTGCAGAGGCATCAATCCCACCATCAGGGGTAGTTTAACCTCATCATTAACTAGCTTATCCGTGATTTCATTGTTGCATATTTTGATTTAATGCCATGAGTTATTAAAGCAATCAAATATTTGCATTAATTTCAACAATGATATATTACATAATATATGCATCAAGTAGTTGTGTAAAATCAACAATGATATGACACACAACAATATGGTTTGTTGATTTTAGTAATTATATAGTGAAAAAATGATTTAGAGCAATCAAATAGTTGTATTCATTTCAACAATAACATAACACAAAACAATAGGGTGGATTGATTTAATGATGATACAATGGAAAATGATTTAGCACAATCAAATAGATGCATTAATTTTCGTAATGTCATAATGCAAAACAATAGGGTGTGTTACTTTCAACGATAATATAGAGAAAAATGATTCAATGTATTAGTTGAATAAACGATATAAAGGAAAATTATTGAGTACATTGGTTTCAACAATCAGATGGTGATAGATACTATGATGTTGCAAAATAGATGCTCAATTATAAGTTGAAGTCCATTGCGTTGTTTTCGTAGGTGTGATTCCTTTGTTAATATTTGCACATTAAAATCAGTATATAATTAAGGTATATATAATGTTAATATATGTAGAGTGTGTTGATATATACAATGTTTTAAAGTCAAAATCATGTACTAGAATGTACAAATAGAATAGCAAGGAACATACTAGATTGGAGAAACCAACTATTGATAATGGAAAGTAAAAGATATGGAATATGATCTTCATTGCAATATTTTAAATTAAAGGTTTGAATAGTCTTCAAAATCAACTCCTTTGACATATGATATGGAAAAATGGAAAAGCTATCAAAATGTATAGTAAAATAAAATAATACATTAATCATTACTTGATCTACATATTTTTTATTTTTTATTATATACATCTTATACATTAGTCAATACTTAATCTACTTATATGCATTCTGTTAACCTTTTTCATTATTGAAGATTGTTATTATTTTATTATTATTCACTTCAACCTCATTAAATTCTTAAAATTTAATCTTCATACACCTTTTAGTTAAGCCCTCTTTATTATATATTATATTAAATTAAATTCTTAAAATTTGTATTTTGGTTTCAAAAGCTTAAACATGTAATATTTTCAAAATGAAAAAGAATCAATATCTTTAATTACATGTTAATTATAAAAATACATATATTCTTCATTCTGTAATTTTATACTTATTTATTAAAATTATAATAAAAAATACAATTATAAAATTATTCAAAATACCAATTACTTTAATTTAATGCATTATTAAAATAAAAAAGCATACCATCATAATTGATACCATTGAATTCATCTTAACAAAAAATTCCTAAACAATCCCATCCTTGCGCTTTAAGAGTGGAAATGACTGACAGTGAGCCTCAGCCAGCCTAATGTTAAATGATTAAATGATATACTATCTGTATTGATATTTGTATATTGATATTTGTTTTAAGTGAAATTAAATTGAAGTCCTTTAGTTATAGTTTGGGTGGTTGACAGGAATGGTTTTGTTGTCCTCTCTACTCAGATTCAATTTTCATAAGTGACATGATATTAATATTAAGACCCTATTATAATGATTGTATTTCTGATCTTCCTTAAATAAAACTAAACAATACAAGATACCCAACGTAGAGTGTTGGTTGCCTCAATACTGCTTTAAAAAATTCTTTAATACTGTTTTGCAGGTCTAACTGAGATGAATGAGATGTTTATTCTTACAGATTCGCAAAATCGAAACTTATCTTCCAGAAGAATTAGAAATGTTATTCACAAAATTGAAACTTTTCTTCAAGAAAACTCTGGCTGAGAAAGTAATGGGAGAGGCAGATTAATGGATTTTCACTGTGCAACGTCCAAGAACATCAAAACTGCAATTGTGAGCGAGTGAACCGTGAGGATTCACAGTTTGTAACTGTTTCCTCTCTAGCATAAAATGTCGTCTAAAAACTCTAAATCGGAGATAAAGAACTCCAATAAGAGGATTGGATTCTAAAAGTAAATGTCATCTAAAAACTCTAAATAGCTGATGAAAAAACTCCAAGAAGAGGACTGGATCATAAAAGCAAGAAGATAAATGAAAGAGTGTAAGGTAAGAACCAGATTGTTGGATGAGGATGAACATATGCATGCTCTTCAGTTCACAAAAACGGTATTCTTTGTGAATAGGAGAATCTTAACGGGACTGGTCGAATTGTTCAACACTAACTACTTGAGGTATATATACTTCATCAAACTATCCCATGAAGATGTGATATCTCCAAGAACGGCCAAGGCATTAGGCAAAACCAGAGCACCAAAGCATTTGTAAAGCTACCACCCACCCATGCATCAACCACAACAGAAAACCCAAACCTTTCAATGTTCTTGGCAAAAACAAGCAAAAGTTCTAGGTTCATGAAATGATGGGACTGTGCATTAAAAAAAAATGGAATTTGCAAAGCTACCACTCATATATCACCCACAACAGAAACCCAAACCCCTCAATGTTAGAAAAATGGAATTGTTGGTTGTCAGAGAATATCCATCAGGCCCGTTTGCGTTGGAGCTGGTAACATGATAACAGAGACTTGTAGGTCAACTTCCATAAACTTTTTCATAAACTATTCAAATAAATTGCAGTTTTTATGAAAACACCTAACAAAACATAGCTATTGAGATAAATTGCAGTGTCTAGGACAATTTTGTAAAACGTCTTCCTCACCATAGCAGTAACCAAAAATGCAGAGTTGGAGTGATCTACTTCAATCCCAAAAGCAGCCCTCTTACCGTGCTTGTGATCTCGTCCTTCAACATGATGAGCCGCTCTTTCAGAAGTTGGCGTGTGGTTTCCTCAAGCTCTTCATTCGTTCTTGAGACAGACAAGAACACTCGATCTGCGGGCAACCCAGAGTTTTCTGCTATTGATATTTTAAGTTGCTGGACTTTCTCCGCGCTGTACTCAGCCCATACGGGAGACTTCCTTGAGCCATTCAGGATTGAATCCACCCTGTTAATAATCAGCACTACATTACCACACATTCGGGATTGAGCAATCCTTGGAAATACCTGCGCTGCTCGAGAAGTATCTCCCCCAAAATTAAGCACGACAACGCACAAGTCCGCTACCTTCTCATATTCTCCCCATATCTTGGACAGTTGGGCCCTGTCTCCACCCCCATCAGTGCCAGGAAAATCAACCAGATAAATATCATCTTTGAACCTGTAAGGAGTGGCTACCGTGGTGTGTGTAGTGAATCCTACACCTCCAACGTTTTCGCCTAATATTGAATTGATAAGAGTGGTCTTACCAGCATTCTCGGGACCTATAAAAACTGCAAATTTCAAACTTTCCAATAAATTGCTTGCTGTTATGACTTTATACATCATAGATGCTCTTTTCTCTATGTCTTCCTTAAGCTCCTCTGGTAGATCTTGCTTTGTCATCACCGCCTGTCCATCTCTGAGAACTTGAAATTCGTAAATTTGTGTCTCGTAATAGGACACTTCCAGCTGCTGATCCTGTAATTCAGTGCCGCTGAGAAGACTGTAAATAGTTCTCACAATATCCCTGTAATTGAGTATTCTGAATTTTCCATCAGAAATAGAGAAGTAGCTTCCATGGCAAAACATTGGGATGGATGCATAATCAGGGATCTTAGAAGATAACTCTCGATGAGAGGAAAGGTAGGTAGAAAGATATAGATGAGAATTTTTTCGTGCTCCTTCGGTTGATTCAATAGTAGGCTGTACATCTTTAACTTCTACAGTAATATAGTCATGATTGTGAATAGATATCTCAACAGGCCTGGCTATCTCAACAGGCCTGGTTAAGGACGATTTCATATGCTCGAAATGTTGTCTCTTCGTTTCCGGTCTAGAATAGGACAGATGATCCAGAGTGCCAGCGAAAACACTTTCAAGAGTCTCATAAGCCTCCCTGTACATAGCACTTCTTACCAAAACCTCCGATTGCTGCATCAACAACAGCCTTCCCATGCCCCGGGTTAAAGCAGACGAAACGGACCCCTCTTTCCACAAATCTTCAATATGGACATCTGCATGTGTAGAGCCAAAGCAAGTCCTTAATTCTACAGAGAGATGTGTTTGCCCAAGAATTTCATCTTTCTTCCAAAAGTTTATCACGTCGGCTTCGATTTCAGTTAAAAAACCTCTTACAAGAAGGCATTTGATTTCACTTGTATCCTCAACCGTCCACTCATGTCCTACATTTGGCTCTACATTTGGCTTCCCACAACCATCGTTGGACAAATCACTCCCTTCAATGGTTATAACTCCTTCATAGCTTGTTTCACCTTTGTAAACACTCAGGGTGCATGCATGTATACAAGGATTAGGCACTATCTCTATGAAGGGCTTGCTGGCAAATCTTCCTATGTTTGTATAAGAAGCGAATTCTTTAACATAGGAATCAATTCTGTGGCATTCCCAGGAATCTGCGTCCAATGCTACATCCATTGAACTGATTCTGTTGTATCCGATCAGACGAAAAACCCTTGGTAGAATCATTGAGAAAATTCTGTTAATGTATATGAGTGCGAATTCCCACAGTCCATTCAGTGAGAACAATCTGCGGGTTGATTCCTTTGTCTTCCTGTACACCCCAACGGATTCATAGTAAGGCATATGGAACTGACCTATACGGCCCATTTCGTTGAGAATGGTCCGTACAGGTTTTAGCAAGGAAATAGTTATTTCCTTTCCCTCATCCGAATTTCCTGAGCCCAACCATGTATTCAATCTTTCCAAGCAGCAACACTCGGCCCTCCTTCCTAGAGACTCTGGATTGCAAGTCATCCTTATACACGCAAGAATCCGAGGCACAGGGTCAGTAGCATTCACAAATGTGAACATTCGCCTATCCAGTTCCATCGTATTCTGACAAAACCGCTTGGCATCATGGTCACAGAAATAAGGGGAGCCAAACCCAATAGAAATATGTTCTCTGTCCTCTTCCTGTGTCTTGATCATGTAGCAGATGAGAAACAAATGGGCCAATGCCCCAGCCAAACCATGACCTGAAAATATTATCCTCTTTGCATGGTAATGTTGAAAATGAGACATTCTTGGTAGTTCGGATGTTATTATCTCGAAAAGTTCAGAGTGATACAGTCCCTCCACATCCTCCGCTGCTTCCCCGTAGCTCTCGATGAATTCATTTCGACCTGCCACTTTCACGGAAAACATATCTTGAATGGAAAAACGCCTCCTGAATGCAACATACAGCGTCGTGTTGGGATCAAAACCCAATATAAAATGCTGGGCCATTACTATCCTTGCAAAACCGATGTCTGAGTATCGAGTTTCAACAGCTGCCATTGCCTCTTGATTATCTAAGTAAGCCATTGAAGATAACACCACAGCTTTCGCAATTTCATCGGGTTTGGGTTGAGGATTCTTCAGACGATTTGTGTGTGAACTCATCTTGATCTTCCGGAAGCAACAAACAGAAATTGATACCGGCGAGGTTATATTTCAAAACATGGAACTATACTATACAGCTGTAATTTTGTGTCCAGAAATCACCGCTCCGCTCGACCAGTTGGGATCTTCGTTTCGGCTATTGTCTGTGCCGTGGCAGCTTCCGCGCTATCGCTTTTTACCTTCCTACCGCCTATTGCCAGTATACCATTCGGTCTTGTGCTTTTGGGAATTTGTATTCCTGTCAGAAAATTATGCAAATGTTTTCACCTTTAATTTCGAATCTTGTAATTAGGAAAATTTGTTTTTCTGCGCCGGGAGGGTGTTTTAGTTTGAAGAAGCTGAAAACCAGGAAGAACATGACGGTAGCGCGGAAGAATAACAGGTTTGTTTTTGACCCGGTATTAACGGTGGTTTTGGTCTCCGGTTCTTGTTATCTGCAGGCAGGGTTGCTACATTCCGTTTTAACTGGGGTTTACATTTCCGGGTTCGTCATTTCTGCCCGTTCTCTTGTTGCCGGTTATCTTGTGGTGTTTGTGTCACAGTGGTTGTACTAACTAAGGGTTTGGCTCCACGGTTGTTTGGCATTGTTGCTACATTCCGTTTTAACTGGGGTTTACAATTCTGGGTTCATCATTTCTGTCGTTCTCTTGTTGTCGGTTTTCCTGTGGTGTTTGTGCTAACTAAGGGTTTGGCTCCACGGTTGTTTGTGTCACAGTTCCTAGCTGCTATCACATTACTAATGGGGGATAATGTGGCGGCCGCTCAAACCCTGGCGGATAATCCCATGACCGCCTTGGATTTTAGAATTGAGGAGGCTGGTTTATTTAAATCGGAGTCTTTCTTCAAGGAAATGCTTCATGGAAAACGGCCACTTGCCTTGGGTAGTCGGCAAAAAGCTCCACGTGCCAAACGGGCGGCTAAAAAAGGGCACTTGCCATTGTTTGGGGCTCCAAGGTCCACATCTGGCTCTGATCCATCAGTGGAAAGTGTTCAGGGCTTGGCGGGTCATGTGCAGGGGAAAAAGCCTCAGTATGTTTCTAGGGCTGCTCGGCGCTTGAGTGAGAAGTTTTGGTGTCGTCCTGGGGAGGTCTAGCTTACAATGGGCAGTGACCTCGGCTTAGAAGCGATGGTGAACTTCAACTGTACTGTTTTGGTTGGCAAGTTCTCCTATTATGCAATGAATCGTAAGGATATTGTAGGTTGGGTCACGGAAAAATGGAAACCCATCGTGGGCTACACGCCCCAGGTCTTTGCTATGGCTCGTGGGTGGTATGGTTTCAAATTTGAGCAAGAAGCTCACTGCACCACTATCTTAAACAAGCTCTCGCTTTACGGTGCAGGCAGCCTCATGTTACAGAAATGGCATACAGACTTCAACCCTGATTCGGCTACTGTGCGTTTACGCCATTTGTGGGTTCTCATCCCTGGTCTTCTGCTTGCTCTCTGGAACCGGGGGGCTTTTGAAGCCATTGGTAACAGTTTGGGTCGATTTCTTCATGTGGAAGAGGAGCACTTGATGGGGTTTGACCGTCGAATGGGACGGCTCTTGGTCGAGGTGGATATCTTGTTGGGGCTTATTGATGTCCTCCACATCAACTGGTGTGGTCGCAAACTGGACTTGGTCATTGATTATTGAGGCATTCCTTTCCGTTGCTCTAACTGTAAGCAGGTGGGTCATCTTTGGCGGCAGTGCAATGAGAGGTTTTCCTTGGGGCGTCCGGTGGGGATGGATCCCTTCTGGTCTTCGGATGATGGCAGCGACAAAGAGCTGGATACAAATGGCGGACTAGATGGCTTCTCAAATAGAGTGTCGATTCCGGCCACGGGCTTATTGGGTAAGTTAGAAACAAATGACCCTACCCTTTATCATTCTTTGAATGAATTGGATATCAAATTCATAAATGCTCTGGAGCTAAATAATGGTAACAATGGGAATTATTTGAGTTGGGTTTATCCTATGCTGTCCATTTCCTCTGAGTCTGAGAAAGATCCTCATGACCCGTCCGACTATGTGTCTTCTCCATCTGATGACCCTCTACCTGTGCCGATCTCATCCCCTGTTTCGGTGGACACTTCTGTCATTCCTATTTCACCGGTTGAATCGGCCACCATGAACAGTCCTACCATCATTCTTTCCTCGGATAATGAGGTGCTTGTGACCAATACCGGTCCTATTGGGGGTGGAGCAAGTTCATCGGAACCTCCGTCCGACACTCTACCCACACGCACACTACTGAATTGTGAGTCGATTCCCCGGGAGCGGGTGTTACTCATCCCATCGTACTCTGAAATGGTTAAAAAACCTCCACTTCCAGCGTTCTTCAAAAATCGTGTGGTTGTCGACGGTGACCCTGGAATTTCAATGGTGGGAAACCCCTCAAGCCCTGCGGCTCCAGTTCCATACATGGGGGATTTAAACAATCCTGTGCCTGCTTCCCTGGGGAACAATGCATTGTGAAGGGGGCTCGGCAGGGTGGGCTGACTCCGGATTTTTCTCCTATAAAAACGCGAAGTGCTAGGAAAAACAAGATGGTTGTTTCACTGGGGGGAAATGACAAAATTAATTCGGTTACCCCTGTCTCTCTTGATACCTGGGCTCTTAGAGGAATCAAAGCCCTTGCCAGGGGTAGATAATGATCTTTATCTCTTTAAACATCAGGGGTGTGGGAGGCCTACCCAAACAATTGGCCCTCAAAAGAGTAATTCATATTATTAATCCTAATTTGGTCTTTCTACAAGAAACAATGGTTTGTGGGGAGAAGGCTCGTTCATTTTTCAACAAAATTAAGCCGGGTTGGTGTATGTGCTCAGTGGATGCTGTGGGACTTTCGGGTGGACTCCTGGCGGCATGGAACCCTGGAGTTCTTAGGTTAAACCCTTTTATTATATCCCTGGGTATTCTTCTATCTGGCAATATTAGAGGCTGTGAGAAAGATACAAAAATTGTAAATTGCTATGGCCCATATTGTAACAGGGAAGCTTTCTGGAATCTGGCATGTTTGGGGCACTTATTGGAGTTGGAAAATCTGATCCTTGCAGGTGATTTGAATTTTTCTTGGGGGGCTGAGGAAATTTGGGGCCAAGTGGCCAGAAGGGACTCTCTTGGGACATATTTCAGGAATCTCTTTTCCACATACTCTCTGATTGATGTGGAGCCGCGGCCTTTAGCTCCAACATGGTCAAATGGTAAAAAGGATGATAATCTGATTTCCAAACGTACTGACCGATTCTTGATTTCAGAGCCTCTTATAAACTCCTTCCAGACTTACAGAACTTGGATTCAGCAATCCCATATCAGTGATCATCTTCCCATTATTCTGCAATTTGAATTTGAAGTAACTCATCATGTGTATCCCTTCAAATTCAACTCTGTATGGTTAAATGATCAGGATTATGATGTGGGTGTGCGATCACATTGGGCAAACACTGATGTATCTGGGGAGTGGTCGGCTATGGATAAGCTGGCTGTGAAATTAAATTCTTTAAAAGATTTTACTATTAAGTGGGAAAGATCCAAAAACGCTGAACTCGATGCAGAACTCATCGAGCTGGAAAAGGAAATTGGTATTTTAATGGACCGATCTCTGAGGTTGGGGATATCACACATGGGTCACGCTAGACTAACTAATTTGGAGGAAAGGAAACTCAAAATCCTTCTCATACATGAAGAAACATGGCGTTTAAAGAGTCGAGCAATTTGGCTCAAAGCTGACGATTTAAACACAAAGTTCTTTCATCGCTATGCTGATTCCCGCAGGATACAAAACAACATTTGGGATCTTAATGATCATGCTAGGCGGCGGATTCGTGGTGATAAGGATTTGATGTCTGAGGCATCGCTGCATTTTCAAGATTATTTTACTGATCCAAATCTTACCTCATTGCCTGAACAATTCAAGATCAACAAGGAATATCCTCGGATGTTTAATGACATGGAGGGTGACAATATATTTGAGGCTATTTCTTTATTGGAAGTACAGAATACACTTTGGGGTTTGCCAAGAATAAATCTCCTGGACCGGATGGGTGGACAATGGAACTGTTTTCACACTTTTTTGATATCATGGGAAATGACCTCAGGGATGTTGTGGATGAATCTAGGAATATGGGAATGGTCTCTGGGGCGCTAAATACTACCTATTTGGCACTAATTCCTAAATCGTCACATCCTAAGAACTTCAATGATTTTCGACCTATAGCCTTGTCAAAACTAGTTTACAAGATCATATCCAAGATTATTGCTATATGCAGCAAGCTGATCTTGTCAAAGTTCATATCTATGGAGCAATATGGTTTTTTGGATGGCAGACAGATTCATGATGCGGTTGGTGTGGCTCAAGAGGTTTTTCACAGCATTAATCAGAAGAAACTTGATGCACTCATCCTACAACTCAACTTAGTGAAAGCCTATGACTGGGTCAACTGGACTCTTCTCAGATTGATCCTCATTCAAATTGGTCTACCATGGAAGGTAATGAAGTGGATTATGGCCTGTGTCACCTCTGTAAACTTTGATGTTCTTATCAATGGCTAGTTGACTGAATTTTTTAAGGCTTCCAAGGGCCTTCGTCAGGGCTGTCCACTCTCGCCCCTAATGTTCATCCTGGTCATTGAAGGTCTGAGCCTCTCCATTCACAAAGCTAAATGTGAGGGCACTATTGTGGGTATCAAGGTTTCTGCTGGTATTTCTGTTACTCACACTCTCTTTGTGGATGATGTAATGCTTTTTGGTCTGGGTATATTGGCAGAATGGTTACAGTATAAGAAAATTCTTGATTTCTTCTAGTCGGTAACTGGTATGCACATTAGTTTGGTAAAATCCTTTTTCTTGAAGCATTCTTTGGAGGAGAATATGGAACGATCGATCCGGATGATATTCCCTTTGGAATTCAAGGAGTTATCCAATGGTTCGAAGTACCTTGGGTACTTCGTCAAACCATCTAACTACAGAAAAAATGACTGGTCTTGGCTTATCAAGCATTTTGATACGCGTATTGGACATTGGAGTATGCGGTATCTATCTCTTGGTGGCAGACTTACATTGGCTAAAGCTGTTTTACAGAACCTGGGAGTTTACTGGTTCTCTCTCTGCAAAATACCAATGTCCATTATATGCCTTATTCGTGGGAAATTCTTCAGATTTTTATGGTCCGGTGGGGGGGAAAAGGACAAATTTCATCTGCTTAATTGGAAATCTTTGGCTCAACCATACGAACTGGGGGGCTGGAATGTAAAGAATTTGGAGCTGTTCATATGGCTCTTCATGCAAAGAGCCTGTGGCGGGCCTTATTTGTCAACTCTATGTGGGGCAAGATCATTCGGGATAAATACCTTAAACATGTTCCGATAGCCATCTAGTTTCGAAAAGGTAGGCCTTCTGTTATTGGTGCCTCAAATATATGGAATGGACTCATGGGCTCTTTCTCTATCATTGCTTAGTGGCTATCTTGGAAACCTGGTAATGGCCGAGATATCAGACTTGGCATTGATCTTGTTCTGGGGGGATCTCCCTCTTATCATTTGTCTCCTAAACTACTAGAACATCTTCGAGCCAGGGGGCTCTGCAATCTTGCTCATGCGGCTTCTTTTAATAATGGTAGATGGATTACTGCTTATCAGCTGAGTATCCGTGGTGTTATGGGGAAGGAATGGTTTGATTATATAATGCACCTTTGTCAAGCCAATATTCATTTAGCTGAGTCCCGGATCGGTTGGTTTGGTCGTGGGATGTTGCAAATGGTGCGGTCACTTCAAAGCTTGCATATGATGCGTTGTTTGCTGACAGTCGGTTTGAGAATATATGGTGGCACAACACTATTTGGAAACTTGCTCTTCCTCCGAGGATCAAATGTTTTATTTGGCTGGCTTTGGGTAATAAAATCCTCACATGGGATAACCTCTGCCATCGTGGTTTCTGCGGCCCTGGTTGGTGTCCATTCTGTTGTTCCCAATTGGAATCAGTTGATCATCTTTTCTCATCATGCTCGGTCATTCAAGAACTCTGGTCTCTTATTACTTCTACACTTGGCATTCATGTTGCATGGCGATCATCCTCGTTGATCGATTGTCTTGGACCGTGGTTTAGGAACTCACTTTCTTCTCCATGGTTAGAACTTCCATGTTTTATGTTGTGGGAATTATGGAAGGCACGTAATCGCCGCGTTTTTGAAGGTTCCCTACCACATCTGGATTGGTTATGCAGCCGTTCTATTGCTTCTTTCAAGGAGTTCATTTCACTTTCCGATCCTCCTGGTGGCAATCATGATCAAATTGTTAATCGCACTGGTTATTGGTTAGCTCCTCCGATGTTGGTGTATCCCTGTGGGTTTTTCAATGGGGCTGCGGTTGGGGGCCGGGGTGTTGGTGGGGCTGGTGTGGTTTTACACCTTACTAACACTGTCTTTTTTCGCCTCCATTTAAACTTGGGATTTGGTACTAATACCCGCAGTGAATTATGTGCTCTTCGGCTCCTCTTACACTTTGCTCGACTCAAGCAGGTATCATCCCTCCTGGTTTTGGGTGATTCTTCCTCCATCATTTCTTGGGCTTTGGGCGTCTCCCCTATCAGTGTGATGCTCCTTTCGCATTGGTTGGATGCGGTCAGGAATTACATCAATGATTTTGAGCATATTCATTTTTCCCATGTTTATCGGGAGGTAAATTTGGAGGCGGACTTTCTTTCCAAGCTGGCCTTGAATTCTTCAGCTTGGATCATCATGTGGGAGGAATGGCATGGGGATCTTTTTTTCTCCCGGGGCTCATTTGATTTGCATTGGACTTGATTCATGAGGTTTGGTTCTTTTTAAGGTACTATTTGATCTATATATGACTTTATGTTTATATTATGCGGCATTATTTTTGCAGGTTCATAGACTCTTCCCACCAACTTCTTGTTGGGATTTTGCTCCTTTGTATATGCGGCTATATTTATCTGGTGTCTATATGACATTGGTGTCCAGGCTATAGGCTGTTTTGGACTTTATCTATTGTATTTAAGACTTTTTATCCGGTTTATGTATGACATTTGTGGGCTTTGGTTCTATGACATAGGGCCTGGAGATGTGGGTTGATCTGCATCTTGGTAATAGTTGCTCTGGTTTGGCAACTTTTTGCCACTTTTGAATGACTTGATTTAGAACTAGTACTATGGTCGATGAGTTTTGGGCTATTCTTTCCCATGATTGGTATGGTTCACATACCCACATGCTATGATGCTTTGATGTAATTGGACCTATTTACTATTTTGTGATATTAATAGTAAGTTATATTTTTCGTTGGAAAAAAAGGGTGTTTTAGTTCGAGTATTTTTTCTTTGTTCCAAGATTCATGGTTCTGAGTTGAAGTTGAATAGGTATGTTTATTGATGGTTGAACATGGTATTTATTATCAATTGTTAAATTTATGAGTATTTTTTTTTAAAGAGAATATTTTTGTTATTCAAAATAAATCAAAAAGTACAATATCTAACAAAAATACAGTCTTACAAAAGCAACTAATAGTATAACCATACTAATTTAAAGTTTTACAAAGTTTTCCTGCATCCCAGATCCAACAAAAAACAACCCAGAACTCCTAAAGCAAAGTCCACAAAAACATACAGATGTTTTAGATCACATAAAGAAAAAGATATACCTATTCTTCCAAAAACAAAATACCTTCACCCAATTTCAAAGCTTCTTTTCATAAATGTGTGTATGTAAAAATGTGTTCTTTTCTAATATAAAGAAGTATGTATAATTTTTATTTTTATTTTAAAAAATTAATTTTTATTTTATTATAAAATGATTTTTTTTTTCTACTTTCAAATAAAATAATTATAATTTATATTTCAATTTAAAATGAAAATTATATTATTAAAATACTTAAAATAGGATATATATATATGAAACAAGTATAGCTACATCCTTTAATGATTAATAATATAAATTTCATTTATTATTTTTTATAAATCATTTTCAATGTTTTTTTTCTCCTTATTCTTTTTAACTTCTTACGGCTTATTTGAAGGAGCCATAATCACGAGTCGATCCATAGATCAAAATTAGACTTTAAGGGCATCAACTACCACAACATTTCTAAGAAGAGGAAAGTCCTATATTTATTTCTTCTATCTTTCTATTTCTTCTACTTTATTCCGTGAGAAAGGGCTCAATCGACACTAGCATGTCATTTTAATCAATGTGAATATCATAACTTAGTTGCTCTTGAAAGTTCAATATTTTTGGTTTTGATTTGGTTTCTTTTTTCATAACAGAATGAGCTCAAGCATGGGGACAAGTAGCTTGTAAACAATTCTTTCATGTGAGAATAATTTTGTCTAAAAAACCTTTACAAAAGTCTATTTCAAAAAAATACATGCATATGTGCATAAACCAGCTATAAGTGTCTCAATATCTAATTTTATTTAAGTATCCAAAACATTCCCATTATCCTAAAAAACTAATAAATACTAGAAATGTAATGCCAAATTCAAAGACAAACCCAAACTAGCATTCTAGTAGCTGAGATAGAGTTAAGATCAAATTTAGAGAACTAAGTGGTTATAAAAAGTTCAACACTTTCCCCAAACTAGGGACAAACTAGGGACTGTACTGAAACACTTGTGAACAATATATAAAACTGTTGGAGCATAGAGAGATCTCACAATTATTTGTATAAGTAGAGTGAATCAATTAGAACAATGTCATTGTAGGAGGCCAACACCATTAAATCTATAGATAATGACATCCTTTTCATATAGTGAATGTAGATGGGCTATTTATGGTGCTATGATCTCCACCAAGAACACCTCTACATAGCACCAAATTTGATGCAGGGGCATCGTACTTAGCCTAAAAACCATCCTAAATTTTAATTTTGTTTAAAAAAATCCTAAAATCTATGTAATGGGCGTCTCTACCAGCCTAAGCACGGTGACACGTCAACCTATTTGATTTTGAAGCATGTGCTGTAATATTTTGAATTTTCGAACTACTAAGGGCATTTAAGTTTATTAATGTGATGTAATAGGAGTTAGCGGCAGCTAGTTGGTTTTGAAATCTTGAATCCGCGCGCTGTTCAAGAGATCTGTGAGATATATTATGTAATTTTCATTTTAGTGGGCAGACAAGAAAGAAAAAGAGCATTCAGCCCTCTGTTTTTTGTTTTGTTTTTTCCATGTGCTTATGAAGCCCGAGTACCTGGGCGTTCCTTACGCAAATTTAAACCTCTGCAAGTGAAGTTTATGTTGAATGTTGAGTATATATGTTGAATGCAAGCTCTTGCTGAAGCCTGCGCCCTTATATTTGTTGTAGGTTTGTCAAGGCTGAAAGGGGAAGCCTCTGCGTGAAGCGAGAAC
Source organism: Larix kaempferi (assembly GCA_027924585.1). Lineage (NCBI taxonomy): Eukaryota > Viridiplantae > Streptophyta > Pinopsida > Pinales > Pinaceae > Larix > Larix kaempferi. The sequence goes on from BSBM01000434.1 coordinate 12,403,616, forward strand.
CCAGAGGTGGAGCGCCCTTTGAGTCCATTGACCACTGAAGGGACGATTGGTGCACCTTTGAAGAACACAGGGGGGGAAGGCATTGGTGTTTTGAACAGAGGAAGGGAATTTCCTCTAAGTATCGAAGATTGCAGAGAAAGGAACCGACGGCCCAGATTGCGGCCGAGCAGGAGATCCATGGTGATGACGACCCTGTTTTGGGTACAGAGAGCATAGGAATAGGGTTTCGGGGTAAAGTAAAGCGTGTTTTTCAGCTTCCAACCCTCAGGGGTTGGCATCAAAATTGAGTATGGAATCTTTGATTATATTGTAGATAGACAATAACATTTGGTCCTCAAGTTATTTACCCACATATATTAAACATTGTTGATCCACATAAATCCCTTGTGCGTGTTCCCGATTTCCACTTTAGATCAGACCCACAATCTACATAATGCACCAATAAACATATGGTTTTCTCGAAAAAGGATCTAATCATAATATAAAATTCAACCTTCTTTTCTTTAAAAACACCAAACACCTTACATGCATAAATTTTGTCACACACTTTGCTCGTAGGCATTTCATCAAACACATGCTAAATATTTGCAATACATTAGCCCTTATTATGTATATATGAAATCCCTTTATTATGTCCATGACATCATGGAACCATTTTCCACATATTAGTCTAGTTACACAAAATTCAAAAAATCAAATTTGAATTTTACAAAGTAAAACTTGGTTGAATGACCAGATTTTAGCCTGGAAATTTGGAGCGGGAAAACCAGGTGATATCTGTCCCACACCTCCCTACTGGATTGTAAGATGCGTTGCTGGTGCACTTATATTGTGTACAACATCGTAAGGTAGAGTGGCAGGTACAACAATTGAACGTGTAAAAGTATGTTGAAGATAATTGTGTGAGATATCATTACCCGTAGACAAATGAATTATCGGGTGTATCCCAGTCCCAGTGTATCCAGAGATGCATGCATTAGGTTACAGCCTTGTCTATGTTCTCCATTCAACCACAACCTCGCTAGAGCTAGGGATATTATATTGTTTCGACCCCATAATCGCATATCTCTACGGCTCCACATCCTGGAGTATATCTGTCTTTATTAAATCGTTTTTATGGTTAGCGTAATGAAGCATATGATTCATACGAGACTGAAGAACCTTGCCACCTGGATTTTACAGAATCTCAGAAGGTTTGAGATAGGTTTGTGATGACCAATCACTCAAGGTTAGCTCTTCATATACCCAACCCTTAAAGTTGCAGAAGATGAATATTGGAAGTGAGAAACATCCCAAAATGGCATCCGTGAGAGACCATTGGGCCTCGGTTTGTAATGTCGTTGTACAAATCTAGATATTACATAAATGACTTGATGTTTTAGAGTATAGTAGTCTAAGGAAAAATCTCCCATGGTCTTGATATATTGGAATCCATATTGCTTTTACCCAACAAACCATCAGCTATATGGAAAAGCTATTGGTGGGCACAGGGTTTTTCGAAATTGCGTTTTAGGTATCCTCTATCCTCCCCTTAGTCTCTGTTTATTATAATTGAATTAAAAATGGTCCTTTTTTAACATTGTTTTTACTTGTATAGGCTAAAGTGGATTAGATATAGGAAATTGTAGCTATTTAAAAAAAATTGTATGATAGATGGTACAAAAACAAAGAGCTGCAGACAATGCGTAATCTGGATCACCCAAATGGTGTTTCTTTGAAGCATTGTTTCTTTTCTACTACTAATAACGATGAACTATACCTTAACTTGGTACTAGGGTACATCCCGGAGACTCTTATTTTTAATTAGTATGCATTTTGATTTTCTATATTACATAGAGCTTAGTATCTTTAAAGAAGTTATTAAAATGATTTTATATTTATTGATTTTTGGTATCTATTCAAGATTGATTTCTTGATGTTTTTCCTTATTATCTTATGCAAAAATGTTTTTCGTTATTTTCCTGGCACTCACACCAGGTTTTCCTATTCAATGTGCCTTAATTTGAGGATGTGTTCTTGCGAGTGGGTACCAAGTTTTCTCGTTCAATGTGCCTTAGTTCAAGGATGTGTTCTTGCGAGTAGAAGATGTAAGAGAAATTTTTAGCATGGCCTTATCATTAAATTGAAATTCAGTCTCTACTTAAACCCTGGCTCTTTAGCTCCAATAGCTTGTTAGAAAGTTTATGAGCAGATTCTCAAATGCTACCTTGGTGACTTTAATTTCCAGTATTTTTCTCTGTTTAAGTTCGGTACCCTCCTTTTGCCAGGATAATGATAGTGGTGGCAAGTTAACTCTTACCCAGTAGTAAGATTCTATGATCATTCTTAAGGGAATTCCTTGGGCGTTTTCATGTCAACGTCTTTCCTGTTAAAATTTAACATTGAACCCAGGCTGCTAGCTTATTAATCAATCATTTCATAAGCAACTTATCAAGCAATTTTTTTTTAATTGTGTGAACAATACTTGAGCTCTCAAATCATTTATATATACATAATATTTTTGTACAAAAATCCTATTACAGGAGAAATTATTTGTGGCTCTTGAGGTTTGCTTATTTAATAACAAATAATGCCAATTGCTTTAGGTGTGCAACATAGCCAAAGTAAATAACTTAAGCGTTTCAAATAATCACTTAGTACTAACTTTTCCATCTTTTTTTAATGCTCTACCTTCAGTCCTATAATATTTTGCATTAAGAATGCTCACCCCATTAAGCCTTGGCATTCTCTAATGAAACGCAACTCAAGAGCATCTAAACCAGCTAAATAACCATGTTTAGTGTCATGCCTATGTGTGCTTATTTATGCTTTATTTGCATAACAATAATCTAATGTGAAGGCTTTATTTCCATTTTGAATTATTAGCAAGTTTTTATAGATTAATGTTCTATATTTTAGTTCCTAAGAATTTGTAGAAATGGTCTGATCTATGCTTTTTACACCAAGCTATATGCTGCAAACATATATACTTGGAACTCATGTATAAGTATCCACCCAGCATGACAAGGCTCATGGGAAATCATCTAAATGAGGTATTTTAATCTTCCATTAGTATCCCTCATCCTTTGCTAACGCTCACTTGGTGGGAATTACTTTGGAAAAATAAACTGATTCGGATAAAACCAAACCGACCAGCAGGCAAGTATGATTGACTCTTGAGGTTTAAACTAGCTAACGACTACCTTCCAAGATTTTATATGCGGTCTCTATGGTAATTTTTTTTCCTCTTCTTGTATATACCTAAAACAATAATAAGGGTTTAAGTTTTGTTTTCATGAATAATAATTTGTATTAACCCATGCATAATGGCAATGGCCTCTCAGGGTTCTGTTATCACATCCATAGTAGTTGGGTTTCAATGATTGCAGAGCAGTTCATTGTATATTTTTGAGCTTGGCATTTACATAGTTTTGGTGAGATCAACCTATGATGAGTAGTACTTTTATGGTCACTCACACATCAGAGTAGCCCCAAATCAGACATGCAGTGAACCTTATTCCAAGGCTGAGCCTCTTGACCTCAGATTTGATGACCGAGATTACCTTTTATCCCATACAGAGCAATGCAGTTGTGGTAGAACTTTCTTCCTACGGATAAGAAGAGGTTCCCTTAGATCAAACTAAGAATTAAACATGCCTAATATAAGACATTATGTAACAAATGCTTCCTTAAATCTCTAAATCTAATAAATGCATACAACCTTGAATGAATTTGGAGGAGAAGAGTTTGTAATACTCACTTTAAAACCCAACGTTCGTTTGGCTTACAAATCCTGTCTTGGATTCCACAAGCAGAACCTATGGAATTGAACAAGCAACAAACGGAACCAATATCCAAATATCTCGTATACAAAGTTAGATCTAAATCGAATTAGATACATTTCATGCTCATGACTGGAACACAATGCACAAAATGGAGAAATAAGACAAGTTATTATTAGATGGAAACTTGATGAAACTTACAACTTGATTCCTTGATGTCCAAGCAAACTCCAACTCCAAAGCTTCCTCCCTTCTTGTGTTCTCCATTATGGATATAGCTTAATTTCTCGATAAAGGTTTTCACAATTAACTACGAAAAGAAGGGGCGGTCGATCCTTCTTGTCGCAAAATAGAAGTCGGGACAAACCCGTTTTATATGTTATAACTTCCAAGGTGTTCTATTTTTACAATTCCCTCATAATTGAAGGGTCGACCGACCCTTCGTATTCTCAATATTATTTTCATAATAGTTCGACACTGCAAGAAGGGTCGGTTGACCCTTCTTATTCCCAATATTCTTTTCATAATAGTTTGACACTGCAAGAAGGGTCGGCTGATCCTTCTTATGTTCTCCATTATGGATATAGCTGAATTGCTCGATAAAGGTTTTCACAATTAACTACGAAAACGAATGGGCGGTTGATCCTTCTTGTCGGAAAACGGAAGTCGGAACAAACCATTTTTATATGTTATAACTTAGCCGATTGACTGGCTATTCAAACAATGACTGAATATTTTAGATTTGAAATTCACACTTTTCAAATCAGAAATTGCATTTTTATTTGAAATTCAGACTTTTCAAATGAAAATTTGCATTTTTTGATTTGAAATTCACACTTTTTGAATTGAAATTCATAGTTTTATAACAAAAAACTGCAATTTTAAGGTTCATAAGTAGTCAAAAAACACATTTTTCGATATAAAATCACACTTTTCAAAGACAATATTGCCACTTTCAGAACCTGTTTTTGCACTTTAGAAAGGTTGATATTGACACTTTCAAAGTCTAAATTCACACTTTCTTAGTCCAAAATTTGCCTAATATGTCCAAATTTAATGAAATTGGCGTTCTCTTAAAAAATTAAAACATAGAAACCAGTTAAAAAAAAAAACAATGCGATACCAGTCTTTTCTAAACTTAGTATTAGCTCAATGCAATAATAGTCTAATGCTCCTTTTAAGCAGCCAATGTGGATACAAGTCAACACCATGTAGCTTCATGATATCATAGTCCTAAATGCAATAGATGGATGATTAACATGTAGGTCAGTTCCACGCACAGGTCCATAGTATCCACCTTCACCAAGACAGAGATATTTCATTCACATGGTGGAGAGATATTGCAGTCATTTAGGGAGGAAGACAGTCTCACGTCGGAATATGCAAACCGCAACAACAATATTCACACTGTGGAGAGTTCACATTGGAGCGAAGAGGAGTTTAGTGTTTCCAGGGTGGAGTGGTTTTTTATCTCACCAAGAATTAGGGTTATCCAACGAGTCATGGACGCAACACAAGACACCAGTTAAGGAATGGTCTCACTTAGAGGAAGAGAATGGGTCTTTCACATAGAGAGATTTCATGTATTGGAGAGAGTTGGAACATAATGGAGAGCTCATGTAGGGAGTAGAATGGAATGGGCAAGCCACATCCTCATAATGAGAGATTATATTTACCGAAGAGAGATACAGACAAAGAAATGATAACGCAACTTGCATGTAGAGAATATGGTATAGGAAAACATTTTGAGCAAGCAGGAATGGTAGGTAGAAGACATTTGCAGAGGGAAGACTGAAAGCATGAGTTAATGTAGCACTCTGATACCAGTTTCAACATCAGAGATAAATCCTGAAATTCAATTGATTCATTTGAAGAGAAGCAGTTACATATATACATGATACGAGTGCCTTTGGATTTTCATTTTGCTAAGATGTGCATCCTTTCATGTTCATAACTGAAGATAAGAAATTATTTATTTACAATTTTCATGACGATAATAGTCCCGAAGGATTAGTATCCAATAGGAGATCCTTCTCCAATTAACCCAAGACATTCCATGATTAAGTTCACACGTCCTCGACAATGACTACATTACCCTTATATACATATCCACTCATTACACACAAGGCCCCTTCATTAGGACGACCCAATTACAAATGTATCTTTCCCCATATATGCAACCCTTGGGTCATATCATATACATTTAACCCCATATATGACCCCCCTGGGTCATATCATAGTACCCTCCTTAAAAAATATTTGTCCTCAAAGCTTTGCAGTTAATGGATTTACGTGTGATGAAATCAAATAATAGGATTTCCATATATTCCTGCTATCTATTTTCCATTGATGATGATCCATCCATCCAAATTCAATTCATTTTGGTATCAATCCATGATAGCTGTTTTTTTCATAATTTGTATTCCATGTGTTGTGATTGTGAGTTCTCCAATTCATTGTAGTTTATGGTATTTGATAATATCTTGTTGAATAACAGTTTTTTGATGCCCCGTTCCACAACTATTGTCTAGTGTTCCATATTCTTCCTTGATGGTGTCATTGTATATCTTCTTTCCTTTCTTGGAAGCTTTCTTGGTAATGAGGATGTCTATATAGTTTTGCACTTGATAGTTTATCTTCCTCCTACACACCCATGTCATCAGTATTCTTTTCATATATAATGGATTCCTCTATCCTTTGTGGTTGGTCTTTGCTCAATCTTTATTTTGAGTTAATACCCTCATATTTGACATGTACATGTTCAAGACAGAGCTCAACTTCTTCAAGTATATTCTAGTGTCCTTTTAGAATCTTGTCTTCCATCTCTTTTTCAAGGTGCAATGTGATGCCATTCATCAAAGTTTGATCTCCTTCTTCAATTTTGGATTGCATTTTTTCTTTTACATCAATTGTATTTAGAACTCCTTCAACCTTATTGCAGATTTCCTCTTCAAGTCTTTTGGTAGTCTTTTCATTCAAGATCCTTGTTTTTTATTGATTTTGACCATACTTATTTTCTTCTTTCAATCTATTGGCCTCATCCAATAGTTTTTTATTATGACTTCTCAATCTATAAATTTCTTCACCTTTCTTCTTGAGTTCCTCTTTTACTTATTTCAATCCAACTTGAATTTTATTCATCTCTTCCGTTTTTTATTCCTTGTTCCATTTTTTTGAGAAGAGATCTTTAGATCTTCCCATCTAATATTTTGATCAATACTTGTCCACCAGTCCCAAGCTTCACCCATAAGATAAAAACCCACACTAATAGTTTTCAAACCATTTCCCTTTACCCCTCTTAACCATTCCATTGTCTTTATTTCATCTTTAACTTCATCTCCGCTAAATGTAGGCATTTCCATTTTTGTCATTTTTCTTAATTGAGGTCTAAACAAAACCCTCAAATTGCAATCCTCAGTATATTAATAATAATATAATAATTTTATAATATAACTTTTCCAACCTATTATATGGTGCTTCCCTTTTCCAATGGATTTTGAACCACTTAAATTGGACCTTCCAGTCAAAAATTAAGGAACTTTCAAAATAACATACCTTTAAAACCCTAATTTGGAGGTTGGTTTGATGGTCAAACTTCCAACTAAGTCAACTTTAAAGTTGAGGCCCCTATGGTTTGGAATTTTTTTCTATAACTTAGCATTATATGTATTCTATGCAATGCCACAAATATGACCTAATCTTGTGTTAGAATATTGAGAAATATGCATAAACATACAACAATATATTTTCTAACATGCACATCAATAGTAAGAATCTACTAGTCTAGCCTTCTATCTATACAAGCACCATATAATCAAACAGTAATTAAGAGACAAGAAGAAAATAAATAGTACACCGGATGTACATGGTAAAACCCCAAATGTGAAAACATCCACGAGAAGGTATTGTCTTATTTATTCTTCATAAATATATAATCTTACACTTGAGCTCCACTCCACATATGCTTATCAAATATTTACAATAACATCACAATATAATGACTCCTTCAACTCTATTATAGAGCTAGAGGCATGGAAGAATTACATCCCATAATATACGTGGAATAAATGATTTTCCACCTCCTTATATAATGAATGGTAAGAGGAGAATATTACTCCATGATGCATATGTGATAACTCCTTTTACATAAGATAGAGACAATTATTCCTTCCTTTTCTATATAAGATATCATAACATCTTACAACATCACACTAGACATCATTACACATGTAATATTAACATTATACATTCCAACACTCCCCATTAATGATGACTAGGGAGAAGAAAACATATATGGAGGAAGATTACATTACTTTAGCATCCCCCCTTGATGACAACTTCCCACATACCCAACAGACTTCGCTTCCACCATGGATTTGGTGAATATATCGACCACTTGTTGTTTTGTGGGATAGTACTCCAAACAAATAATTCCATCCACGAAAGATCTCAAATGTAGGGAGTATCAAGGTAAATGTGTTTAGTTTTTGAGTGATAAACTTGATTGTATGCATGTTGAATTGCACTCTAATTGTCACATCTTAACTTAGTAGGATACTTATAAACCATTCCAAGCTCTATAATGACATGCAAGATTCACATTGCTTCTGTAGTTGCTTCCTTATCTACCTTATACTCTCCTTCACAAGAAGAAAGAGAAAGAGTTCTCAACTTCTTACTAGACCATGAAATCATACTTGAGCCAAGCTAAAAGATGTACACTACAGTAGATCTTCTATTTGAATTATCACCTTCCCAATCAGAATTTGTAAAACCAATAAGTTAAACTGAAGCCCTGCTAGAATAGAAAACACCATAATGCAATATCCCCTATAAATATATGAGAATTCTCGTTGCTTCTTTCCAATAAATTTCATGAGGATTTTTCATAAACCTTGAAACCATGCTGACTGCAAAAGAGAGATCATGCCTTCTATGTGTCAAATATATCAAAGTCCCCACAAGCTGATGATACAAAGTGGCGTAAACAAGAGGATTATCACAATCAATAATGAACTTTACATTGGATTGAAATGGCATTAGTGAAGGCTTATAATCACTTGTGTGAAAACAAGCAAGTAAATCTGTAGCATACTTAGGCTGAGAAACGAATATACCATCGGCCATATCACAAATTTGAAGAGCCAAAAAATAATTCAATAGGCGTAAATATGTCATTTCAAATTCATGTTAAATATTATTCTTCATTTCCTATATAAATGCAAGTTGGCTACTGGTAAGGATAAGATCATCCACATAAAGTACCACAATGAGGTCATCTTCATCAAAGTTCTTAACATATAGATTTGAATCATATATACATCACTTAAAACCATTCTTCAAGAAATAAGTATTAATTTCTCATACCAATCTCTAGGTGCCTATTTAATACCATATAGAGACTTGTTTAATTTGCATACCAAACTTGAAGTTTCAGCAATGATAAAATCATGTGGTTGTTGCATATAAATATCTTCATGAATATCACCATTCAAAAAGGCAACCTTGACATCCATTTGGTGTATTTCACATTAATAAGATGCGGCAAGAGAAAGTATGGTTCTTACTGTGTTCATTTTCGAAATGAGAGAAAAATTTCCAGTATAAACTATACCTTCTTGTTGATAAAAACCTTTTTCTACTAACTGAACTTTATGTTTTCCAATTTGTTCTTATGTAGTAAACTTTGTTTTCTATATCCATTTAAACCAACTAAATTATTTCCAAGAGGAAGGGGAACAAGGGTCCAAGTCTAGTAAACTTTGTTTTATATATCCATTTAAACCAACTAAATGTTTTCCAGGAGGAAGGGGAACTAGGGTCCAAGTCTAGTAAACTTTGTTTTATATATCAATTTAAACCAACTAAATGCTTTCCAGGAGGAAGGGGAACAAGGGTCCAATTATTTCTCTTCATTAATGAGTCATACCTAGTAGTCATTGTTTTTTCCCATTCAGGTTTGTCTTTGGCTTGAGAATAGGTGGAGGGGTCATTTGTGGCCATTACTTTAGTCATAAGAGAAAAGTCAGATCTAGTCTATCAAGTATTAGAATGAATAAAAATCTTAGAACCTATGGATTCAAGATTTTTTTGGGCCCAAACAACAAGAGGAGTAGTGGTAGGAACCACTCTAGTATGTTCAAAACATTCAAGTGGATCACTTGAAAAATAAGGTGAAATAGGATCAAGGGTAGGAAAAGAAGTAGAGGAAGGGGTAGTAGATTCAGGGGCAACATAAGATGAAGGAAAGTTCAAGGTAACATGAGGTTTGATAGATTTAGGAGGAGGAGATATTTCATTTAATTTAACATCTCACCAGATGAAAACACCTTGGGTAGATGGATCAAATAACATGTAAGCTTTGGAATCCTCACAATAGCCAATGAGAATACATTTGTGAGACTTGGGGTCTAACTTTTTGCATTTTTTGTTTGGAATATGTGCCCAACATTCACTTCCAAATATCTTAAAGTTACTAATATCAGGTTTCCTACCATTCCATTTTTCTTTGGGAGTAACCTGCAAAACTACTTTGGTAGGGACTTTATTCATAATATTTTTGGAATTTGTAATGTTAATATTACATGTATAATGATGCCTAATGTTATGTCGTAAGATGTTATGACGTATTATCTAGGAAATGAAGGCATAACTGTCTCCATCTTATGTAAAATGAGTTATCCCACATGCATCATGAGTAATATTCTCCTATTACCCTTCATTATATAAGGAATTGGAAAATCATTTATCCCACATGTATTTTGGGATGTTATTCTTCCATACTTCTAGATATATAATAGAGGTGGAGGAGACCCTTTAGGGTATGCTATGTATTCAATTGTATGATATTGTAAATATGTGAGAAACATATGTGGAGTGGAGCTCAAGTGTTATAAGATTGGATATTTCTAAAGAATGAAAAGCAATACCTTCTCGTGGATGTTTCCCCATTTGGGGTTTTACCATGTATATATGGTATATCATTTGCTTTTCTTTTTTCTTGCTTATTACTTTGATTATATGGTTCTTGTATATATAGAAGGATATACTAGTAGATTCTTGCTATTGATTCACTTGTTAGTAAATGTATTGTTGTATTTTTACTGCACATTTCACAATATTCTAACATGGTATCAGAGCCAGGTTACTATGCTATACATTCTTTGGTAATTTCTTTGAATTTTTTTTACAAGCACCAAGTTCTTCAAATATTTTTGGGGATCTCCATATCTAGTAAATTTTCCATCATATCTATCAAACCATTGTAGTTTTTTCTTCAAATTTGGGCATTTTCTACATGTTTGAGATTTGTTTTCTTCAGAAAACCTTAACCTACATCATTAAATTTTTAGAATTTTTTCAAGTTTTTCTTGATTTTTTCTGTAGATATAAGTTGAAATCCATTGTATACCAACTTGCTATCGAGGATTTATTTTTCTTGTAGTAAATCTGATTGTTTGTTCGTCTTTGGTTCTGTTTTATCACAGGTTTCCATATGGTACAATGATTGCTTTTGCAACTTTTAGTTTCAGGTAGTTTAGGGTCCCCATACATATCTTGGTCACAGGAAGTGCTTACACACACACACCCTTGACACAAAGAAAGTGAATGGGCCCTATTTTTTGGTAAAACAATTGTTGAATATTGTTTCTGTTGTAGGTTCGAAGATATGTCGGTAAGATGTTGTTGCATTTTGACATTGGTGAGAAATTTCTGGTTTTATTCACTTTTTCTTCTAGATATCAACTTCTTGTCTTTTTGCATTATGGTTTAGATTCTTGATTCACCATTTTGAGTTCTGAAGTAGCTTTTGTTAATGAATTAGTTGGTACTAACTATTTCTCTTGGAAGAGAAAGATGATTGAAATTCTTAAGAGTAAGAATCTATGGAACTTAGTTGAAGGTGAACAACTGAAACCAACCGATGCTAAATAATTTAGCTAAATGGAAAGATCGATGTGATCAAGCAAGAGGACTCATTGGAAAAATTGGTTCAGATAATTTATAGGTATGTATTGATGTCGTAGCCCAATTTAGGTATGAAAAACTATAGCTTCTTTATTTGATAAAAGTGATGATGCTTCTACTTACTATCTTGAAAGAATATCCATGAGTTATACCCTAGATATTTTGATAGAATAGAGTATTTTCTTGATGAAATTAAAACCTTTAATGAAAAGTTTAATAATTGTGGTCGTGATTACAAGAAAACAAATTTTGAAGAATTTTATAAAGGTTTGATATGTGATAAAGATAAATTAATTGCTTCTAGTCAATTATCTAATAATAAAGCTTTAATGGCACATAGTAAAAATAATCCTAGTTGAGTTTCTTTGTAATTACCCTAAATTACATACTAAAGGATCAACCTCTCACTATTCTAATGATGATGATGCTTCTAACATGGTATCTAATAAAAATAAAATGTATAATCCTTGTAAGTATTGTGGCAAAACCAACCAATTTGAAAATATTTTCTTTGAACGAAGATGTGAACTTGCTAAAGCTAAGAGGAAATCCTCTAATGAACAGTCGGTAGCCTTGTGCTCCTATTTTGTTCAACCTAGTAAATCTTCTTCTTCTGTGGAATGGATAACTGATTCTAGTGCCTCTAATCATATGAATAGTACAACTTCTTTATTTACATCTTATGACATTAATAGGAACACATCACATAAAGTTTCAATTAGTGATGGTAAATGTATTTCAGTAGTAGGATATGGTAATATTAAAGTTCCTAATGGTACATTGGAAGATGTTTTTAATGTTCAAGGAATGCCATCAATTTGCTTTCTATTTATTGTGCTTGTCAAAAAGGTTAGAAATTTGAATCTTGGCCTGATAAATATGTTTTAAAAAATATCAAAAATAACTTCAAAATTGTTTCTTCAGGTCTCGTTGATCATGATGTTGGTTTATATATTAAGTTTAGTAGTTTTAATTCATGTAAAAAACAACAATTTTATTCCTAGATGTTGCTCATGTTGATGAACAAAGTAAATTATGGCATCAAAGATTAGATCACTTGAATTATGGTCAAATGAAAATGTTGTCTTAAATGGTATGTGGTTTACCTTCAATTTCTTCCACTAAAGTTGTTTGTGAAGGTTGTGTACTTGGTAAACATAATAAGGAAATGTTTGATAAATGTAAAGCTTGGCATGCTAAAGAACCATTGCAACTAATTTACAGTGATATTTGTGGTCCTCTTGAAACCCCTTCTTTGTCTCATGTTGTCTATTTCCTTACTTTTATTAACGATTATAATATAAAAGCTTGGGTTTATTTTTTGAAACATAAAAGTGAAACCTTTTGTATGTTTCAATATTTTAAATGCATGGTTGAAAACAAATCCGGTAAAAGTATTAAGACTTTGTGAATTGATAATAGGGGGGATTCATTGAAAATGAATTTAATGCATATTTATCCAAGCAATAAATTCAACATCAAAATATTGTTCCTTATACACCTCAACAAAATGGGGTAGCTGAAAGGAAAAATAAGACTTTGGTTAAAATGGCTAGATGTATGCTTTATTCCAAAGGATTACATAAGCATTTTTGGGATGAAGCTATCTGTTGTGCTAACTATATTTTGAATAGGGTCCCCACCAAAGCAGTTTTGCAAGTTACTTTTGAAGAAAAATGGAATGGAAGGAAACCTGATATTAGTAACTTTAAGATATTTGGGAGTGAATGTTGGGGACATATTCCTGATGAAAAACAGAAAAATTTAGAGCCTAAGTTTCACAAATGTATTTTCATTGGGTTTTGCGAGGTCCAAACCATATAAGTTGTTTGATCCATCTACCAAAGGTGTTATCATCCGATGAGATGTTCAATTCAATAAAGTATCTCATCCTGAGTATGTGGGACCTCTGGTTACCTTGAATTTTCCTTCATCTTCTGTTCCTCCTATATTTATTACTCATTCCTCTACTCTCGTTCCTACCCTTGATCCTAATGTGCCTTATTTTCAAGTGATCCACCTGAATGTTTTGAATATACTAGTGTGGTTCCTACCACTATTTCTCTTCATGTTTGGGCCCAAAAAACTCTTGAATTTGAAGGTTCTGAGATTGGTATTCCTTCCTATACTCCTCTCACTAGATCTGAATTTGATCTCATGACTAAAGTATTGGCCATAGATGATTCCTCTACCTATGATCAAGCTAAAGATAAACCTGAATGGGAAAAATCCATGACTGCTGAGTATGTCTTGTTAATGAAGAACAAGAGTTGGACTCTTGTTTCCCTTCCTCCTGGAAAGAAATTAGTTGGATGTAAATGGATATATAAAACAAAATTTAGTATAGAATGACAGATTGAAAAACATAAAGCTCGGTTAGTAGAAAAAGGTTTTTCTCAACAAGAAGGTATAGACTATACTGAAACTTTTTCTCTAGATTTAAAATGAACACAATAAGAACCATACTTTCTCTTACTACATCTTATCATTGGAAATACACCAAATGGATTTCAAGAGTGCATTTTTGAATGGTGATCTCTGTGAAGGCATTGATATGCAACAACCCCCTAGTTTTATCACTACTGAAACTTCAAGTTTGGATTGAAAATTAAACAAGTCTTTATATTGTCTTAAAAAGGTACCTAGAGCTTGGAATGAGAAAATCGATACTTATTTATTGAAGAATGGTTTTAAGCAGTTTATATCTAGTCCAAATCTATATGTCAATAAATTTGATTATGATGTCTTCATTGTGGTATTTTATGTGGATGATATTAGCCTTACTAGTAGCCATCTTGAATTTATATGGGAAATGAATAATAAGATTTAAAATGAATTTGAAATGACCGATTTAGGCCTATTGCATTATTTTTTGGGTCTACAAATTTGGCATATGGCCCATGGTATATTTCTTTCTGGGCCCGAGTATGCTACATATTTACTTGCTCAATTTCATGTGAGTGAATGTAAGCTTTGACTTTTTCCATTTCAATCCGGTGTAAAGTTAACTATTGAATGTGATACTCCTATTGTTGATGCCACTATGTATCACCAACATGTGGCGAGTTTGATATATTTGGCACACAACAGAATTGATCTATGTTTTGTAGTCAGCATGGTTTCGAGTTTTACACAAAAGCCTCATGAAAGTAATTAGAAAGCAACAAAGAGATAATTTTCTCATATATTTATAAGGTACATTGCACTATGATGTTTTATATTCTAGTAGGGATATAGATTCACTTCTTAGATATACATATTCTAATTGTCTAGGGGATGCTTCTGATAGAAAGTTTACTACATGATACAATTGTCAGCTTGGTTCAAGTCCGATTTCCTGCTCCAATAAGAAGTTAAGAACTCTTTCTCTATCTTCTTGTGAAGTAGAGTACATGGAAACTAAGAAAGCAACTAAAGGAGCAGTGTGGATCCGACATGTTTTTACAAAGCTTGGACTGGTTCAGAAGTTTCCCACTGAATTAAGATGTGACAATCAGAGTGCAATTCAGCTTGAGTACGATTCAATGTATCACTCCAAGACTAAACACATTGACCTTGATACTCACTACATTCGATATCTTATGGTAGATGGTGTTATTTGTTTGGAGTATTGTCCCGTGGAACAATAAGCAACTGTTATCTTCACCAAATCCATGACATAAGCGAAGTTTGCATATCTTCAAAGTTTGTTGGGAATGTGAGAATTTGTCATCAAGGGGGAATGCTAATATATTTCCATGTTCCTCCATATATGTGTTATTCTCCCTATATATCATTAAGGAGTTGTTTTGGAATGTGTAGTGTTAATATTACATGTGTAATGATGTCTAGTATGATGTCGTAAGATGTTATGATGTCTTATATAGCAAAGGAAGGCATAATTGTCTCTATCTTGTGTAAAAGGAGTTATCCCACATGCATCATGAAGTAATATTTTCATATTATCATTCATTATATAAGGAGGTGGAAAATCATTTATCCCACATGTATTTTGGGATGTTATTCTTCCATACCTCCAGCTATATAATATAGGTATAGGTGAAGTCGACCCTTTTGAGATATTTACATTCCATAACACATGTGGGATAAATGATTTACCACTTCTCTTATATAAATAATGGAAATAAGGGAATTTATTGCATGATGCATGTGAGATAATTCATTTTATAATATTAGAGTTATTTATGTCCTTATTTTGATATATTTAACCAACAACACCACACAAGTCATTATTACATATTCCAACATCTCAACTCCCATAACTTCCTCATACAAACTCCGATTTAGGCTATTATTGCATCGTTGGAAAGGTCGCAGTGTGTAGAAAATGGAATTTTTATTTTATGTATGGTTTGGACAAAAAAATGCCATTTAAGAGCTCCTCAAAATGGATCTAGAAGGTTTTGTACTATTTTTTATCTCAAACCTCGAAAGTAAGACCCACCCCTAAAATGATCTCTATAAGCCAATTCATCAATCTTTTCACCTAGAAAGCACCAAGATACATGACAAATTATATATTGATCCAACTCAGATCAGATATCATCCCAAGTAGCCAATAGAGTGGTTACTGTGAATAAATCTAAGCAAAAAGAAGAAGAAGGTGAAGAAGAAGTGATGCCAAAGAAATGAGGAAGAAAACCTTTAAAAGAAAAGAGATATCTCCAATAGAAAATCCTTTGATATTGAGCTCCAAAGGATTCCCTATTAAAAGTTCCTTATTTTAGAAGTCATTAGATTCTTTCTATAGGGGTTCTCAACCCTAGTAGATAATCATTGTGGTGTCCTACAACCGTAGAGGGCTTGTTATGGCATCATTTGAAACTAGTAAGACATTAATTCTTATATGGCCTTAAATCTATCAGTTATAGGGAT
The DNA here is from genome assembly GCA_027924585.1 of Larix kaempferi. Classification (NCBI taxonomy): domain Eukaryota; kingdom Viridiplantae; phylum Streptophyta; class Pinopsida; order Pinales; family Pinaceae; genus Larix; species Larix kaempferi. Next base: position 12,420,220 of record BSBM01000434.1, read on the forward strand.
TTGCTTGCTCAAAACATGCTCCAAAGATATGTTGCCACAGAGATACACTTTCTCTTAAGAAAATGAGCGTCTCATTTGCTCTCTCTCAATCCAAAAGGTATGCCTCCCTTGGAAACATGCAAAAAATTTGAATATACGAAAATGCATGCAATCATGAGCTGGTTTCATGCGATCTATGCATCTATCCTTCTTAGAAATCCATTATAAATTGTTTTAATCACCTTCCAAAGACTATAAAATTAAATCAAGGGGCGAAGAGGAAGAGGGAATTATTTGTGTAACCTTATGCTGGATAAATCACAAGGGTTAGCTTGTGATTCTTTATGACCTTGCAGAAACTTTTTTCCATATAATTTTCATAGGGGATTTGAGATCTAACAATCTAAAGTTTTTCACATTAAATAATTTAAAGAAAATGTACAATAAATTACATGTGCATTAAATAAGACAAAAAATGCAACTAGATTAATCAAAACATAATGTTCATATTACATATAGCATTTTCTAGCTCATTCTTGATAAATAAGATGTTTGCACATCTTTGGCAATCTAGCTCCATTTATTTTTGTTGCACAATATGATCATCCTCACTGAAAGCATCTATAATACCTTTAGATTGATCTTACATGGAAACTTTGGTTGGCCCCTCTTGAAAAACATCTTCCCCAAAATATGCATACACACATCGATCCTCGACCTAGGAGGGAGGCAGTGGAATGGTGGTCTAACAATTAGAAACCCGTCAAAAAATAAATGAAATAACTTTGAAAAAAAAAAATCTCATCTGTCCATTAAACACAAAATGACAATGATCCAGAATAAAATGGAATGGTCACGAAAAATGGAATTGTCACGAATAATGAAATGGAATTTCAATTGGTACGATCATGTATTAATACAACTCCACAATTGCAAAACAATAGAAAATACTTGGGTTTAAAAAAAAATCAAGTTGTACGGTCAAAGTAATACAACTTCACCGTCGTTATATGAACTTTTCGAGGCATAATAAATAACAAGAGTTTTGACATTGCTACATGTTCTATTTGCAAAAAGTTGTATGGATGAGCTATTTACTTTGAGTTATGAACAATTGATGGATGAACAACCATACACGCAAGTTCAAGCAAAGGCAAAATAGACCTATAAATAGTGTCTGGTATGCCACCAATTTGGGGACTGAGATAACGTCGTTATTTGCAATATATGTGAAATAACAGTGCACCAAAATTGTTACGGTGCGAGAGAAGTGCAGAACTTTGCCTCATGGATTTGCAAAGCATGTGAGACGCCAGATATTAAACGAGAATGTTGTCTCTGCCCTGTAACTGGTGGCGCGTTGAAACCCTCCACCACAGGCCAATTCTGGGTGCACTTTACCTACGCTTGGTGTTCCGATGTAGTAGTATTTCTGAATGATAAAACTATGTAACCTGCAGATGGCATTTTTAAAATTGATCCAGCCTCTCCTAAAAACATGCATAATTTGTAATGAGGTGCATGGATATTTTATCAAGTGTTTCCTTTGTCAAACGTTTTATCACCCAGCCATGTATGCATTCATAGCGGGCTACAACATCGAGCTAAATGTTATGTCAACAAAACATTTGCAACAATCGCTTATTGCGCCTCCCATAGAACCCCCAGTCGAGAAGCAACTATAACTCTAAGTGACGGAGATCCTCACAGAAATGCAGCTCAAGCGATAATAAAATCTCCTGGACATGACTATTCAAATTTAACCAAAACATAATTGCACGTCTAGGAATTCAAGAGTAGTTCAGTCGTTATTGCCAATGATAAAATACAACAACCCGTCGCCATCCAAGAACCACTAGCCTCCAGACGTCGGGCTTACAATCGACACAATAAAGAGAAATCGGCAATAAGGGCCATTGGTGACGGAGTTGGCGGATATTGCCGGCATCGAGCAGAAGTGATAGAAGCCCTCAATTTATTAAATGAACAAGCAGATCTGCAAGAGTTTTCGTCAACCGAGGAACGACTTGTTTACACCCTGCAAACAGAAAAAAGTAGACTCTGCGTGCGTTATCTTTTTCTTATGATAAAAAAAATGCATGAAGGAAATCACAAGCTAGGTTACTCTTCTCGACAGCTACGAGTGTTCTACTCCAAGTGTCGCCAATGCCGAGGAATATCATGGCCAGATTGCCCAGAAGCACAACGCTGCACAATGCGCCTGTCCAGAACCCGGGTTGTTTTCCAGATACCACCACTGGATGTCAGGGGATTCAGGGCGTGTGGTTTCGAGACATTCCGGGAAAGTAATGCGACCACAACAACGCATCAATAACAGTAAATACAAAGTTAGGGAGACTGGAGGTTCTCTCCCTAGTGGTGTGTGGAAAAAGAAACCAACTCACAATCTAAAAGGGATTCAGCGGTCGATTCTGTAACAATGAGAAACTAAATCAAACCTCTATCAGTTAATCGAAAGGATCCCCATCCGGTTGTAGATTCAAGTAGCAATTATAAATGCCACAGGATACCAGATCGGATCAATACCAAATGAAATTAATCAAGGGAAACAACTGCAACTGAATGCAGGAGCTTAATTTATGCTCCCTGATCAAGAAATCGCAAATCCACACTGAGTTAATTAAACAAAAGAATTACATCGGGATTTGAGATTTAGTTTTCATGTAACAACAGGTTGACATAGAGTTGTTTAACACCAGAATTACCATGGAGTTCAAGGTTCCGATCTTCGCTCACAACAAGAAGTCGCAGCTCAAATACTGAGTTAATTAAACAAGAAATACAACAGAAATAAGAAATGATAGTTCTGTGGATTAACGGGTCACTTCTAGAGTACTCAAACTCAAGAGGCACCGTTGAATGCGAAATTCAAATCTATGTTCCTACAGTAAGTTGCAGGTTGATTCAAAATTGAGGGTTAAGATCACCGTGAAGTGGCAGAGCTTCGCTAGATGACTCGAACATAGAATACAAGATTTGGGTCTCGGTTCTCCCGAGGGATTCATAGATCGGAGGTGATGTCGACAGAACTATGATTAAGTGAAATGGAGAGTAACAGTAAATTTATAAAACTTTTACAACAAAATCCTGCAAAGATCGATCAACGACAAACTGATCCATTCAAAACTTTTGATAAACGTTTTTTTTATTCCTAATGGTTTACCTAATAATATAGCCTTTTTTTCACTTTTATTAAATCAAATGAAAACACTTATAACTTACAATAATTTTTTTAGTTTTTATTTTACAAATTCATTTTAAATCTCATTTTTAAATGTAAATTATACTTTCAACCATTCAAATTTCTAAATCTATAATTTCCTATTTTGTCCGAAAAAACCGTAAGAGGAGCAAAGGCAAGATATAACGAAAGTTCCATTGTCATTAGAACAAACAATATATCTTTTAAAAAGAAGAAAGTCAAATATCTAGTAAAATCTTAAAATTTAGCCTCAAATTCTTAACAGATTGTTCAGAGTTCAAATACAACATATATGGAAGCCAAAATATGGTCTATCAAAACCAAATTTAGTAAATTGCAAGTTGTTCATGAATTCAGTTCGTCCAAGCAAGAACATAGCTTCTCAGCCATTGTGCTTTCTATAGACTCTGCAGTGCATGCTACAGTCATTCTCATACCCAACAGCAGCCAAGGTACGGGGTCAGCATCATTCACAAGTGTAAACATACGTCTATCCAGCTCCATGCTGTTCTCACAGAACCGCTTTGCATCACTGTCACAGAAAAAGGGCGAGCCAAACCCAATAGAAATATGACGTTTTGCTTCTTGATGGGTTTTCAGCATGTAACATGTAAGAAATAAATGTACCAATGCTCCTGCCAAACTATGACCTGAAAATATGATCTTGTGATCTGCTTTAAAACTTTCAAAGTAAGATATACTGGGAAGATTTGTGATTATTCTTAGGAAAAGCTCATTGTGAAACAAATCTCGCACAACTTTGCCAGCTTCACTGTAATTCTTAGTAAATTCATCTCTCCCTGCGACTTTGAGAGCAAACATATATTGCATACAAAACCGCCACCTGAAGGCAACAAACAAAGTGCTACTGTTATTCTGCCTACATTCTCCCAATATAAAATCATGCGCCATCAGGATGTTCCCAAATCCCATATGAGAGTATCTATTTTCAATATCTGCCTTTTTCTCTGCGTTATCAAGGCAAGCCAACGATGATAGAACAACTGCTTTGCTAATCTCATCCGAAGTTGGTTGAAAGTCTGTTCTGGAAGTACTGCTGGTCGAAGCACCCATTTTGATTTAGATATTGATATTCAGTTCCCCTCACTCGGAAGCCAAACAAGCATTACCAGTTGCCTGTAAACTTGTTGAAAGAGCAAAAAATGCCAAATACAATTATAAAATCCAATAAACACTGGAAATTATGGAGATTACCAAAATCATTCCCATCGATTGCGCTGATTTATAATCTTTGAAAGCATATCATCATCGGAATCTGATTAGAACTAACATCATCATAGAAATCTGATGACATCATAAGAATCAAGATGAATGTCCACCGAAATAAGTGAAGTGAGATGGGAGTTTACTTTCGATGTGATAGTAGTGCACCTTACAAAATCGATGTCATTCAAATGTTTAAAAGTTGTCACTTCAGTAATAATAGAATTAGATATGCAAATCAACGTTATTCAAGTGCATCGATATGTTTTGATATATTTTAAAGAGAGTAAGCTCAACTTTAGACTGTTTGCACCAAGGATTTGGTGATTTTTTTGGCGATAATCTGGCTGAAATTGTTTAAATGACAGTTTTGGGTTGCTAGAATTGCATAATCGGGGTGCCACACGGGTAATCAAGGTCATTGAATCCATTCCTGCAACCAAAATTGCAATTCAAGCAACCCAAATCGCAGTTTCAGCAATTTCCTCTTCACCAGATTCCGATGAAAATCGTTGGTAAAAATGCAAACGATCTAGAGTTTAGCTCATTCCATTTTAAAGTTATCACTTCAGTTGTAAGTCTTGAAGTTGTAAGTGGTAACCTAATTTATGCTCTTGCGCCTTGAGCCTTGATTCTCGCAGGAATAGGTTTTCAGCTTTGAACTTTTTTTTCACCTGGTAGAATAGCTGGCGCGTGCATCTAGGGGTAAGCACTTTTTTTGTTTTTTTTCACAAGTTAGGCGTAAGCACCTTACCCCTACCACCCTTCCATTGCATGGACTCCTTTTCAGCTCTGAACTTATGAACCACATTGGGAAAGAATATATTTAAGTTAAACGTGCATCTTTGGCTTTGGCTTTGTTATGTATGACTAAAATGACAATGATAATGGTTATAGTTTAGTTAGATAAATTTTGGTTTAGGATAAGAGATTAATTGGTTTATTTTTAAAATTTTATTTATATATTAAAAAATTAAAAATATATATATTTTTAATATTCGATTTTTCTAATATAAAAGATAAAATTGTTTCATTGCCAATGCTTTAAAATTTGTGAAATATCTTCTTTCCATATAAAGTTTGTAAGAATTCCTTCTTATTAGTTCCATCCTTGCATGGGACTATAGAAATCGGTTTTGCTATGATCTATTAGTTTGTCGTTGTTTTCAAAGCAATATAACTTAAAGTTTTCATCAAGAAATTGTGTTGTGGCCAATAACAAGATTAGAGACCTTATTTGGCCTCTTACGAGGTCCGTTAGCTAGATGTCTGTGCTTGTTGATATGTGTGCGTATGCAATGACACGAAGTAAAACATGACTTAGAACTTATGAAACATGACTTAGAACTTACATCGAGTATATGGCAAGCAGAGAGGCAGCCTAGTAGGGAGCCCAACTTTGTCGGTTAGCTAGACGTCTGCGCTTGTTGATATGTGTGCACATGCACTAACACGAAGTAAAACATGACTTAGAACTTACATCGAGTCTATGGCAAGCAAGGAGGCTGCATGGTAGGTTGCATGAGTGCTTTGCGTGGTAGGATGCATACAAGCACTGGATTCATTCAAACGCGAAGGTTGCATGAGTGGCTTCATTCAAACACGCATAATTGAGTTATTCAGTTAATCTCTGTATTATTGAGTTCGGCTCTGCATAATGATGTTATCAATAATTCAGTTCATCTTTGCATACTTTGATAGCACCCATTAATATTGACAAAAATGAATAAGAATATGAAGAAAGCAATGCTGTTGCAGGGTTCGTGGTAGCTCCTATTCTGGATTTCTTCATTTGGCTCCAGATTTGGTCGCGTTCATGTCCGGTAAAGTCCAATGGATGCCGTAATTTGAAAGTGTCCATAGAGAAAGGAAGCTAAATATTTTCATAGACATAAATCCACTTTTCATATTCTTCTTTTCCATTATCAGAAAACTTCGCCTCATACTCTAAATATGCTGGAACTTGAGGTATTCCAACAACAACGACAAACAAACTCTTAGTTTTATTGTGATCAAGCAAACTTCTCAGCTCTTATTAATGCATTTTCTGTGCAAAAAGCAATCCTCCAATTGATGCAGTCATCGAATCCAATGCAGTTCCGCCTCTGGTCGATATTCTGAGGAGGAGCGATCTGCCTCATCTCCAGGATGTACACGGAATGGTAAATCCCCTAAGCTAGTTGGTAGACTAATAATACTAAAGCCAATATTAATGAGGTTACCGCATAGTGAGACAGATAGCAGGATGTATGTCTAAACAATAGTTGTCGAAACATTCATTCGATGTCCACTCTGGGTTCTTTCTAACAAGATGGGTATGGGTATGTAAGTCCTTCCTCTCCGAACATTCGATGGCTATGTTAAAACTATAAGTGTTCAGGTATGGATGGCCTCAACCTTCCTTGTTGGAATAGTAATTTTATGTATGCTATGGTAAAACTGGGAACACAGGATGGGTATGGATGTCTCAACCTTGTTCGAACTTTCATTTACTTTCATTCGATGTCTGCTATGGGATATAAAATTGTATGGGTCTGGAGTTAAACCTTCTGGGGATGTCTGTATAAACATTTTTCGGCGTTCGGCAAACATTCATTGTTATAAATATGGGACCCATCACTGAATGGTTCATTTACTTTGAATCATTTGATCCCGTAGAGGCAGGCAGTGCTTCACTGAAATAACTATGAAATCATCCAGTCCGATCCGCCTCTGGTCGATAATCTGAGGAGGAGGGATCTTCCTCAGCTCCAGGATGTAAACCAACCGAGACTACTCTCATGTTCAACAGGCATTGATAGGGCTTCGTATCGATCAATGAATAATTAGTTATAGTAGATGCTCAGCCCCTACTAGTGTCCCCTGCTCGACCAACTATGATGAAGTTGTTATGATTGATTGATTGTGTTGATTTGGCTAGATGTTGTTTATAGTTTCATAAAATCCAAGTGTATGACATGCGAATTATTATAATGCTTTCTTTAAATTTCAATGAAGATCGCCAAAATTACAAAAACACATTTTTTTATCAATAATATTCAAATACTTAAATAGATAGACAAGCAGCTATTCATTGATAAAAAAACTCCAAAGATTCCAAATATGAAATTATATGACTCTAATCACATTACCGAACAAGCAGGACAAAGTTACAAACTGCCATCCATAGCAACGTATATCCATAATGTCATCGTAAAACTACCCAGAGACAATTCTCAACCATGGCAATTTCAAACACCGCCAGGTTCTGTCAACAATTGCACAAGCTTCCCACTGTTATATTTCCAACGGTTGATTGTAAAATTTTGTTTCTGCTCGGTTTGAAGCTCTGTTTTAGTAAACTTGGATATTTACTCTCTTGAACAATAGGCTAGATGCTGCAAATTATTCATTTGTTTGTACCTGGGCATCGATGGTCGATCCTTTGGAAGCTGTGAACCACCTTACATCACCATCTATAGTCTTCTTAAACCTCGCATGGGCACTGGCCACCACTTGTCAAATGGAATCATGGGACGAGCCTTTTCAATAATGATGTTTGGGTCTTTGATCATTGAAAATATGGATCCTTCAAGAAAACAAAGAGATATATTAATCATGGTCATGCCAAATGTGCAAGTGGACTTTCTTGCAAGTGTCTTTTCGCACGCTACTGCGACATCACACTAAGTGGATGACTTCATTCCCACTCCAGGTATGCAACCGAGAAATGCCCAAATGGTCCAAGTGGGAAGTGCCCAGGGTATAAATAAAGCTATCGTCAACTATGATTATTGCTTCCATGTTATTTGTGGGCCTAGCTATTAATGGGTAAACATTGAAAGAATGGTTATAAGACAGAATGTGTTCATATTTAATCAAAATATTTTGGCTCTCTCGCGTAATAGCTTTCTCCAATATCAATCTTTATGACTTATAAATAGTTAATGATCTAAAAAATGTTTTTCATTTTCAACACATACTATGGAGAGATAGATACAAGCAATTCAAGGAAAATGGAGAAATTGGGATGAACAACCATTTTTAGATACACGCAATTCAATTAAAATGGAGAAATTAGGATGAACAACCATTTTTCTCAAGTCTTGAGTTTGATTTTTGGCGATTATGTGAGACCTAGGATGCATAAACACGGCACTTACAAACACGGCACTTACCTTGGAAACTTTTGGCCAGGCATAAAATTTAACAAGCTAAGGGAACATGTTGTTCATTGAGACAATTGGCAAGCCTATAATACTATCTCACAAGAACTTTTCCAGTGAAATGTTTATACTTTTGGTGCATAGTCAAAAAATTATTGAATATAAGATGATTGCTTGATTATGATGTGAATGATTAATGACCTTGTATTTTAGTGACATATATTATACATCTTGTTTTTAAATTATTGAATATAAGATGATTGCTCGATTATGATGTGAATGATTAATGACCTTGTATTTTAGTGACATATATTATACATCTTGTTTTTAAGTAACTTGCAAGCAAAATACAAATGTGACGTTTAAAAATATTGAGAAATAAGATAGCCAATTTTTTTCGGGGGAAAGAAACGGAAAAACCAATAATTTTATAACAATGAATCATACATCCAATTAAAACTAATAATCATTGTCCCATCTTTTATAACAATGAATTTGAATGCCCAACTTTTACAACATTTATTTTGGATGACAAAACTCCCTAAAGTGGATTTTATGTTCTTAATGTTAATTAAGTGCCTATATATATAGAAAGTTTTGTATGTGTTTTTCTAACTATTTTGAATTTCCATTTAAGTAGTAATGAAACACATAGCCTAAATATGGACTTGATTATTATGTGTCAATAGAATATAATTTTTACAATTTTATGTTATGATATTAATTATTGATTCTCTTTAAACATGTAAATTAAAATGTGAAATTTTAATACATGTATACTAGTTTAAATTTATGTTGTGAATGTATCATATCTGTAATGAATGGTGTAAATGAGCATGTGTTTTTTATTCAATCATTAATACATAATATGGATTATATGTGCGTATGGGCATGTGCAAGTGCCCCTATATGCAAGCGTGTGCGATTGTGCGCATGCTATATGCACGTGTGTGCGTCCCCCCTATATGCACATGTGCACGATTGTGCGCATGCTATATGCATGTGTGCCTGCATGCACGTGCACACACACACACACACATGTATATTTCAATGGATATGAATCATTCGTGAGACGACCTACAAGTGGATGAGATATGGACTAACCAAATGGTTTAGCAGTGAGGTGACCAAGATGTCATGGCTCTAAGAAAAACAATTGCACAATATGGCTTAATTTTAAGGTGTTGACCCTAGTTATATTAGAAGGGGAGGAGGTGTTTCCCATCGTGAATCCTCTAAAACTTGGAGTAGCGGGAGGGTTGTTTTTATGAAAACACCACCTTATATCTAAGTGTAGCTAAGGTCGAAGTCATCTGAAAGACTAAAGTGGTGTGGCATATATCCAAATAAACGGTTGTTCAACGATGCCAGAGAAGTTTGGATGCCTTCGTGCAGGGCCAACAAAATGGCCATGGCATTTAAAACCAGATTTTCTCTTCTTTGAAGACACTCATCTTCATCTTCAAAATCCATACTCAGCTTACTCCTTGGCTTGCCAAACAAAGGCTCAAAATCAGTAGCTGAGAAATTGTTATGGATTTAGGAACTAGGATCGGTGAGTTGGTCCTTCTCTTTGTCAAACGATGCGTCAGTTCATCACAGAGTATGCGTCGCATGGCTCATGTTTCACCAGCTCTCCAGTTCCCAAGAGAGATCCAATAGTTCAGCGTTTGAAAGAATATGCTTCTCCTGACATTTGAGGTTGAATGTTGAACACAAAGTACTTTCATAGTCGAATCTAAAAGCCAACAACATATGCCATATCCTCGGTATAAAACGATACTATTATGTCATATAACCAGATATCAAAGGAGCATTGTAACCTACACAGGGAAACTCTATTCAGGGCTTCAAATCTCGTATCAATAAGTTGTTAAAGATAGTTTGATGTTTTCGCATTCATGTAGGTTTGCATGAATAGTCTACTCACCACGGTTAAGGGAAAAAAATATGTTGACTATTACTAATTATACATAAAATTACCATTGTCAATCCATGTACCAAAGTTGTGTGCGATAAAAAAAGCAGGTAGGCTCCCACTTAAAGCAAGGGCTTGAAACTTTGTTTCTATCTATCTTGTTTTTGTAATATTGATTTTCTTCTCTCACCTAGTTATGTCAAAATAATACTTGATTATCAAACTTTGCAATGTTACCCACATTATTATTATATGACTACAACAATTTTATATTTGAGTGCAGTTTGCACGTATTCGTGAAGTTTTTAACTAGGAAAACCATAATCTAATAGTTTAAAAGTTTGAGATCATTTTATTCCTATGAAATGCAAGAAATACATGTTTAAGTTGGAAATGAATAAGTGCACAACAATAATGAAGCTTTTTTGGGAGATAATTGAACTTGTGGATTATATAATTTAAGGATCATGAGATGGGATAACATTATGGTTGGGTATTCCATAATTGACTAAGAAGTTTTATCGAAACAAGTTTTAAAGCGTCTACAAAATTTAATCATGTGTATATTTATGATTTTATCAATATTTGTCGCTTGCAAATAATGTAAATTAAACAAGACATGGTATATTGGCAAAGCAGGGTAATTTTTAGGGGCAAAATTTCATCAATTGGTTATTTTTAGATTTTTTTTCAAAAAATAAATTTGCTAATTTGTCATTTTGATTTCAAATATTGTCTATATTTACATAAAATAATTTGTTTTGTTATAATATTCGCCAAAAATTACAAGTTTCAGTAGAAAATTGTATGTTTCATATTTAATCTTTGGCTACCTATCTATATATATGACTTTTTCAATCCGAAAAAATTGCCTAAAATACTATACTTAAACATACTATTAGAATCCTTAAAAAATACCACAATACAAAATAAGTAACTCAATCAAACAATTCCTCTTAAAATAGACCACATAGACCACAAAAGATATCTTGAAGATTGCATTAACTCCCCTAGCCATGTTGATTAATAACTAATATTGATGTTTTTCTCTTTATACATATTATATTTTCAATTCTTTATGAACTTTTATACTCATAAACAAAATATATCATACATAGTTCCTATTATAGTTAACCTCTCTATAGTTTACAATGATATAATATAGTTATACTCACTAAATAATTGATCTAAATGTATGAACTACATGAAAAATTAAAACATCATACATAGTTCCTATTATAGTTAACCTCTCTATAGTTTACAATGATATAATATAGTTATACTCACTAAATAATTGATCTAAATGTATGAACTACATGAAAAATTAAAACCACTATTAAATTAAGAATTATTGTTTTTCTCTTTTAATTAAATGAAACACATTGAGTTAAGAGATTTTTTTTAAAGTAAGATAAAAAGCTTTCTATTCACAAAGAGAATACATATAGTGCAAAAATTACCCGTAGGGTCTTAAATTATCTTGAGCCACCATGGATAAGAGATCTCAAGTGCAAATTCACATGGTAGTGCCCTTGTCCTGCATACTCCAAATCCTAACCTTATTCCGCTATGGGTTAAAACGCCAACCGTAAATGCATTTCATGGTTATTCGTGTGCCATATGATCCATCTCCTTAGCCATTCGTCCAACTGAAGACAATCATACATGGTTTGTGAGGATGAGCGCCATGTTTTCGTCACCTGCATCCATGTGATCTAAGAGATTGTTCACTATAGTTATGTTGTCTCATTTAATTTAACACAAATATTGTTGGGAAGTTCTACAAATAATATTATAAGCATCATTTTAGTTGATAACATGAAAATGGCATTATTATTTGCCTAACAATAATATGACGATTTAATAGAGAAACATAAAACTAGGCATTATAATTGATGTATCTTTATGGGTGAGGCTCGAAGAACCTACATGTGAAGCCAATAATGAGAAGTAAATCCTAAAAAGCTAACCCATAAAGAAAATAGATGAATAATACAAACAACTAAGATAACTCAGCACAATAACATAAGAGAATAAGAAGACTTCATGCAAGATAGATAGATTGATTATTATCAAGGTCAAATAGCCTTTATATAGCCATTACAAATATGTTCTTGAGAACCATGTCAACTTAAATCCTAACTAACAGTGTACAAAGATGTTAACATGCATTATTTAATATTATTCGAGCTAACTACTTCTTGGAGATGTGTAACCAACCATAATTAGAGAGGTGTCCATGATCTATCTGCATCGATTCTCTTTGGTTTTGTTCGAAATCCCTTATTTTCCCCTAGTGTAGGACTAATTACATAGAAGAATATAAGGTGGAAAACACTAATGACTTGGGACACTAAAACAAAAAATTCTAGAATAATGGAAAGCTAAAGGAAAACTATTGATGTGATGGGGAATGTTGAGAGATGTTGCAGCTAAACTATAATGGATTGCTACGAAGTTGTAAGAGGAGTGACGATGAGATACGGGAAAGATGATACTTAACTAACTGTTGTTATTGAGAATCATGCCACAAAATAAATGTTAAAGTCCGCCAATGAATCCCAGTTTAGGAATGTTGTTAGGGGGGCTAATGTAATTGTGACAACAATCCAAGTTGTTGAAGGGATGTTTGAATATGTAAGTGCAACTGTTGGAAGGAGGTTTCCTTAGCTGATAGATGGCGCTAGACCATTGTTACTGTTGTTTTGTAGAAGGAATACCTTGGGAATAATGACTTGTTGATGGTTGATGTTGCATATCCTTGTTGGAGAAAGGCTTCTTCTTAATTTCAGGACCTCAAGAAATTAGATCCACCAGTGACTTCCTGTCAAGAAATAATTTCACTTCCCTTTATGAGAGATGCAAGAGTTTAGTAGTAAGAAGGTATCAAAATAGGTCGGGGTGGGAAGACACACTCCAACAAACCTGATCTAAAATTTTGTTGAAGTTGTGTATTTAAGTCTAGGTGGGGCATTGAGCCATGCAACCATATCTACCAATAATGAACACCTAAGATTATATGTCTTTATTATATTTAGGTGGGATGCCACACTCTAAGGAACCATCTAAACTAAGGCTCGTGAATATTAGTCTAGATGGGATGCAGAGCTAAAAAATCAAATCTACCAAATACGGATGCATTAGTTTCCATGTGAAAAACAAATCCCAATGTATTCTATAGTGATAGGACATACCTACATGATGTATAGTAAGTGTTTGTACAACTACAATCCAACTATAAAAGTTATGAATCTTGCATGATGACGGAGTGGATCCATGACATCTACATAAGCCTAAGGTGCAAACTGTCGACTCTATAATGAGATCATGTTGCAAACTATATACATGTAACCATGATAAGTGTAAGAACTTAAAAGTAATACAAAATCCTAAATCATGTCAGAAGCAAAGTCTATAAATAGAAAAGAGGCTTTTTCACTATGATCATATGTTACCAAAGAAGTTGTTGATTTACTAAAAAGAGATTATATCTAAGTAAAAGTTCATGGAAATACTTTGAAGTTCATAAGAAACACTACAAATAGACTCATATGTGAAAACTGTATACATGTAACCATGACTAGTGTAAGAACTTCAAAGTAATACAAAACCCTAAATCATGTCTAAAGAAAAGTCTATAAAGAAAAAGAGGTTTTGTCGCTAGGATCATGTGTTACCAAAGAAGTTGTTGATTTACTAAAAGGGACTATATTTGAGTAAAGTGTCATGGAAATACTTTGAAGTTCATAAGAAACACTACAAATTGATATGTGCAGGAGAGCCTTCTCCCATGAAACAAAAATTTGGTGCAAACTCTACTAAGAAGGCCCAAGCATATTAAACCTATGAAATTAGGTTGATCCTTAATAGGAAATGAAGAGAGCCTTGATTTAATAATAAGGAAATCGTAGTGATAATTATTAGGAACGTTCTTACCAATTTACAACTATACCATGCATCCCCATTAAGAAAGAGAGTAAAGATATATCAAAGGGTGGATAAATACCTAGCATTCAATGAGGCAAGTGAGACGATAGGATTGATTCATTTTGCAAGGACTGCCCTGTGGTGGTCCATGGGTTGATGGATAGAGAACATCTTATGGATAAGATTGTGCCAATGTGTTCAAAGTGACTAGAGGATAGGAATTCTAAGATGCAATGGATGTTGGCTACCAACCAAAATTTTACATATAATTTGAGAGATAACTAAATAAAACCACCAATAAAGCATATATAAGAGTATCCAGGGCACGCAATCATGCTAGTGGTTCCTCTCACATTGTTGTAGAAAAACCATGCCAAAATAGCAAAAGAAAATGCTAGAGAAGGGGATAACATAATGATGAAAGGCATGCAAGACAAATTATTAATCATATGGGAAAAATAAAATAGTTGGACTGTAGAAATTCTAAATAGGTTCATGACCATGCAAGAATTTACACAATCTAGGATCTAGAAACAAAGTAGTATTCACCAAGAATTTACACAAAGATTAACATAATTAAGAAGAATATTGAAGCAGAAACATAAGAGAGAGAACTCGATTGATGTAAACTTCCACTCTATATTATTCATCAATATGATTACAATATATAATACATCTCATAGAGAGAATTCAAATACCTTGGAGGCAACTTGAGTAGCTCACATGGGGCAGGCTTAGAATAGACCAAATCTCCATCTATGGCAAGTATCCATCTCTAAATCATAGCTATTGGTCACGAATTGGCTAAGTGGGCCTAGGTTGACAATGAGTGACCAAAAATCAAGTAGTGGGTGGCTTTTGCAAGAGAAAAGGAAGGAAGATGTTGAGGAAAAAAAATAACAACTTTCCCAAGTCATCCTAGCACACTAGCTCATCCTAATCCATGTGAAAGGCGGGAATAAAGTTTCCTTAGCTCAAAAAAACTGGATAAAAGCATGAATAAATTAGTAGAATAGCGCTCTAGCTCATAAAAGCATAGGAAAAGTTGGAACTAAAGCACAAGCGGGTGTTATAGTGGATACAATTGACCAAGGTGGGAAAATAAAGTTCTAGGTATCCTAACTAACATATTCTAAACACCTACGAAACTAAATAATGGAATAATTCTAAGGTATAGATGGTTAATTATTCCAACACACCCCTTAAGCTTAACTTATGTGAGTGAAATATCAAAATTAGGGCCCAAGCAACAAAGGCTTATGGTCACCCTTTACATTTTCTTTGTCCATGTAAACTGAGGAAAGAGAGAAAACCACTTGGGAAGAAACCCCCCCCCTAAAAAATGTACATGAAATACACCATAATAAGTCTCTCCAAACTCCAAGCAGGTGTGAACTTGGTAATGATGTCTAGAGGAATATTCTTCTTTGAATAAGTGGAGTATGCTCAAATGGATCATGAACATAAACAACTGCATGATGGATAATGAGGCCAATAGAACAACTGAGATCCACTGATGGTAGAGTGAATATAGGTGCTCACCAAACTTGAACTTCCTGATATCGGGTCCAAATGAGACTTGAGAGTCTCCATCTTCAGGAGGAAATGCACTTACCATCATGTAACAATGGATATGAAGCAAGAGACCAAGGAGGGTGAATGCATAATCTCCAGACTTTGATCTATCCTTCAAAACATCCAATAACACACCAAATTTTGAACCAATATCCTCATGTGAAAGAGAGGAATCAAATTCCTCTTCAGCCTCTAGAGAAGGCCTAGGGTGTGAATGATCTAACACAACAAGCTTATCATTCTCACAAGATGAAGAATGATAGGAGAACATGATGAGAGATGGAAGGAGATTTCTTCTTCAAAAACTATGGTTCGAATGTGTTTCTCTTGGATCAGCTGCATATGAAGATGAGAAATCAAAGTTCTCATAAACTTCTACTGCAACAGGAGAAGGAGTCACTTCAAGGAGACTTTCACCATTCGAGCGTGTTTGATATTTCGACCATTGTTCTTCAATACATGCAAAACAACACCCTGAAGATTTGCATGGAATATTAATTGATTCTAAAGAGCTTTGCTTTAGACAATAGGCACATTCGAGAGTGCTTCACACCTGGGTAGACCCCAATGGAAAGCCAAAGGACTCAAGGAAATTGCCCAAGGATTTATGTGGTAAATCCACTGCTTCTGGTGCATTACTGCAAGCAGCTATGCTCCCTAGGATCTGATACCATGTAGAAATTCTAAATAGGTTCAAGACCATGCAAAAATTTACACAAGCCAGGATCTAGAAACAAAGTAGTCCTCACCAAGAATTTACATAGAGATTAACATAATTAAGAAGAATATTGTAGCAAAAACATAAGAGAGAGAACTCAATTGATGTAAACTTCCACTCTATATTATTCATCAATATGATTACAATATATAATACATCTCATAGAGGGAATTCAAATTCCTTGGAGGCAACTTGAGTAGCTCACATGTGGCAAGCTTAGAATATACCAAATCTCCATCTATGGTAAGTATCCATCTCCAACTCATAGCTATTGCCCAAGTCATCCTAGCAGACTAGCTCATCCTAATCCATGTGAAAAGTAGGAATAAAGCTTCCTTAGCTCACAAAAGCTAGATAAAAGATGGAATAAATCATAATAGTGCTCTAGTTCTTAAATGCGTAGGAAAAGTTGGAAATAAAGCACAAGAGGGCGCTATAGTGGATAAAATTGACCAAGGTGGGAAAATAAAGTGCTAGGTAGCCTAACTAACATATTTTAAACACCTAGGAAACCAAATAATGGCATAATAGTAAGGTATAGATGGTTAATTATTCCAACATGGACTTGTGGCAGGCTCCCCATGCATTTGTATACCAAAATCGATGCAACTCTCACAATTATCCCAATCTATGTGTGGTTGTAACTATGGTGCAAAGAACCATGTCTACACTCTCAAGAGAATCTTAACCAATGATAAAATAATAGAGACGGATATGGTATGTACTTGTACTTCATCTTGAGATTATATATGAAGTTTCCAATTGTCCATGTCTTGTGCCATTTACAAATTTGAATTTCCAACTATATGTATTTCTTCTTTGATATTTATAATGATTCATGTCTTGTTGATTTGACATGGGTAAAAGAGAAAATTGTTAATTAAGTGATTTAACATATAAATAAAGAATATAAGGGGATGAATTTACTTCTATTATACTACTATATTTCCTATCGTTAAAGTACATTTTCAGATCTATTTGTTGGCTAATAAGTTGTCCTAGAAGGGCCGAAAACTTATGTCTTGGTTTGGTATCTTTTTTCCTTGAAGTGTCGTCAAGTTTGGGGATGTTAGAAGTAAATTATTATGATATTTCCAATGTTGTTTTACACTTTAATTTACAACATACCTACATATTGAAATTTCTAGGACTAAAATATGAGAAACCTCCTAGAAAGAATGTGGAATTTTAGTTTTGCATTAAATGCTCAAGTACACAAACTTTACAAATGGTATCAAAACATGATTTGGATAATATCACTCTTGAGTAAGAGGGATCTTGTATTTCAGTTATAGTTTACCTCCAATAGGTACTTGACCTAGTTGAGGTCATTGGGTGTGAAACCTTAGATTACTTGAGAGAAACATTTCTACCCTAAAAAGGGTTTTGTCCACTTCATTGACTATTGATTTTGTTAACATGATACTTGTACAGGATGTGTACAGTGACTATCGATCTCAAAGAGTGTGGAAGGTAGAGGGAGCTCCTAAATTTTTTCCATTGAAGCTCATGATTCACATTATTATGGAAGAGGTTGATCTTTAGAAACATGTTGAAAAGGATACTCAAAAACTTATTGATCCAACATAGTTGGAAGCTTAGCAAAAGCAGGATTTCAAAGTGAATAAAATCATTATTGATTCTATGAAGGATCATTTAATCTCAAACATTGTTGATAACAAGACTAGTAAGAAGATGTTTGATGTTTTAGTTAACTTATTTTAGAATTCTTGTGCTTCTTAACATACAATATTATGAACAGGGGTGGAAGGTGCGGGAGGGGTCGTTTATGATCCTGGAGGTAAAAATTTATTTCAATACACGTGGGGACTAGGAAGGAGAACAAACCATCAATATGATTGGGTGACTCTCCTCTAAGGGGTTGAAACAATGATCTCCCTTCATATAGACCATTACTCCATCCTTGAAGACTCCAAGATTGCAATACAGAAAATGATAAATATCCAAAGAGGCCATGATAAGCATATGAACAGAATTCAAAAATGAATTGTCTCAACCATTAGCGACACCTCTCAGATTCAGTTTTTTCACATCCTAAGGCACAACAACGTGGAGGCTGACACCATGTCTAACCAAGGAGCAAAGTTAAAAGAAGGGATTATAGTTTTGAATCGTGACCCTCCACACACCAAATGGTCTCCATGCTTTTAACCTCTAACTCATTAATGGGGGTGCGCATGCAAACCTCCCCTCTCCTTTCTTGGATAAGTGGTGTCCACCATAGTTTGAGCTTTAAAGATTGCTCTCGAGCCTCTCCTCGCATTAAAGAAGGGTTGTGTGGTGATAATATGGAAGCATGTGAAATAATGTCGAATTCTCGAGATCCTCGTTTGCACGATCCTTTACAGGGAGATGGTACTGCATTTCATTCGGTGGTGTTGGGTATTGAATGTCTCACTTGCGACGGTGGGGTTTTCACGGATGGCCTGCGAACTCTTCCCTGGTATATCACAGCTTATAGGAGGATGAATATGGAGAACATGGTGAAGGAGATTCGGGAAATTAAGGTGGTCGATCAGGACATCAAGAAGAATGCTCGCAATGCTTTTGAAGTTTCTAAGGCTACTCTAGATGAGAGCAGACTCATCGGTCAAGACATTATCCAGATGGATTCGCGAATTGAGGATGTGGAAACCAATTCCCGTGTTCATGTTGGTGATCTTGAGGAACTACAGAAGGATGTTAAAGGCATGAAATATTATCAACATGCCAACTTTGAAGGCCTCAAACAATTTATGTTTTCTCTGAAGGGGCAGTTGTTCGAAACCCTGTAAAATGGTAATGACAGGATTGAGGCTCGCCTGGCTTAGCTGGAAGTGTCCTTGAATGACCTGAGGGATGAATTCGAGAAGCATTCTGAACCTACGGAACTAGGAAATTAGCGTGAAGATATTTATCTAATGGAAGATGACTCACAGACTCATGAGGGAATCCCACCTACTTAATTCCAGGAATGTTGAAGCGTTCCTCTATTTTGCTTTGTTAAATTTTTTCTGTTCTTATATATGTAATCAATATGTCAGGATTTACTCAATAAAAGTGTCATGTCCCAAATTTGGCATTGGGTCATAATGGCCTAATCACATTGTCCATATTCATTAGAGTTTTTCAAATTGATGTTAAGGGTCAAATAATTGCCAAGGAGGAAAATTACTAGTTTCCTAGGTTTGGGGTGGAAGCTTTGGGATTTGGAATAATGGGGATAATAAATGATGTTGAAATATTAGGATGGCATAAATATTTAATAAAGAAGATAAATAAATATATACAAGTAAAAATCAAAGTGGCATTTGATCATGAAGACACATAGAGGAAGTGGGACCCACACAAGCTAAAATTTATGTGCCACATGGCATCCTCTTCTTGCAATTTCGAATCAATGGGAAGCCTAATGTTCTTGGGATGAGTTATAAGGTAAATAATACTTGGCATGATTCAATGAGGTCGAAATATAGAGGAAGAGTAACTCCCATGGAAGAGGAAGAGGCAATTTGGAGATAGTGGGACACTTGGGTTAAATTCCTTAGCTCTATGACAACAATGATGAAGATGATATACACCTATGACACAAATCAGACCTGAAGGCTGACATATGACATATATGACATGTCAGGGCTAAAGATAGACTCCAAGAGGGCGCTCAAGGGTGTTAGGGTAGCTAAGATGCTTCCACATGTGTTTTGGTGGAAGTGAGAGACTAGGAATTGTTGTACAAGTGGCATTCTTTGGAATCTCTTCCCAACTTAAGTTGGCACGAGTCTCTTAGAATGAATTCGACCCATGGAGGAAATTAGAAGTTTATAAATGTCAATAAAAAAGAATGAAACCAGCTTTTGATCATTTGTAGAATTTGCAATTGCATTTGTGAAGAGGGAGAGCCAGTGGATGACTAGTTTCTTTCCATAGTCAACTTCGAGGGTGAAAGATTCCCATCCAAGTTGGTAATTGGAAAGGCTATTCAGACATTTCATTTGGAGATTTAATGGAGTATTTATTTGCAGGTGTAAGCTATAGGGAAGCTCATGGTTTCTTTTATTGCAGCTCACTCCTTCAACCATTTCTAGTTTTGATGGCATATTCTTGATCTTTGAGGGAGGGCATTTTTTGTGAGCTATTGTACTCTTTGGGGGAGCTTCTAATGCCCCATTTCTTTTGTAATATGAATTAAATACTCTTTTATTCGTCTCCAGAAAGTTTCATGTCGAAATTCCAAGTAGAAATGTATAAATCTCATTTTTAATGAAAGAACAGTGCCATTTCCCCACTATCTTGTTGTAAACCAATGTAATGCTGATGATTTTGAATGAATGGATGATTCTTTGATGCATTTGTGATTAATGGACTTCCATGGATGTAGTTTACAATTTTTATGTATTGTACTTGAACATTTGAAGTATTTTACTCATTTTAATTGCATTGGGAGAAGAAATAGTGTCATTTCCCCAAGGGTCGAATTGGTGATTTTTGCAGCTGAATGGGAGAGGTTTGGAATAGGTATAATAATCAATTAATGGTGCAAATGAGACCTTAATAAAATCCTTAACACATTCCCTACCTCTGTTCGTAAATTTGAGTGGGTTTGGAGGCATTTGGGAAGCCATTTTCAGTACTTACCCCAGCGGGATTTGAACCCCAAATTACTAGTAAAATTGCATACTTGGTCCAGAATCTTAAGAGAGTTTGCAGAGGTATTTTGGTAACCATATATCATCCACGAACATCATATTCAAGTCCTAATATCATTCATACACATTCCTTGAATATTTGAAGGCATTTGGAGTTAATTTGAGACCTAGAGACCAATACTAGTCAAAGAGAAATTACTAGTAAAGTTCTCTACATTGCCCAGAATTGAAAGATGATTTGTAGAAGTATTTTAAAGGTCCAAAATTATCCGTGAAATAAATATTTATGTTATAACATCATCCATATACCTTCTCAGAATATTTGGGAACAATTGAAGCAATTTGGGGACCTAGAGCTCAAAACTAGTCAAAGGTCTAACTAGGGAAAAAAGTGAAAAATTGTCATTTTAATAAAATTTCTAACAAGGGAAATTACAATGGTATCAGAGCATGGTCCTTGCACTTGTGTATTAGGTACATGCATTCAAGAATAATTGGCAGCCATGTCTTACTATTATGATGAATCCTATGAGTACAATTCTTATGAGGAATATTCAAGTGCTTATGAACAATATGAGAGAGAATGTGAATGGTATGAGGAATAGGTGTCATCATGCAACACTTCTTACAATTTAAAGAGGAATGAAGATTATGACCAACTTCTTGAAGAATAATGAGGATAATCATAAGCTCACAATTCAAAATGAGCAACTTCTTGAAAAGTTGCAAGATACTTGTTTTTCCTCCTATGTTTCAGATTGTCAAATGGTAGATTTTTTGGAGGATTCTCATGACATGGTGGATCATGAGAAATGTGGAAAATTGAATGTGCTTGATGTGTTTGAAGATGAACTTGAAGAGATCCAAACACTTGATGTGGTGGAAGAGGAACTTGAATTGTCTCTTGATGAAGGTTATGCAATTTTTAAAGAAGAGCATGATTCCTCTACATTGGAACCAATCTATGACAAAGGTTTCACACTTTTGAAGGAGCTGCATGATACTACCCATATGGATCCTTCCCATGATGAAACTTCTGCACTTTTTGATCATTTTGGTGAGTTAGTTAATTCTCATACATCCTGCAATTCCATGTTTTGCAGCATTAGTCTCAATGAAGAATGGGTGAAAGGATTCTTTTTTATGGTGCCACATGAGGAGTATGGAACTCCTAGATTTACGTTTTATGATAATATGGTTGGAGCACATTCTTATTCACATTTGCAGCAACATCCTTTGTTACTTTATGATGATGCACATATACATGGATGCACCTATTATATGCATTTGTGTCACTTGAAGGCTCATGGTTTTCCTTGCTCAACACTTGATTCATTTGATGTTGGAGGAACTTCATTCAACACTTGGGTGAATAGATTTATGATTAGAGAACATTTTTGTTGGAAGGCACATACTTTGTTATATATTTATGATTCTCACATTCATGGATGTATGGGTAAGACTTCTTTGAGTCATTTGAAGTCTCCTTATTTTTTCTGCTCATTATTTGGTTCATATTTTAGTGGAGATTCTTCATTCACTTCTTGGATGAAATAATATATGGATGAATATTTTGATGCATATCACATCCTTTTGGAGCAACATTATAGGACATGGGATCCTTTGTAATACCTCAATTTTGACCCTTATGAAATATTGGCTTTTAATGTAAATATTGTATACATGCGTTGTATGTTTCCCTAGCGTGAAGGTCAAGGCCAAGGCCCCGCTAGTGTATGTTCGGATTATATTTAAAACAAGTAAGTATTTGATATTTTGATACCCGTGTGCTATTAAGCCATGGAATATTGTAAATTGATGTAAATATTTAATATTGCAATAAAATACTAAAAAAACTGGTTATGGAAGCAACGAATGAGAAGGGGCCATGTGTATCCACTAGGGAGTGGTGAGGGGGCTGTGGGGATGAACCATATGCTGCCAAATGTCATTGTGAGAACCCATTTGACTTTCCTTGATGACATTTATTTCTGTTGTAAGGAAGTAGTTGAAGATTTCAGTCCATGGCTTCAATGAAGCATGTGTAGCCTAGAAATTCGTATGGCAGAGTATGGGCTCTGTTTTCTTGTACCACAAGTCACTCTACCTCATGGGAATGGGTTATTCCTCATTCCCACTCTATTGTTGATCATCCAGCATAAGTTCCATCCAAAAACGAATGCCTAGCAGTGAGAAAATCAGAAATCGCAACTTTGAAAGAACCCATGTTTTGAAGAGCCAAAAACGCTCAGATTTGGTATTTGACAGTAAAATCTGATGGGGGATCCATAGATATGAAGCTTGGGGCGAATTTGAGAGTATTAGATACCCCAAAATCCATTGGAAAACTCAGTTTTTACATCCTAGAAACTCAGTGACGGGATTGAGTTATTTGTTGACAGAATTGTGAGAAATTCAAGTGTGAATGTTTGAACAGAGGTTGGGTTTGTCTGATAAACCCAGTGAAGGATGGAATCTTGAGGAATTAGCAGCTGGACCTTTCTATGCCCACCTTGAATAACACTGGAGGGAAGGGACGCTTGAGGGACTATGCAGCAGAGAAGGGGACCTTCTTTGTGTTGGGTGATGTAGGTATTGTGGGTGCCATGATTGCTGAGTTCATTTGAGATGCCTATAGCTCTGTGGTTGAGCTCACTGGCTTAGCATTGTACTCCTTTGTCTTTGTATGCTTGATAAACCCAACTGTGTGTTGGATTAGCATAGTTGTTGAGTGAAACCATGGCTGTGAGTGATCCCAGCTAATTCCTCCTTAGTGGATACACAACCCAGCTCGGGGGTGATCTCTCAGCTGAAAGAATAGAAGCTGGACACAAATCTATGGTTGGGTGGAACGTTGCTCTCACATAGCCAGTTGTTTGGACAGCTTCATCTTCTAGATAAGTGTTCTCTATGATTTACATTATATGCATTATGTGTTTTGCAGTGTGTTAATTCTGAATGTTAATTTCCCATGTTAATAAAACGAAATGATTGTCTTAACGAAATCGACATGAAGTCTATGCATAGCATGAGTACGAGATTAAATTCTCTGCATAATGAACCATCATATGCATGTGTTAGATATGGGGATGCATTACTATTTGTGTGCTTGCAAATATGATTTAATTCCACTGTGTATTTTAGTTTGAACCTGCACACATGAAGTTTTATTTATTTATGCATTTCTGAGTAATGTATGGGGTTGAGCTTATCCAATAAGCCTGGTAAGTTTGGTTGACGTTTCCTTCCTGGCATCGGATTGAATGGAAGGGGATGTGACAGAGTGGTATCAGAGCCCATCTTGCAGCACTGGGGCTGCTTGGGCCAAACTGTGAGTTACAGGTAAGTGACAGAATGTTTTAACACAGTATTGGTGAAGTTGGGGTGACATTTTTTATTGAAAAAATGGCAGGATCAGATTTCTTAGGTGTGGAAAATGATCAAACAAGTTCATAGATCTCTCCAAGAGCTTTCCAACGATACCAAACTCACCTCATTTGGTCAAGGGACGAATGAGTTATGAGCTCGGCAAGTTGCAGGGCCCGAGGTGTGCCACGGTTTCAAGTTTCGGGAACGCAATTTTCCAACATTGCGTATTGGATTTCCGAAATCCCTCCCTCGCAATTTTTGGTTTTCGAGTTTTGGGTTTCAGGAACACAATTTTCCAACATTGAGTTATGGATTCTCGCAATTCCGCACCCGCATTTTCGGTTTTCGGGTTTCGGGAACGCAATTTTCCAACATTGCGTATTGGATTTCCGAAATCCTGCACCCGCACTTTCGGCTTTTGGCTTTCGGGAACACAATTTTTCAACATTGTGTTATGGATTCCTGTAATCCCGCACCCGCATTTTTGGCTTTCGGCTTTCGGGTGAAAAAAAAAAAAAGGCCAAAAAATTGGTTTTTGGATTGCAGGAGCCCACGGATTCAGAATTGGATAAGGTCAATGGCATTCTAAGGCCATTAACGGAAGCCATGAATGAACCAGTGAGAATTATGAGCCCCTAATGCTTCGATTTGGTATAAAATCAGAATGAATGGCTTTTACAAATCGATGTCCCGACACTTAACAGAAGGTTGGATTGAGCCGAAACTGATATGGGGCGGTCATGGAGCAGGCATGGTAACTAGTTTGGAATTTTGGAGCCAAACTACAAAGGATGTGGAGTCAGGGTGTGCAAGAAGGTCAAAAAACACTATTCTGGGCTACGTTTTAGGAATTTGGAAAAGCTTGCAGTGGACGAAATTGACCTTAGATGGGGGATTCAAGAAATTTACTGAACTCAATATTTCATATTCTCAGTAAACCAGACATATTCCGTTAGACAAAGATTTTCCAGAAATGCACTGTTTGGGAAATAGCCATTTTTGGCCCAAATTTTGGAATTTTGGAAAAATGTGAAAAGTGAGAAGTAGTCAAACCCAAAATTTTATAAAAGATGAATGGAACATCAAAACAGAGATCCGCGAGTTGATGAGTGTTCCTTTCTATATGGAGTAACTTCACCCGATAGAAAAGTTTTCGTGATTCTTCATATATTTTCTCCCACGGGTGGCTGAAGTTGGCAGTTCATGATATTTTACAACAATGTAAAAATGTGCAGAATTGTGATGAAAGTTGTCATTTTTGAAATAACGTAGTTTTCACACCCGAGGTCGGAATGGAGAATGAGGACAAGAATTGGAAAGCTTGTCCAGCAGGGAATAATGGTGTATAACCAGAATTTGAATTAGAGCATAAAAGTGTTAGTGACTCTTTTTGTCAAATTGTTGACAATATGGGCAAATTCCATAATTGCATGAATGGGCAAAAGAAATGAATGCATAACAGCTATGTGAATTATTCCATGAGTTGATTATGTTAAATTTTTATTGTTGTATATTTCTAGATGCATTCGTATGATGTCTAACAAATATTTTTATAATGCACAGTGTTTGCAGTTCATAAAATTATTAATTGTAGCAGAGGTAGCATACAGGAAAAATGGTGACCATAAATGATGCTCAAGATCCTTATGAGCATGAAGAAGACATCCTAAGAGAAAATGTACATGAAGAGAGTGCTGAGACTGAATCCAATAGGAGAAGGGAGCAGGTGACTCCTCAGAATTTGGTTGAAACCATGGTGAGCTTCAATGAAAGGTTGATGAAAGCTCAAGAAGAACAACACCAACTCAATGTTGTTATCTTGAAAAGTCTCACTGATATGCAGCAAAGGATAAGCCTTAGGTCCAACCCAAGCAATGTGGGTGAAGAAGGAAGAGATGCAGAGAGTCGCTCTAAAGGTCGTTCAAAGAAGAGGACTCCAAGCCCAAGGAAGAGTTTTGTGAGCAAGAAGCATAGAACACCTTCCTCTAGATCTTCTTCCAGCAGATCATGTGACTCCAAAGGTTCTCAAAGAAGTCCAAGGCATGCGCTTAGGAGATTTGATGGAAGAAAGAAGTTCAAAGGAATTCCACAGGGGAAATTAAGGAAGGCAAGGCCTCCCACATTTGATGGAGAAGGCAAGACTGGCCAAGAGACAGAGGCATGGCTTCTTGGAATGAAGAAATATTTCATAATTCAAGACTACTCAGGAAATGAAAAAGCCAGAATTTTCATTTACAATCTAAATGATAGAGCTTCAATTTGGTGGGATAACCTCTTGCAAGTGAAAGGGATCAGCGAAAGGAAGATTAGTTGAGAAAGATTTAAGTACTTCAGGAAAAAATACCTTTTTGCTAGGTATTATGACAGTAAGAGAAAATAGTTCAATGAACTCCGGTTGGGGCAAAAATCTATGGAAGAACATGTCCATAAATTTTTGGAATTATTGAAGTATGTAGATTACATTAAAGATGAGAGGATAAGAATCCAATGTTTTCTTGGGAGTCTATCTAAAAGTTTCAAAGACAGAATTGAGTTCGTTAATCCACCAAGTCTTGATGAAGCCATTAGAATGACAATGCATTGATGCGAGCAGAGTAAAGGTAAAACAGAGGTTAACCAAGCATGGAAAGGAAATCCAAGAGGGAGGTTTGAACAAAAGAGAAGTGACTTCAAGCCACCATTCAAAAGTCAGCCTAAAACCTTTCCATAGGGGCAGCAAGTAAGGAGCGGATTCAAGCCAGCAGTAGCAGCAGACAAAGCATCAAAAGGACCATTTCAATGTTGGGGATGTGGAGAAAACCACATGCTAAAGAATTGTCCATATCGGAAGGATAATCCCCGAAGGTTGCACAACTTAAAGGGAGCAACAACAGTGGAGGACATGGCAAGGGAAACGCCTCGAATTTATGCAGCGTTGGATAATCATCAGGCGGATCATCAATCATCAGTGGTGGAAGTGAAGGTAAGATTGCTAAGAAATCTATTTCTGTTTTAATTGATCCATGATCTACTCATAGTTATGTTTCTCCAAAAGTGGTTGAAGGTTGTTCTCTTAGAAAAGTGAAGCATAATAAGTCTTGGCTAGTTCAATTAGCCACAGGGACCAAGAGAAAAGTTAGTGATATAGTGGTGGAGTGCGCCATAGAATTGAATGGACTCCACACACACAGATTTAAATGTATTACCATTAGGATCTTATGATGCCTTAATTGGCATAGATTGGTTGAAAAAGCATAAAGCCAAGTTGTACTGTTATGAGAAGGCACTTGAGTGCATTAATGAAGAGGGAAGACCAGAATTGGTAAAGGCAATTCCCAAGCAAGTTTCAGTAAGACAAATTTCAGTTTTACAGTTGAAAAAGTTATATAAGAAAGATTGTCAATTATATGCAGTCCATATATCAGATTCGACAGAGGACAAGGGACCAAGGATGGAAGACTTCCCATTATTGCAAGAATTCTAAGATGTATTTCCGGATGAGGTGTCGGGACTATCACCAAAGTGAGATATTGATTTTACCATCGATCTTGTTCCAAGGGCAACGTCGAATTCCAAAGCTTCTTATAGAATGAGCACACCGGAATTGGTAGAGTTAAAAATGCAGCTACAAGAATTAATTGACAAGATGTATATCAGGCCTAGTGTATCTCCTTGGGGAGCACCGGTGTTATTTGTTAAGAAGAAAGATGGGACTTTAAGGCTGTACATTGATTACAGGAAGCTAAATAAAGTGACAGTCAAGAACAAGTATCCATTGCCAAGAATTGATGACTTGTTTGATCAAATGAAGGAAGCTAAAGTGTTTTCGAAGATTGACTTGATATCGAGGTACCATCAAGTAAGGATTAAGGAAGAAGACATTCACAAGATGACTTTCAGAACTAGATATGGTCATTATGAGTTCATGGTGGTGCCATTTGGTCTTACCAATGCACCTGCTACATTCATGTGTCTCATGAATAGTGTTTTCAGCAAATATTTAGATAAGTTTGTGATTGTGTTCTTGGATGACATTCTTGTCTATTCAAGGAATGAAGAAGAACATGAGGAGCATCTAGGGATGGTGTTCCAAGTTCTTAGAGAACATCAGTTGTATGCCAAGTTAAGCAAGTGCGAATTTTACCAAAAGAAGGTGCAATATTTGGGTCATATGATTTCTACAGAAGGTATTGCAGTGGATCCAGAAAATATTAATGCCATCATGGATTGGTTTACTCCAAAGAATGTTTCAGTTTTAGATCTTTTATGGGTCTTGCTGGTTACTACAGAAGGTTCATTGAAGGATTCTCCAAGATAGCTCACCCAATCACTTCATTGCAGAAGAAGAATATCAAGTTTACATAGTCTGAAAAGTGTGAGAAAAGCTTTCAGCAGTTAAAGGAGCTACTTACCAGCACTCCTGTTTTGAAGATAGCAGATCCAAAGAAGGAATTTGTAGTGTGCACAGATGCTTGCATTGAAGGGCTAGGTGGAGTACTCATGCAAGAAGGATTTGTGATTTGATATGAGTCAAGGAAATTAAAAGAACATGAAAATAATTATGCCGCACAAGATTTAGAATTAACGGCCATAGTGCACGCTCTCAAGATGTGGAGACATTATTTGATGGGAAGAAGATTCGAGCTTAGAACAGACCACATGAGTTTGAAGTATTTGTTTGATTAGCCAAACTTGAATGCTAGGCAAGCTAGATGGATGGAGTTTCTTTGTGAATTTGATTTTAAAATTAAGCATGTAAAATCAAAGGAGAACAAGGTTGCAGATGCTCTCAGCAGAAGATTTCATGTTGCAGCATTAAGTGTGTGTAAATCAGATTTGAAGACAAGAGTTCTTGAAGCCCAAAACAGTGTTGAAACTTGCCTTCAAATTAAAGAGAAGTTGCAGCAAGGTAATGTGGATGAAAAGTATGCGGGATATCAGCTTGGTGAATATGATATCCTCATCTATAAAGATAGACTGTACATTCCAAATAGTGCAGATTTGAAGAAGCTAGTGATGGATGAAATTCATCAAATGCCATACTCTGGACATCCAGGATATCAAAAGACTATAACAGC